>OX276337.1:51554149-51805659 GCA_946251815.1 Dasysyrphus albostriatus
GGACTTCAACGCGAGAACAGGATTGGAGGGTGGGAGAGTGAGGGGTATAGGAGACGAAGAGAGAGGGAGGAGATCGAAAGATAAAAAAGTGAACACCGAAGGTAAGAAACTAACGCAGGTGATAGGAGAATTAGGGTGGGAAATTTTTAACGGGAATATAGAGGGGGATGAAAAGGAGAGTTCACGTATACAGGAGGCAGAGGGGAGACAGTAATTGATTATGTACTATGTGACGAAAGGACGAGAAGAGGAATAGAAAGGATGGAAGTAACAGATAGAGTAGAGTCAGATCATCACCCATTGGTGATCACTATAAAGACAGAAAGAAGGGGAAAGAGGGATAAAGCAAAGGAAGTAAAAAGAATAAAAACGGGAAGATGGTCGGAGGAGATGAAACGGGAATTCGAGAGAAGAATGCGAAGAGTGAGCTTGGAAGAGGGAGCAGAGGATTCAGAAAATCAGATAGGGGAGAGGATTAAGAGAGAGATTGAACAAAGTGAGGAGGTAGGGGGAAGGCAAAGGAAACAGAAAAGGAGAGGATGGTGGGATGAAGAATGTAGGGAGAAAAAAGAAGAAGTAAGAAAGGAGTTAAGGAGGTGGAGGAAGAGTATCGGGACGAAGGAAAAATACAGGGAGCGAAAAAGAGAATATCAAGCGATGATTGAGAGAAAGAAAAGAGAGGAGCAGGATGAGATGATAAGAGAAATTGCAGAGGCCAATACCGAAAACAAAGTGTGGGAAATAATAAATAGAGATAGAAAGAAGAGAAAGACGATGGGGGAAGGGATTGAAGAAGAGGAATGGAAAAAATATTTTATGAGTCTAATTGGAGGGGTGGAAGAAAGAGTGAGAATGGGAGAACAGGTAACGAGAAGAGCGGAAGATGAGACCGAAATTAGTAAGGAGGAGATCAGAAAGGTGGTTAGAAGACTCAAAGAAGGAAAAGCAATGGGAACAGACGGTATACCTAATGAAGCGTGGAGATATGGAGGAGAACAAGCTATAGAGGTAGCATGGGGCATCTGCAGGAAGGTGTGGAGAGGAGATGGATGGCCAGAGGGGTGGAAAGAGGGAGTAATTGCCCCGATAATAAAGAAAGGTGTAGGAACAAAGGTAGAAGAATACAGAGGAGTAACGCTCATGCCATCGCTGTATAAAATATATACGACGGTTTTAGCGAAGAGGTTAGAAGAAGAAGCGGAGGAGAAAGGGATGATACCACCAAATCAAACGGGTTTCAGAAGAGGAGTAGGAACGATAGACAACGTATATGTGCTGAACTATTTGGTGAACAAAGAGGTTGCAGAGGAGAGGGGCAAGCTAGTGGCACTGTTTATAGATTTAAAAGCTGCGTTTGACTCAGTAGACAGGAAAATTATGATGGAGGCGTTGGAGGAAAGAGGAGTGAGAGAAGGGCTCAGGGAAAGAGTAGGGGAGGTCTACGAAGAAACAACGAGTAGAGTGAAATCGGCAGGAGTGATGGGGGAAACATTTTGGACGGGAAAGGGGGTAAGACAGGGGTGTCCGATGAGCCCAATACTGTTTAACTTGTTGACAGCGGATATAGAGGATGAACTGGGAAAAGGGAGCTGGGGAGGGGTAAAAGTGAGAGGAAAAATAATTTGCTCGCTGTCATACGCAGACGATGTGGTGGTAATGGCGAAAAATGAAGAGGAGATGCAAAGCATGATAAGAAGACTGGAGAAGTACTGTGAGAGGAAAAGACTGGAAGTAAATGTGGGAAAGACGAAAGTGATGAGGTTCAGGAAGGGAGGAGGGAGGAACACAACAGTAGACTGGAGATGGAGAGGAAAGAAGATCGAAGAAGTAAAAGAATTTAAATACCTGGGGTATGTGTTCAAAAAAAATGGAGGGCAGGAAGCACACATAAAGGACAGAATAAAAAAGGCAGCAGTGGCCATGAAGGAAGCATGGGGGATTGGAAGGAGGAAATTCGAGAAGGATTGGGAGAGAAAGATGTGGCTTTTTGACACTCTGGTGTGGACGGTGATGGGATATGGGGCGGAAGTATGGGGATGGGAGGAGAGACAAGAAATGGAAAGGGTGCAAGAGAGGTACCTCAAGTGGACGCTAGGGGTAGAATGTCAAACTCCAGGGTATATGGTAAGAGAGGAAACAAAACGAGATAAGATAATGATTAGAGCACGGAAAAGGGCATGGAATTATGAACAGAAATTAACAGATGGAAAAGGAAGTGACATAGCAAGGGAATGTTTAGAGGAGATGAAAGAGAGACAGAGAGATGAACGGGGAAGAGGGTCACGATGGGAACAAGGGAGAGAAAAAATAAAGGGAAGAGAAGACAGTATGAATGGATACGAAGCAATAGAAAGAAAAGACTGGGGAGAGCAGGAGAAGGAAAGAAGGGAAAGAATAAGAGAATCCAGTTACAACAGGTGGTACAAAGAAATAATGACAGAAGGGATTCCACAATATTTAACAGCGGGTTGGAAGACAGAAAGAACAAGGAGAATTGCAAGAGTCAGGCTAGGGAATGAGGTGAGGGAAAGATGGTACTGGAAACGCGAAGAGGAGAGAATATGCAGAATATGTGAGGGTGAACAAGAGACATGGGAGCATGTATTAGAAAGATGCAGATCTGTCGGAGATGAAAGAAAATCAATAGGGGAAAGGATGAGGGAAATAATGGACGAAACGGGGAAGGGAGAAGAGTGGATAAAGGAACTAGAGGCAGTAAGAAAAGATAAGATGATAGAGAGGGGTGGAGAGGGAGCAGAGTAAGGAAGCGGGAGACTTGTAACCCTTAGGGGAGCCAATACAAATCAATGTAACAGTACTGTAACTGTATAAATATAAATATAAATATAAATATAAATATAAATATAAATATAAATATAAATATAAATATAAATATAAATATAAATATAAATATAAATATAAATATAAATATAAATATAAATATAAATATAAATATAAATATAAATATAAATATAAATATAAATATAAATATAAATATAAATATAAATATAAATATAAATATAAATATAAATATAAATATAAATATAAATATAAATATAAATATAAATATAAATATAAATATAAATATAAATATAAATATAAATATAAATATAAATATAAATATAAATATAAATATAAATATAAATATAAATATAAATATAAATATAAATATAAATATAAATATAAATATAAATATAAATATAAATATAAATATAAATATAAATATAAATATAAATATAAATATAAATATAAATATAAATATAAATATAAATATAAACATAAAAAGTGTTTTTGTTAGCATTTACTGAATGCTGAAGTTCCTAAATTTGTTGTATGCTTTCTTTATGGTTCAAAATCTTTAACTTTTGAAAAATGATGGTGTTGTTGCTAGACATAGAGTGAAGAAAGTACTCTCCATATTGATCATTAACGAGTTTCGGTAGGTTTTTTATGATTTTTTCTTTTCATTGGCGTGAATGGCCAAAGTTTATTTTCTTAAAAATGTGGTAATTTCATAGAAGGGTCAAAAAGATTTTCTTTATAATTTTTTTATATCGTTCTTCTTGGATGAATACCATAGAGAAATCTTATTGTTTGTCTTCTATTTTATTACTCTTGACCTACAGAATCGGTAAATAGTGTTAATTATTCGCTAAAGCAATTGGAAATTGGGTTTCTATGTACGAATTAATTACCTTAACAATTTAAACCTATAAAACCATAGCCATTGCCAAATTAATTAATGATTATTAACTATCTTTGTGAGGTTAGACTTAAATTCTGCCACTTTATAACTAGCCATAGATTGAGATTCTTTGAGAATGCAACTTATTTTTATTTACAACTCGCAAAAAATGAAATGTTTAAACAGACGTGATCATTATTTTTAACCATCTGGTTTAACTGTGGTTACATTCAAAGTATCAGCTCTTTCGAATGCAAGATTCATGTCAGTTTTCAACTTATGTTTTATTTCTTAACTGTAACAAACCACATACGTTATGGAACATGTTTCTATAAAAAACTTCTCACATATCTAGTCATCAAATTCAATATTACATTTGACATTGACAGTGAAATCTTCACTTCAAAGTCGGCACTCATTAAAACATCAACAACACATCAATAATAACAACAATAACAAAACTCACCGCAAAACATCTGAACCGGAAAAATGTGCAAAAGTGGAAACATACGTTGTTAATCGATGGTAGGTTAACCATTGAGTAACTTGAGTTGGTGTTGACTCTGCCATAATATTCGGTGATTGTTGCTATAAAAAAATAAAAATTATGATAAATACAAATCAGATATTAATTAAAATTAAATTTTTATCAATTTACATAATCATCCAATTCCACTTGTTGTGGTGAGACCATATTTGTGTCCATTAGCTTCAAATTATTGGTATTCGTTGATGTTACACTATTTATTGCTATCGGGCTAGAATTGGCTGTTGGTGAAACATTGGCATATGGTATAATTCCATCATATTTTGGTATATGAACTGGAGAATTTGGCCAAAGTTTCATGCTGAAAATAATTAAATCAAATAATCAAAACAAAAATAATAACAATAAAAAAAAAAACACAAACAATATTAACTATATACTAACAACTTTTTATCACCGGCTACTCCGATCCCTCATTGGAAACTGCATGTTTATGAATGCTAAGACCTATAGTTCCACTAAAAAACCAACCCAGACCAGATACTTAGTATGGTTTTATTTTATTTTATCTTCTTTTAATTTTGTTTTGTTGAGTAACATAAAAGACGAGTTTTGCCTACTCCTTTCCCCTTTTTTGAAAACTTTGTCCGATGCTCGTTGCGTGCATACCTCCTTCCAAAGCTTATTAAAAACGCAATTTATTCAGTTGCATTAAAATACAGTGCAGTTCACTTGGTTAGGCATATACTCAAAATTAATACCTAAGGCCCTCCACACAACTTTTACGAAACACAAGTTTAAATGGCGTTTATTTGAAATTATTTTCACAAAAACTCCCGAGATTGACTCTTGGAAAGCTGTCTACCCATCCGTGAGCTTGTTTCAGAACTATGTCCAATTGCGACAATTACTCTCGAAAGCTGCTTGAAGCTTGAGAGCTGCTCGCAGCTAGGTTAATTGAGAGTTTAAAAAAAAAACTAAAAGCAGCCCTCAAACAGCTCATAATGAAGCTAACAATTGGACACAGTTATGGAATTAGCTCACCGAGGGATAAACAACTTTTCGAGAGTCAATCTTGTAAGTTTTTATTGAAAGTACCCTCAAATGGAAATTCTAGTGAAAGAACTCTCAAATGAAATGCACCTTAAAACTCATTTATTAGGTTGTTGTTTTTCTAAGTTCAAAGCCTCTAAGGATTAAACTTTGTTATTTCGTGCTCAAATAGTTTGTAAGAAAATTGCAAAGAAGCAGAAGCTTAGATTCACATATGGGACATTTGTATGGTTTTATTTTAAGAACTTCAGGAACTCATTTTGGCTAATTCTCATTGTATATATTAAAGACACAACTGAACCGATATTTTTTGAATTAAGCAGAATTATCTCAGGATCATTTAATATTGCAAATAAAAATATTTTTCAATGCGATATGCAAAAATTTCATATGATATAAATATTTTAAAAGAATAAAATGCAATTTCACAAAAATGTGAGATTTTGCTATTAGCGGTCTTACTTTAGGGTTAATCTTAATATTTTGTATTATTATTATTATTCAATCTCCTAATCAAGAGAACCGATTTGTGTGGCAAAGCGTGTATGATACAAATGAGACAGTTTTGCTTAAGTTTTTGTTTTTTGTATCTCACAGGTTATTACCCGAAGTTTGTTTGGTTTAATTTTTATTGGTTTCAATAATAACCGGCTTACGAGTTTTTGCAGAATTTTCTCTTGGTTATTGAGTTTTTTGTTGTTGTTGTGGATTCTGGTTGCATTTATTGACCCAAATAAAAAAGCAAAACTTAAGAAATAATAGTTGTGAGTGTATGTATAGGCTGTAGGTATACAACACATACATAGGTATAAAATACCAAATGCAGCATACAAATTTGGTTTTTCTTATCATCCAAGTGTTTCTATTTTGTATATCGAGAGCTAAGAGTTATTTTTAGCATCATACATGTTGATGTTTTTATAACAAATTCAATAGAGGATTACATTTTTCTTTTATTTAGCTGCAAAGGAGAAACTGGATTGAAATGAAATTATTTAAGCCGGTACATTGAAAGTTTAAATAAGATATGTGTGGTTTAACAAATTGGGTAATTCGAGAGTTTTCAGAAAACCAAGTTGTAAGCCTGTAGCTTGTTTTTATAAAAGTACCTAGATACCTAGTTGAAGTTGGGTATAACGGATTTAATTTTAATATAAAAATATTAAATGCATAGCAAAATTAGATTACATAATTTTTTTTTAACTATACACAACCTGATAGCGTTGTATTTATGAAAGAAATCAATCTTGAAAAAACCAAGTTCGGACACAAACTCTTTCGTTTTATAATTTGGCAATTAATTTAAATATTTAAGTTTTTAAAAATCTAAATATAAGCTATAAAAGTGAAGTACAGAATTGAAGAAAGTAAAGTAGAATGTAAGAGATAGAAGAAACGGTAAATTTATATAATATTTGAGAAACTAAGAACAAGATGTAAAAAGAATGAAAAAAATTTCTAATTAATTATGACAGGCTTTCTAACTCCGTAACTGCCCAATTGTCTCTAAAGGAGATGGCAGAACAGTTCAACATTCACCTTTTCTTAGTGCAGAGACACAAAGATTTTCCAGGAAACTGTAAAGCCGATGAACTCGCCAGGATATGAACTATATAAACGAATATTACCTTACAACGTGAATATAGGAATACTAATCGCTACTTGTAAACGTATGCTTAAGCAAGATTCCATGATGATGACAAACAGCAGATGGATAGGTATCACTACTTGTCTGGCGACCAAACAGATCTGTACAACACTGAATCCGAAGCGATTGAAATGTTTCTTATCTCTAAGTAGATTGCATATTATCTCCACAATAGGTCATTAATGGGCACAGCCTAATAAGCAAACAGGCCAATAGACTCGGCGTCTTCTCAAATGACTTCTGCAGAAGCTGCATGGACGAGGAGGAGGAAGAAACTATCACACACTTTGCTCATGTCCTGCTATTTCTCAAAGACGCAAAGTACTTAGTGTAGTGAAATTTTTTCTTCGATGATCTCAGTGATTTAAATAAAATCGACATTCACAGTCTCCATCGCCTTATTAAAAGCTCTAATTGGTTTTATTAGCGAGGATTACCTCGCAGTCTTTAGTGGTATCACAATGGGGCTATTCTGGCCTAGGTGTGTGAGCAGTTTTCCTGGCAGCCACCTTAACCTAACCCAACCTGACCTATGAGAGGTTAAATATTAAAAACACTCAAATTTCGATTGTGGCTCTGGACACAATCGAAATTTGAGTGTTTTTACAATCACCTTCTTACTTTCTACAAATGTATGTACTTTGCATATCTACAATTATTTCTTCCTTGTATTATTTTATGAATGTATAAAAATATGTTAAAATTAAACATATTATTGATCAATAAAAATTAAATCTAAATATATGTAGGTTTGGGCTAAAATATACGACTGGTACACACGTACTTGCTCTAATAGTTCAAGTTGCTTTAGAAAAATGCTAGTTATTTTAAAGTTTCTCTTGTATTTAAACCACTCGACAGTATAACACCTCAAAGTAAGATAACCATAAATACCGTAATATATAGTTGTTAGTAAATAAATAAATTATAGGTACTTATAACTAAAAATGTAAGTATACTTTTAACCATTTTTAGCTTGTTGGAATTTCTTCAAATACTTTCTTTTGCCCAGGTATAACAGTTAGAAGTTACATATATCCAAATTGGCCTTGTTTCACTTTGCCAAAGCGACATAAGCCCAACTCTCAAAATTTGGCCTTATATCGCTTTTGTAAAGTGACATAAGGCCAAATGTTTTTGACACTTAAGGGGTCAACTGCAAGCAAATTCTACTTCTTTTAAAAGATGACGTAAATGAAACTTTGATCCTCGACTTCTGTATATTTATTTTCGATCCCTGGATTTAATATGTCAATATAAATTAATTATATTTTTATAAAAATTCTTTTTATTTTCGTTCAGTTGCGTCCAGATCTTCAAGCTCTGATAGCTAATGTGCTGGCATTTTCAAACAATATTTTTATTAATTTTGTCCAGTGGAAACTCTTCCACTCTTGCCAATTATGTTATCTTCCTCTGAGAATGTCCTGTTCTTAAGATCAAAAGAAATGCTTTGTTGACCTCTTTAATGTAAATATTAAGAAATACTACACAATTTTCAAATCCTAATTCCAACAACACCAACAACTTAACTCCACATTTGAGCTTCAGTAAATCTATGGCAGAATGTGGAACGTATCTTAATGTTCACACTAAGGAGGTCAACAAAACACGCCTATTGACCTTAAATCTGTTATTTCAACTAATGAAAGGTTTCTCTTTTCTCCATATCCTTTGGAGTTTCTCTAATGGAAAAGATCGACAATTTATTGCAAACGAGCATGTAAACCAAATATTTTGTAGATTAATTCAAAATAAATTTTATTTACCAGAAAAACTTTTAAAGATAAGCAAAACTTAATTTTTCACGACAAAAAACTTTGCAAAACGGGGAATCTTAAAAAACCCCTGTGGATTTTTATTGTAGTTTTCGAGTTTCGGAGTACTCCTTGTCTACTCTATTTTCACTACAACTACTCCAAAAGCTTTCGATCGGCTGTTTGGAGTACTGTTTTCGAGTTTTTTTCTGTTGCCGAAGTTCGAGAGGGAGTAGATTTGAAACACACGCATACAAATAAAATTTTTCGTCGGTTTACTTGAAGAAGCCATTTTGTGAAATGGCTACATTCGGTAGTGTGTGTGTAAATTTATGTTTTTATATTTGATTGGAATCAAAAAGTAGTGGAACATTTAGAAAAACAAATCGAAAACAACATAAATAAAATGTTTTCATTGTTGCAACTTCCTAATTTTTTAAGCTTAAGAACCATAGACTTAAAATAAAAAGAAAATAGGCTTGTAATATTTATACTGCATATAAATTGGAACATAAACTGAACATTGGAATTTTATTTTTCGGTGCCGTAATAATTTTACACCCACTGATATCGATATGTATCTTTAAATTGTAAAATTCTGTTTTACATCTGTAAGTCATGTGTGCTACGTGTCGTGGGAACTTTAATAATTTTATATTTAATAAAAGAACACATTTTTCTTCAGCTTCAATGTAACTTTAATTAAATCATTTTAGTTATATCTGAAAAAAGTAGACCACCATTAAAAGAAATATCTTACAGACCAATATAGCTTACAACAATCATGGTAATCGTTTTCGAAAAACTGCTCCTAAAGAGCCTTAGCAAAATTATACAAGACTTATTTCGCAATACCAATTTGAGTCTAGAAATAATCATTTCACGTTTGGCCAAGTGCTTTGAATTACAAATATTGTGGAAAATGCACTTAAAGAAAAACAAATATGCTCGGCTCTATTCTTAGATGTTGCTAAAGCCTTTCACAATGTTTGGCACTTGAAACTTAAGTACAAACTGCATAGGAACCTTCCCAGACAAGACTATGAAATACTGAAATCCTACGTTACGAACCGACTCTTAATAGTATAGTACGACCAAAATAACTTGGAACTAAAGAAAATATGAAAAAAGCCTGTGTACCACAACGAAGTGTCCTAGGGCCAACTTTGTATTTGTTTTAAAAAGTGGACATCTACTCTATCATGATCACCTTTGCTGATGATACTTTAATATTAGTCCCAGATAAATCCATTACGAAGATTTCACAAGAATTCCAAAATACTGTCAATAAAGTTAGTGATTGAATGCAATCAAATAAACGCATATAAACTTAACAAACGAAAGTATAATAACTATAAGCAATGCTCCAATTTTAATAAACAGCAAAGCATTACCTAAGGCCAATACTGCCAAATAACTGGGAATGACTTTTGATGCAAAGCTTAAAAAGAAAAGAGAATAAAAGAATTAAAATTGAAGTACAGATAAATGTACTGGTTACTTGGAAAGAACTCTGAGGTCCGGATTTAACTTTGACTTTATAGGCCTTAGGCCTATAGAATAAATGGTGCCCTAGTTTTATTTTCTTGGCCTTTAAAAAATATCAAATCAAAAAAAAATAAAAGAAAGGGTTCATCTTGAGTAAACGACATGAGTGTCCTGAATAGTTAGAAATAAGTTGAATCAAAATTGGGAAATTCATTTTTGAAAAAATTTTTAAAAAGTGCTAACATTTTTACTAGTTGTTATAAAAATGGATTTTTGATCTGATTTGATTATTAAATGCATTAATGTTTTTTCTATAATACTATATAAAATGCAATACTCCTTGAATCCTTTTTAGGAACATAATGTTCACACAATTGTGAAATAGCTGAAAAAGATATTGGGGCCAGTTTGTTCACCAGCTTATCATCTTTAATCAATGATTATTGTAACTGGTAAATCCGCAAATGTGATAGTCAACCAGAATTTTGGTCAATAAATACATATAGTTTGATTAGTTATTTGATCGAAATCTCCAATCATCCGATATTGACTAATAAGATCCTTTCAACCGCAGCCTGTGAAAATCTTATTAATTATATAAAAAAGACATTTTTTGCTCAAAATGACAGAATAACATGAAGTAGGCATGTATTGAGTATTAAATACATAAAGTGCGGGTTTCTCAATAATATGATGTCTTAAGCTGTATTGAACAGAAAGAAAAACTTAATTTGTATATAGAAATATAGGCTCAGGTCAAGATAAACGGCAATAGTTTTTGAAACAAAAAATTGAAAGTTTGACAGGCAAAAAGGTTCGTATAATCATTTCAAATGGCTAAATTCTACCCAATTTTGCTAAAGTTAGCCCATAGCTGTTAGTGTACGGCAAAAATGTATAGTTTTTGGCAGAAGAGAATGCTCACAAGAGAGTACAAATTTTCCCTACCAGACAATTCTTGAAAAATTCTGCTCAAGAAGTTTGTAAGTTTGTTTTGGAATAGATGAGTTTTGAATTGAACGACTGAGTGAAATACTGTGGTTAAAAAAAAACACTTTTTTTAAAGTACCAAAAAGTGTAGGAAATAATAGGTTTTTATAAATTTAAGCTCATTACGTCGTTGAAGAGCCTTCTATAGAACACTTCCTCTTACTTAACTCTTTTTTGAAGAAAAAAAAATGGAATAGAAGAGTTTTGAAAATATACATCTCATACATATATATGTTTGTGCCGTGTACACTTGACGTTCCTGTGTATACGGTCGAGACAAAAGAATTTCTCACTAAAGTTTCTCACGAAGTGAAGAATCTGGTTAATTGATTTTTGTAACTTTTTCAATATGGTTTTTACATTGGATCTCATATCATTTCAAACTTTAACAAATCCTGTCGATTTTACAAAAAATAATATACCAAAACCATTGTAAACAAAATAAAAAAATAAAGCCTTTAGAAGAGTACAAAAAACATAAAACTGCTCTCCTGTTACAAGTAAATACGTCAGTTTGTAAGAAAAGGGACTATATGGCATCCAACTATGGGACTATACAAAGAAAACAAAAATTCTTAAACACAGTTTTTCGTGAAATCATCTAAACGTGACCTTCAAATTGAAATGGTTAAAGAAAAAGCAGTTAAAAGCACGTTCCATCGCTCACAAAATATCCTCTATTTTGATAGTAAATTTAATTTCTGACAAAAACTTTTACAAGTTTCTTTAATGTAAATGAATTTTATCTTACATTAATTTAATTTCAAAAACCCGTTTGGTTGCAAACCTGTAACTTGTAGTTAATTATTGTTGTTTGTTTCGATTCGTTTAGAGTTATTGCTCATAACAAAATAAAATTGCACGTGATCGCACACACCCAAGATCCCAGCTTCATTAAACAAACAAATGTTCTAGCATTAATTTACTATAGGAATGTTCTTAATTAATTCAAATTGATAAAAATTGTTTCTTCCATCAATAAAACACAAATACAAAATCGAATACATTTAAATTAAAACAAAAAGAAACAAACAAAAATAAGACTTACTATTCAGGGCTGTAGCAACCAGCTGATGATGGTAAAGTGTCCAATGGTATATCATTCATTATGGTGCACTCATAGCTTGGTTGAAACTTCTCCTGCTCAGACACAGGTCGTCGTTGGATTTTCTCGCGATCCTGTTTATGCTTTCGATCGGCTCCTTTTAATTTGAAAACCTGAATCAACAAGAATCTTTGGATTAGTATTTTTATTGAAATTAAATCCTACCCCATCACTTCTCATTTCTCACCTTTATCTGACAAGCTGCCGCGTGAATGGCTTGTTTTCCAATTACACCATTTCCCCCTCCACTTCCACCGACTCCACCTACACCTCCTCCTGCTCCTCCTACTACTCCTAAATTATTACAATTCGTTGTACTGTCGCCGCCTGCTGGCGAGTTATTTGCATTTTCTATATACGTTTCAATTTGTATCCTGAATGGGACACCCTTTTCGCCACCATGCTTCTTTGGTGTAAACTCTGTCGAAATACAATTGACCTTTATGTAGACACCCACCTCCTTCAGAGGATCCCAAAACACTTCGACGGTATTTAGGAAATTTGGATTCAACGGTTGGGACACGTGACACAGACCGTAGGACAATGGGACATCGACTTCAATGATCCTTTCACCTGGACGCGAGGCTTGCCATTGTTGCATTTGCTCACGTTCCATATACTGAAGGCGACGCTCATGAAAACAAATCTTGATGACGCTCTGTCAGAAAATAAAAAAAAATACAAAAAAATTGTATAAGTCCTACAAATTAATACAAAACATATTTAATTAACTCTAATTTAAATAAGAAAGGAAGAAAAACATGGCGTAAGTTGCATGAATGCTGCATGTGCTACATCTTATACAGAGTATCTTAACTTTAAGAAAAGACAAGACAAAACACCAGAAATTCTCGAGGTCAGATGGTGGCTGGTTGATTACGGTCTTACAGCCGATGGGGATTTTCTATTTCCTTGAATTGGCCATATTCTCTTGTATGGTTTAATTGGAATCAATTGAACTTAATTGAATGGTATGAGGCATGCAAATTACTTTAGATTGAAAAAACACTCGCATCATCCATGTTGGACTAATTTATCTGGGAGTATTGCGTTGTCAACGTCCGTCGTTCATTTATGCATACACACAAAATATTGCAATGGAAATGTTTTCGTTTTATTTTCAATAAAGGTCCAATTTGATAAGATTTTATTAACCGAATGTGAGATGAGTAGTTCATTTCAAAGATATACAATGAAACGTTTTTTTTTTCATATTTCTTTCAATTTGTTGAATTTTTACTTGGTATAGAGCTTCATTTTCATCTTTCATTCGCTTTGTAGATTGACGGTAAATTAAATGTAGTATCTACTGGATGTATCTTGTTTAAATTGAAAAAGATTTGTTTCTTATGCATGCAAACATTTTTGACAAAAATGGGCAGCATTTCATTTGTTTAATTTATTAAAATTTTGATTAAAGAAACATTTATTTTAATTAGCCTGTTCACGTTTCTGATATCTCCAGCAGAGATTTCTCCGCAAAAGTCAAGAGCACTGTTCATCTCTTTCTATAGATTTATCACTGTGACAGAAAATAATTGAACAGGCGTATTTAAAAAAATTCGGTCTCAGCTTGGTTAAAAAAAACAGTCAAACTGATACTGTAAGCGAGAAAGCGTGAAAAAATCAATCTTACGAAACAATGGATTATTTGTATTTGTAAAATTTTGAAATGCTGTTTGAATTATTTAAGAGCACCAAAGCAACAAAATTGGTTTAAAGGTACAAGGAAAACATATAAGAATAACTAAAAAATCCAAGGGCATTTTTCTCCAAAAACTTTATTTCCGTTAACCAAATATTTTAGGACAAACGTGATATGTACAGCATATAGATAAATTGAATAAACTTAACTAAACTCAACTAAACTAAACTAGACTTAAACTGCATTTAATATTAGACATAAGTATGTAAGAATTTAAGTCTAAATCGTTTAAACCGTTTAAGAGATACTTACAGCGAAATAAAAAAATTCTTGTATGGCAGATATAACAAACAAACATTTAAATTTCTGCTCTAGGGACTCACATACAAATGCTCTGTTCCGAATTTGCAGTAAAAATCCGTCCACCATTTAAAGTTTCAATTTCAATTAAAACTTGCAGAACATCAGTTTTCATACCATATTTTTGATTTGGTGTTGTTTTAAAGGTCAAATTTTTATTCGAGATCTTAAATCAAATCCAATGTAACGATTTTAGGACAATTTAAAAAAAAAGACTTTTTTTGTCATAGCTTGGCTTGGAGCATTATTATGTACAGTTAACTAGGGGACAAAATTCAGATTTCCATCTTGATTTTTTTTTTGCCTTAAGGCGAAATTTTCTTAGAGTACTTCTTTACAGAAAATTAAAGATCCTTTTACGTAGCTTTGTCCTGGTTTTTCATGGGACAGCGTTAGCCAAAAGTCAAACCAATTACAAAACTGCGAAAATGAAACTGCGGAAGTGCCCATTTTTTCGACCGAAGCAACCTGTTCGATTACCGATCGGCTCCGGGATCTTAGGAGCTCACATCTTTACAAAAACAAAAAATGCCCTCTAATATGGCAGCCATATATAACTTTTGGTCATTCATTAAATTTTTCAAGGTCACGAGCGCTTTTTAGAAACTAATTTTCATCATAAAAAGTCAACTTTTGTAAGTACATACAATCGGTCAGCCTTGCATTTCTAAAGTTTTTTTTTTTTTTTGTCAAGACACAAGTTGCGTCACAAGTTTTGTAACACCATCTTGCCTATATCATTGTAAATGTCTTAACAAGTGTAATTTTGTGTTGCATAGATTTGTATCTCCGGCAGGGAATATGTTCAAGCTCAATAAGTGTTATAAAAGCTTTAGTGCATTGCAAGAGTAATTATTGGGCTATACTATAACACTTTCCTTGCACGAGAAAAAATAAACGACATATCAATTCTTGATAGAATATGATTGTATGGAAAAAAGAATTATGATCGTTGGAGCGGTTTTTTTTTTAAAAAGATAATTTTTTATTCATCAAATTCTTAAAATATTTGTAAGGAAAAATTTTGGTATGCAAATATTAATTTATGTGTGTGTATAAAAATTAAATTAAAAAAATCATACTTTTTAGATATCGAGTTTTCAAAAAAAGATACTTTTTTTAAAATTCAAAAACTCTTTTTTTTAATTTTGATATGCAATGTTTTTTAATCCTATTGAAAATTTAAATAATTTATCAGGATACAATTAATTTAAGCACACAGAAAAATTTTTATTAAAATCGTAGGAGCCGTTTTTTTTTATAAGTACAACTGAAAATTTTTTAAAATATTTTTGTTTGGAAAATTTTGATAAAAAAAAATATTTCTATTTTTATTGTTAAGAACCTTATGTATAGAAAAATTATTGAAAACATGAAGGAAATCGATAATAAAAAATGTTTTTTGCGAGGTACCGTTAATAACCATTTTTCGAAAAGTGGTTTCCCATCCAAAGGTAGCCTTTTCTAGAGGAAATTTATTGAATTTTTTTAAGTTGTGTAGTCGTTTTTGGAAAAATAATTAAAAAACGATTGGGCAAAATCACCAAAAACCACAATGTACCAAAATTTAGGAAAATCGATCCAGCCTTTTAGGCTATAGCCGAACGGACAGACAAACAGACAGGCGGGCAGAATTGTGAAACCCAATTTTTTCGTCTTCTCTATCATTGTCAAACAAAATCATTTGCCCAATAAATCCATTCAAAACGACAAGAAATTATTTATTTTTCTAAAACAAAATATAATTCTAATGAAACATATAAAGTGTCCCAAAAGTTTTATCGTCGACTTAGGGTAAAAAGCGGCTAACTTCACATTTCTTTTACCACTATAAACCACTTCAAAAATTGCTAAAACATACAAAAATCTATCAAATATTTTCAATTTCATACTTGAATATTTTTTTTTGTAAAAAGTGCAAAACTCTTAGACGACGATATGGATAATAAATACTTGTTTACAAGATTTTGGATTATAGGGTCCTTAGCAAAACATTTTTCTAAGCTATTTTGTATATTGTATTGGACGATAAATGTATATAAGCTTTAAAATTACTACAAAGGGAAGACAATTAAATTTTTTACATAAAGTCGTATTAATGCATTGGGTGTCGAGGTAGTAGGTACCTCGTGGCATTATGGTTAGTACGTTAGACTATCATTCCAAAGGTCTGGGTTCGATTCCCAGCCGCTGTCACCTAAAAAATAAACTGAGAAGTTTTTTCGAGGTACAGTCTCCTGCGAGGAACTGACAAATCCTCCAAGAGTATATATATACTTGTTATGAAAAAGTACTTCTCATCTAGCCGTTCGGAATCGACAAAATATTGTAGGTTCTCTCCATTCCTGCCAACAACACACAGGAATTGTTGAGAGCTGTAAGTCACTAGGCGCTGGTTCTCCACGAGCTGTTGCGCCACTAAATTTATTTATTTTTTAATGAACTTAAGGTTTTCTTGTAACTCTCCGGAGGGGAAATAGAATTTTTTTCGCTCCAAAAATATCTGTACTTGCCATTTAACCGTTAAAAAAGCTTATTTACCCCGAAAATGGCTTAAGCGATTTTGATAAGAAAAATCAGTGGATTACTGTAGGTACACTTAGAGTACTCCTTGGTAAAAAAATTTACCAAAAACTGTTATTAACAGTACCTACTATATATCGTTTTTTTTGATTTTCCCACTCAACCGATTTCAGTCAAATTTTAAAACATTTCAATAATATTTTGAAATTTTGAATTTTGTTTGGAAAATTTAATATTAATGAATTTTTTTGAAACTGGGGTTATAAATACTTAAAATTGGTGTAGCAAAACTTTTTTTTTTAATGTTGCCAAAATTTTATATAAAAAAATGTTTGTAAGAAAACCGCCTCAACGATTTGAATTTGTTGTTTGCGTATTATTCATATTTTTTCAAGTTATCAAATGGCAACACTTGGTTTTGAGTTAATTATTACTTTTAGTTAATAACACTTGAAGAGAAACCTGGTATTTTATAAGCGTGATTAAGGTGAAACCATTAAATGTTTATTTTTTTAAATTCACCCCCTTTTATGTTTACGTTTAGTTAAGTCAGAATACCCATAATGTGGGCTGTTTACTTTATCATTCCACTATTATTGTTGCGTTTGCTAAAAGGTGCACAGTTAGGGTAGTCCTTATAAAGATCATTGTTTAATTTAAGCTAGTGCGCCCCCTGATTACTTCCAATTATTCACTACACAATAATTGTTAAATTTAAGCATCGTTAATCCGTCGTCCGTCCCCAAAGACAATGAAGAAGTTTTAAAAGCTAAAATTCAATGAAAATGTTTAATCCAATTTTGGATTTTTATTTTTATTACTTTGGCAGAAAAATTTAAATTTTGGTATAAAAATGTAAGAAGCCAATTATACGAATTAAAAATGGAAAGTTATTTCCCTATATGCAAACCTAAGGAAAATTTGGTGTTTTTTAATTTTCTGCTATTTGTTTTAAACTGAGGAAATATTTGGTTTCAATTTATACTCGTATGACTTTTGTCCCTACATACTGAATCTTTAGATTGATTTTTTTTAAATTTATTTGGACGAAATAAATTAAGTGCGTCATTTTAAATAAAACAATGACCATCTAACTCTAGTAATACTCATTTAAATAACTTATTTTCTGTTTTTTTTTGAGCTATTTAAGTATTTCCCCGTCTAACAATTTTTGCCAATTTCTGCGAAAGATATTTGTTCGATTTTGATATAAATAATAATAATTAGTCTTAAATTAAAGATTTTTGTTTTTAAGTTTATTCAAATCATTTTCACTTCTATTCCCGAATTTTTGATAAATAAAAAAAATATTATCAAATTTAAAAGAAATGCAATGAAATCTTGGATTTATTTGATGACACCTCGTTTTTGAAATTTTCCACAATAAACAACACACACTCACCTTCAATATCTTATCTCTATAAAAAGATAAATCTCCAGTTTTCTTCAATTTAATCTCATAGCTCTGACCCTGATTCAAGTATGTAAGGGTCTCTTCGTTATTTTTTGTTGCAATTGATGTAGCCGCAGCCAAAATGTACTGGAATCTATAAATTGCAAGAAGAAAGTTCAAATTTTTCGTAAACCGCAAAGCGGCAAGGAACTTACTTGTAATCATCTGCCAATGCTGGGCTATTCTCTGCTTTTGAAGAATCTGCAGCTGGTTGAATTGGACTTTTGCGAGCTATTTAAATTAGAATTCAATGTGAAGTTGAGAGCAAAAACAAATAACTCACCACTTATCAATGATAATTTATCGGTCTGTTGTTGACTATTATTATTATTATTATTATTATTAACCGAAAATCCATTGATTGTTAATGATTTAGAATTATCATAGCCAGATTTGGTTACTTGTTGTGATGATGGAGATCCACAGGAGGCATTTGACTCATTATTGAGATCAGCTGTTGTTGTGCCATTTACTTGGTGTTCTGTATCATGGTTATCTGAACTTAGGGAATTATCCTGATTACCTGAATTTAGAGGACTCTTGCTGCCTTTTAGTTGATCGGCTTGTGGCGAGTGTATTTCCTGTTTGAGAACAGTCAGTGCAGGAGAGAATGAAAGAAATGGTTCACTGGAACAATAGAATTCGTTACTCAAATATTTAAAGGGACTTTGAGTGTTTTATGTACTTGTTCAAATAACTGGTACTGTTGAAATCTGCATTTAAATCGAAATCAATGTCATCCGCCCAACTTCCGCGACCTGAAATGAAAGAATGATTTTGTTTTTAGTAAGATTTATTGTTTTGAGATTGATATAATAAGCCTTTTTTGACCGCTCTTGGAGCAAAATAAACTCTACGCAACTACTTAACTTTGTTTTAAAATACGACTTTAAAAGAAGTGTTTTATTCTAGAATTTACTATTTGTGCCTTAGGTTTCCTAAAATCTGTCTTTAATGTGGTCAGCAAATGTATAACTCACATTCCCTACCTCTAAAAAGTAACAAATTAAATATCAGTTAGGAATTGGATATAATGCTTTTTTGTGTTTTTACAATCAATTTGCATTAAATCGGTCATACTCAATGTCTACGCACTAAATTGGAATACAAATTAATTTCACCCATAAACAACCTTGATAAACCCAAGCAACAGTGCAAGTCTCAGAGGTTTGTATTGTTAATGCATTTTAACTTTGATTACAATCCCAATAAAACCGTCACGAAGTGTGTTGAAAAAAAAAAGAAAACAGCAAAGGCCAATAAATAAATTTCGGGGGAAATTTTTATTTAACACCGTCGACATTAAATACAAATGTTTACAAGATGTTTTCATTTAGTGTTATGCAACAATGTGACAGTTTTCAATTATATGATGTTGTACATATTTTTACTGAAGTTTTCAGTCAGGCTGTTTTGATATGAGAACAAACAATTTATTTATTGTCAATTTCATTGGCTAGATTCAATAGGCACTCTATGGGCAACGCATTTGACCCATATTGAATTCGATGTCAATTTAATTTAGCCAACAATATATGACAAAAAAAAATATTTTTTTCTTTACCCGCATCTTTATTATTGTTTGTTTTGATTAGTAGTAATCGTTTATGGTCATCACGTGTCTTTAGCGTGAGCTAATTTTATTGCTAGTAAAACCTATACATATCTACATACGTATAAAATTCATATAGAAGAGAATCCGATTGGAGGTTGATAAAGTGTGAAAAGTAATTTACATATTTTCTCGTTTATGGAATTTTTATAGAGAGCTTTCGCATAAGCTTACAAATTATTGTGATTTAACTTTTTAGCTTAGAATGGAAAAACCAGTAGAATATCAATATTTAAAACATTGTAAATAAAAATCATTATTCTTTGATGAATTCCGCTTTTTATTAAGTTTGAGTATTTTTCATTCAAAAACGAAGGAAGTATCGCGTTCACCCAAATAAAAAGAATTTAAATTCCATTTTTGCTGTACCAACTACAACTAAAAAATCTCTTAGTTATTAATTTTTTTTACTTGCAATAAACATAATACAAAATAATTGATATAACAATCAAACATGACATTACGATGATAAAGAACACCAAAAAAGTGGGTGGCACAATTCTGTCTGTCTGTCTGTCTGTTCGACTACAGCCTTAACCCCTAGATCTATTTGCTTTAAACTTGGTACAAAGAGGTTTTTGGTAATTATGCCCGTACGTTTTTTATTTATTTTTAGAAATTACATTAAGAATGTTATACATACAAAATTATTTTTTTTTTAAAAACCGCTCCAACGATTTTCAAGTTTTTTTTCCAAACAATCATATTCAATCAAGAATTAAGATGGAGACCCTTTTTTTATTTTAGAATTCTCATGCTTTTAAACATTTTTCTCTCATAATGTCCATGTCCAAACATATAATGTTCTTAAACACTCAGCATCTTGAATATTAGAGCAAGTACGTGTGACCAAGTCGTTCATTTTTTTTATTTTTTGGAATAAAATTTTTTATTTGAAGAAATTTTTTTTTAAATTTTGAAAAAAAAAAAATATTAATAAAATAGCTAACCTCGAATAAAAAACTATGTGCAGCATAGTTAGGATGTGTGCAGAATAGAAGATAAAGATCATTACATTATGTAATAAAAATTAAAAAATACTATTTGTTTCTGCATTCTTTATGGTTCGTACATGTCAAATCTATACGTAAACACCAACATTTATTCTTAAGTGATAGCTTTTGAGAACTTCTGCACTTTTGATAAATGAAAATAAAAATTTCGAAAGAACTTAATTCAAATGTTACATACAATTTTAATAACCTATCATTTATGTCCGATAAAAAACGAACTTCTACTCATGCTCAGAAGTAGGAATATTTCGTTGTTTTTCTATTGTGAACTTTGGATTGGTAGATATTTGCACACCTCTCCCATGTAGAAATACCTCTCACTATGTTATTTACTTATGCCGAAATGACACGAGTGATGATATTCTGTCATATTTGTTTCAATTTTTCGTAGCACTTATTAAACTTTAATTGGGAAATCTTTGAACTTCCAGCGTTTTTATCATTTAAATTGACAAGTGTTACTGATATTTAATTGTTTTCAATTATACTTGCACCGCGTAAATATTGTGTTGACACCAGTTTGAAAATTATGACAAAATCCAAACACAGCCAGGAGCTGATTTTTAATAAAATTTTAAGTTTCAATAAGTGCGAAACATATTTCAACCCGCATCCAATTTCTAGTCTTGTTTTTATTATGTTTTGATAAGAAAAAAAAACTTTTGAGGTTTGTTGTAGAATTTAGAATTCGAAGGCCCTGAGATATTGAAATTAATAAATTTATTGATTAGACTTTAAATTTTCCAAAAGAATAAAGGTAAAAGTCCGAAATGTTTTGTTTTCATTATTTATCTCGGGACTTTTTTTCAAAGTCTGCTTGGACAACAATAGGGTCCCGCTTTGCGTATTCCAAAAATTTGAACTCCCCCTTTTAGTCCTTTGCTTGCTCTACTTAAGGTATAGCCTAGTTTACAGTTCCCGTACGCAAAAATAAATCTATGCAAATATTCTCGCATGTCAAAAAAAAAAAAACTAAGTTGAAACTCCAAAATTATTGTTTGCATGATTGGTTTACAATTTCATGCAAAAAAAAAAAAATATTGCTGTCATAAAATGTCATACAAAACAATGGGCCAACAATTGTTTTGCATGCGAAAAAAAGTGTGATGAATAAATAATTAAAAAAAAATTATTGGATTGTCGGTTTAAACTTCTAAAAAAGAAAATATATTCACCTCAAGGCATTATTTGCATGCATGCTTGGTTTTTGCATCAAAAAATTATTATTTTCCATTTTCAGGCCTATATTATATTAACTAAGGGATTTATGCTAGGGCAAATATTCTGTGCTTTGAATATTATACAATTTGGTGCACAGAATTGGGGGAAAATTTGATTTTTTTAAGGCTTATAGGCTTATAATACTGAAATACATAGCACTGCAAGACAATATCAACAGTTTTTTTGTGTAACCTTGGGTTGACCGTTTACCGCTTAATATGAAAAACAAATCATTTTAGAATTTTGCCAATGTTGCTGAAAAATTCTAATTTTTACCAGTAAATTCTAGAATTTAAAGTTTTAAGGATATTTTAAAACATAAATATGTTGCATTCAAATTTAAAAACAAACCACTACCTTCGTTCAGTATATTTTTACTTGCGATATCTGTATATATATAAGTTAAATATGGCAAGCTATGTATTCGTTAAAAAAATTGAATCAGAGATTTTGAGAGAAGACGAACAAATGTAGACGTGGTCCATTGAGCCATATAGCCTAAGCGGCTAGATATATTTTCTTTAAACTTAATTCATATCGCTTTGGTCTTTTCGTTTTCTTTAACTTTTCTTCGAACCAAAAATAACGCCTGGTACCGTTAAATTTCTTTAAGTATCTTTACATAATCTTTTTTTCTCCAACACGGCTCCACAAGCAGAGCTTCTCAAAAATATTAATAGACCTATTTCTAAAAAAATGTTTCCAATTTTTTTTTTTTGGAAGTCAAATATTTCGAAAAAAAAAACACTATCGATTTTCTTAAACTTGGCCCTTAAAAGTTTTTTTTTAACACTTTCAACACTTTTAAAATGTTTTAAGAACAAATTTGGCTTAACAAATAACGATATGAAGTCTGAATATTAATGTTACATATCGTCGGCTTAGAGTGTAAAGCAGCTAACTCCTATTTTGCATATTTTCCAAAAAAAATATTTTAAACAAAGTGTTCGCATTACTTGAATAAAACCAAAATAAAACCAAAATTTAATATTTTTCAGCAATCGTTATTGCCAAATTCAGTGAAATTGAAAAGATTTGACAGACTTTTGTATTTTTTAGCAATTTTGAAGTGGTCTATAATGGTAAAAAAAAGTGTGGAGTTAGCCGCTTTACACTCTAAGCCGACGATATATTTGTTTCATTACTAAAAATTAACCTTTAAAAATTAAAAACGGTACAACTCGAACCGAAAATTGGGAAGATGTACTTGCGTACTCCTGAAATTCAAATAGTACTGGATTCAGTTGAATTGTAGTCCTGTTTGTAACTGGAACTTTGAAAATGACCAAAGATACTGAAACGGCTTCAGATGCAATATGCATGTTGGGAAAATAAGTTGCAAATTTTTACAACACGTATTTTAAATTAAAAAAATTTTAAATTAAAAAAAAAAAAATACCATAGAAGCCCACCCTTCGACATAAAAAAGTATGTTCCCGAAAATTAGTAACACTGACACCTACGTTTTCATGTTCAAAATATAAAAATTATCAAAAAAGCGGAGAACTTAACCTTGACATCAACAAAAAAGTATGTTCCCAAAAAGTTCCAACACTATAATTTTAAGGTGCGTCTACTCAACACCTATCTTTTAAGCTATCAACTGTATTTTAAGCAGTCATTTTCCAAGTTATTTGGGAGTTTTTTTTTTTTTATTTATCGTTTGACCGAGATTGGGCCCCTTTTAATAGAATTCATACTTATATGCAAGAGCACTCTTTTGTTAGGCTTGTTTTTAGAAATAACCATGCGATCAAGTAAATGTAACTCTGTCACCAGTGTTTTTTCCTACGTCTAATCAAATAAATATTAAATAATGTATAGCATCTTTGATCAAAAATTAAACCGGTACTAATAAACTAAAAGATTTTGATTACTGCTAATTTTTCAATAGTCAGTTAAACATCTATCGAACTGTTTTCTATAGAATATTGTACATTTTTTTTATTTTTATTCCTCCGACAACAAACTGAATGTTTAATTGTTGATGATTAAAAAATCGGCTCTTAGTATCAAATTTTTGGGTTTCTTATAGTCATTCTTGATTCTAGAGAGTCTAGAATTGGACAATAATCTTTACATGAATTAATCAAACTAAAATATTTATTATTATTGGCTTTTTACCTTATTCTCTGCATCATGCATAAATAAACAATTAAAAAACTCTCAAAGTGCATACACAATTTTAGCACATCAAAATAAATACAAAACTTAAAAAAATAAACACAACTTTCAGTAACACATACCAACAATATTCTGATATCGGCTAGAACGTCGACTTGTATCATTTTGATTTGAAAAGTTTTGCATTTCATATGACACACAAACATATACACAAATTATAATCAAACATTAATACACGTGTAGATATTTTGTGATGTGCAAATAATAAATACACTTCAAAAATTAACACATAGGCGCTGTTGTCACGGTGTTTTTGTTTTTTTTTTTCGTTTCTTTGTATCGAGTTTTTGATAAGAGCTTATCAAACTCGTCCGCGTTTACTATTATCGACCCTTGAATTGATTACAATTTCACTTAAAGGAGTAATACTCACAATAAGTTATTATTTTTATTAAAACTATAACCTTAAGTCCAGCTACTGTATTGCATTTTCGATACAATGTTGCTTATATATTAGGTTATTATATGTAATTTTTTAGCTAAACACTTCTTGTTTATTGTATATTTTATTTGTTCACATTCTGAGTGTTAGATAATAATTATTAAACTAATGAAAATACACCCTCAGATTAAAATGATGAAGCTGTGGTAAACAAAGCAACTAGATCATCACAAATGAATTGTCTATTTATTGTTTAAATAATTTTTAATAATCGAGATCTGATTAAAGCTCATTTGGGATTTTTTAGCAATGTGATTGATGCAAACAAACCGACAGACAGGGCTTTAATAAATTTTAATAAAACCTTCGATAATATATTTGGTGATGGAAACCCGAAATGGATCAGTCTACAGTTCTTAAACTTCATTCGGAAGTACAGATACTTGAACAAAATTTGGCTTAGTATGTGCGGCAGAAATAAATACTTTTACATGAAGCACAATATTATAATCTCTATATTTGTTTTGTATTGACCCTTATACAAAAAAAAAAACTGAGCATTTTCTTATCAGTATCAAGAGCGAATTAAAGTGTGCTCTCTCCCGAAAGAGATGATACTCAGTATTAATTTTTTTGACATCTTTCTCTTTTTTGTATTAAATTTTGGTCATTGGTTGGAGAGTTTAGTTTGAAGTTATATTAGGTAGGTATTGATTAATTAATTTTTTTTTTACAAACTTGTATTTAAAGCCATAATATTGATAAGGGAAAGAGAGTAAGAGTAATCATTGTTTTGTATAAAGACTAGACGTATTCTCAATGTTTTTGATAGATTGTTACATTTCGTAGACGTTTGGCTGTCAATGATAATTTAGAAGTCAAAAGTTAAGTTTATTGTTTTGAAATGGTAAACAAAAAAATTTAATTGTATCACGTGCTGTGTGGCATGCTGCACCATCTTGTTGAAACCAAAGACCTTGCATATCTAACTGAGGAAAAAAAAAGGAAATTTAGCGCTTTCTATTGACTGTTACATTCTGACTGGCACAATTTTTTAGGAAACAGGGGCCAATAAGTACACCTCATAAGGCACACTAAACAAAGGTTTTTATAGTGTGTATATAACGATGGCACTGGTGCACTATGGTCAAAAATGACTATTTTTGTTGAAAAAATAATTACTTTTGAGTGAACGAAGATATCGTTTTAATTGTCTGTCAATTAATCGAGGTCATACAAACGAAGAAATGTTCTACAGAATATTTTAGAAGTTCTAAAAAAAAAATATTACTTGTAGTTTTGTTAAAAAAAAACATGTACTATCATTGCAAATTGAGTAAAAAATTTATTATTCAAAAATAAAAAGTTAAGTGAACATGACCACAACAGTGGGGAAAGATTTTTATATTTTGACTAAAAAAGTAGCAGTTTAGTGGGCGGATTTTGATAATTTTAAAATTCAGTGTTCTTTAAGTTCACCAAAAGTACTATTAATAAATTTCTAACTCTTACAGTTAACGAAATTTATTCAAAAAGGGGCGTAAAAGTAGGTGGATTTGAAAAATGTAAAAAATTAATTTTAAATCATATAATAAAACGGCAAACACGAATTTTGTGGTACAATTTACATGGTCTACAAAAGCCAAAGGCATATAAATTAAATATCGTAGTAAAATTTTGCTTGCACAGAAGTGCAGGATGTAAAAATGTATTAAATAATTGTACCACAAGAACTAAAAAACAGTAAAAGAAAATTGTATAATAAATGCGAGCGAGAGAAAAAGTGAGAACGACACCCCTGTTCTTAATTCCGATTCACTAAAAAGCATTTTGTTTTCAAACTCTTTCATTTCATTTTCAATACTTGCGGAATCAGTGTGTTTTGATTTTCGGGTGGATTGAAAATCGATTTGACATTTTGAAATAGTTTGAAGTTTAATTTGACATAATTAAAAAAAACTTATTTTTTGTTGCAAATACGAGCAGACAGACCACTAAAAAGCCACGGTACCACTTCCATCTTTGCTGTTGTTTTTAAATTTAATTTATCTATACAGATTTGTTTTAAATATATTTGACGTTTCGAATTTTTTTTTACAGATTTATAATGAAAAAAAAGGTTTGAATATCGACTGTTGCGGATGTTAAATTATACTAAATTCAGAACATGATTTTTGAATTCGTACGGAAAACAATTTCGCATACGGATTTGATTCCGAACGAAAATCAGAACAGGGGTGCGAGTATTTATTTGTTTTTTTGTCGTTTCGAAGGATGGAAGTATACAAGTTAATTATTGAAACTGTGGTTACAATGCTCCAATTCCCTAGTTCCCTTGCCTAAGGAGTTTTTTTTATACTCTGAATAAAATTAACCAACTTTGGAAAGCTCTAGACAACCAACGAAATTTAAAGCAATTCTTTTGTTTGTTTTTTTAAGTTTTGAAAAAAAAAAAATTATATTTTTGCCACGTTTTGAACAACAGTATAGAATCCCAAGGAGTTCTACTTATTGATGTTGCAGTTCAACCAAATAATGTCTGATCATTGACAAAAATTTTGAGTTGGAACTTAATTGAATTGAAATAAACTGAACAAAAATTTTGGAAATAAATTTGCCCAATTTGCTGGTATCGTATTGATGTGAGTCTATTCTTGGTGTAATAGCAATATATACTAAACATAAATCAGCTGTCAAATTTACTGTCACTAGAAATAGTAACGCCAATTTTTAAACAAAACATCTATGCAAAAAAAAATATCCAAAGAAGACTTAACATTTCAAGAAGAAAAATACACGTATACGCCATAGTGATCACACCCGCGCTCCTAGCCTTATTTTAAGTGAAGAAGTGGGTCAAAAAATTAAATTTAATCTACACAGAAATTGTTTGAATATGCAATGGAAGAATTTTTATCACTAGTAAATTCCTATACTTATTGAAGATTTCTGCCCAATTTACTGGGCCCCCTTAAGAAGTTGCTACTGATTGATCATTGAAATGAAAATAATATTCTTTTAATCAAAGTCAGATATTAACTGATCAAAACAATGGTTTGACAAAAATTTTACCGACCTCGTAGAACCTTTAAAAAAATTGTAATATTTCTGTCTCACGTCAGAATTCTTTAATACATAATTTTGTATTAAAAGAATTTGGAAATACAGAATCATTGATCTAATCAAGATCTAATCTCATATGTGTGATCTAATAATAAAAATTTAATGATTGCACCACCGTTCAAAAAAAAAGAGGTGTCAAACAGGTCTGCAAGCACGGTCTGGGTTCTTCTGATTTTAATTTGCACACCAAAATCACCATGTTAATTTATTAACCGTGAACCATCAAACTATTTGATCAAAAAACATGTTTGTCTATTAAATAAAGACACAAAAAGAATTCCCGTTTTCTGATAATTAAATGCACCGATACAATACAACAACAACTTTTTTGAGGTGTTATATACCTACATTTATATTCCTTTGGTTTATTTATTAACACCTTTAACTATTTTATATTCATTTAATCAAGAAGTTGGAATTTTTATATGACATGCAATTTTATTCAAACCTAGCCTTTGATGTTTTACAACTTAGTAATTAATTTTTATCACACTTGATTCAATATTTGTGCAAGTGCTACCGTATACTTGAAACCAAAATCAAAATCTATTACAATTTATCAATTTGCTTTAATTTAAATGAAGTATGTACTTATCAACGTTCTACGTCAAATCACCAAACATCTATAACAATCTTGCAATGTCAGACAGACCGAAAGGCAATACTGCATTGGCCTACTCAAAAGAATCTGTGTTCCTATGCTAATAATATTATCTCTAACAAGCTTTTGTGATACCAATCTAAAAATATCTTTATCATAATAAAATTTTGATTTGCTTATGAAAAGAGTTAAAAAAAGGCTTTCCAATTTAGTGTCATTATAAAGAACAGGAAAATTAACGAGAATAAAATCAATTGGTAGTCAATATGGCTTTATAGAGAAGAAGAGTAGTATGCCGCAAATGCTAATCAGATCACGTCAATAGCAATCAAAAACACATACGCATTTTAAATACTAATCAAAATAGGTACCATGACATGGAAAGCAAATGAAACATTAAATGTACTAAGCTTGTTTAGAAAGTCTTACCCCAGATGTCAGAAACCGAAACCGGTGCTGTGATGAAATTTGACATTCATTTTGAGTTGTCATATAGGCATTTTTCTGCACGCTGCATAATTGGAGAAGTATTTTATCAAAAAAAAAAAGAAACAGACACTCATAAAATGTTTCGTAAGATAAAACAACGGGTGTTGAGTTTGCAAAATGTTGATCGTATAGGCTTTTATGATTATTATTAAATTTAAAACTAAAACAAATGTACATTAGAGGCGTCGGAATTTTTTTTTATTTTTATGTTCAAAATCGGTATCGTGGATCTTGTAAAGGAGTTAGAAAGAAGTAATTTTATTTCACATCACTAAGACGTGTAGCCACCATAAATTTATAACTTTTTTTATGAACACTGCCTGGTTTTTTCTGGAAAGCTTTTATAAAATTAAGTGGATTTTTATCTTCGCTGAAAAAGTAGTATTTTAAAAACAACAGTTTGATATAACTCCGTATTGTTTTTGTTCTTAGTATGCTACTTTTTTGAGTGAAGATGAAAATACACTAAATGCACTAAAATTTTTGTATACAAAAAATTAATCTTAATCATTCAGCCGATAGTGAGAAAATTGCACTAAAAACAAGTCTTATATTGCATACCAAAATTTTCCAAAAAAATTTAAATTTTTAATAAATTTTCAATTTTTCAAATTATACTTTTACATGAACATAAACAAATATATTGCACGAATAAAAACTTTAGATTTGAATAACAAAATTTGTCTTTAAAAATTTTTCAAGAATTTGATATACATATGTACATACATATAAAAAATATTTTTTTTATTCGAAAAAACTCCATACTATGACAGAAATTTAGTATTTAATGATTACTGATTAAACATTTGTTGGATCCAGTTTAAAATTGTCACAAAGTAGTAATTAAGGGAAAACTTGCCAAGTAAATCCACCAAATTTTAATCAGTAATCATTCTATCAATTTTTATCATTCTACAACAATCGGAAGCGCTCTATATAGTTTATAAGAATCTTGTAGAAAGTGGGTGCATGCCACGCCCTTAAAATAGAAAATCGTAGATTGTCAATTTTTTTCTTTGTTTGTACCACCAGACCTGACGTTGTGCGAAATCTAAAATCTACGATATCGCAGTGTTCCATAATATTGATAAACTGTCAGTCAGTAGGCGTTTTTATTGGTAACGTATGGCCAGCGCAGCAAAGCAAGTCCGAATAAAACATATACATATTCACTTTTATATCCACTCTTACTTAAAATCTCAAAGCTGGTATCCGTGGGATTAAAATTGTCAAAGATCAGCTGTTAAATGAAATTAAAATGGTTTCAAATGATACTTTTTCGAGTTTGCATTATTGCGCCGGTGATTAATTAGTTGATAGTAATTAAAAAAACAAAACAATTAAAATACCTTCAAAAATCCAATTCGCTTTGGAATGAGTTAAGGGATGCGTTGGAAAAGTATTACTTTTTATGTCAAGTTGAATAAGAGTTAAAATGAAATGCTTACATGCATATATGGGTTAAAAGATTGAAATGAATAAAAAACATTACGATGTTTTTTTTAACATTTTACTTCGCTCTAATCAGATTGAATTTTTCAAAGAGTAGTGCAAAACACTTTAAAAACTTTACACTTTGCTTGAGCTATAAATACAACTAAACGTCGGTTTAAAAAAATTATTTAACCTCCAGTTTCACAGTCTCGTTTGAACCTTGAACCGAGTTCAATTGATCTGCTGATCTAAAGCTTAAACCAAAAGTAAAATTTTAACCCCCACTGGGAATCTGGGTTTAAGAAAAATAAAATTTGAAAATCATTTATTTCATTCAATGGCAAATACAGATATTTATTCGTTTATGGTGGGTTTAAAAAACTGCCCAAATGTATATAACAAAACTGCCTTTTACCCACTCAAAATCATGAATATTAAGAAAATAAACGAAATTATGACAAGTTGTCAGTCGTTAAAATCAATCGTTAGTGCTTCCATTGGCAATGACATTTCTAAGTTTTAAAAAATTGTTTTTCTTTTATTCAAATGCTCATTAAACACAAACATCTTTTCTTAGTTCTCTTTCAATCGAATTTCATACTCTTTGACAGATATATCTTATCTTAATTTTCCAAGCCACCTAGTGGTGGCTAGTTAAAACAGAGCATGCATAAAACGATCACATCCTTATATGATCAAGGTCTGCCAATCTTCACGTAGGAAATATTTTCTACAATTCCAAGTGTTGTTCCATTCGAAAAATTCCGAAAATTTTATATGCACTATTTTTTACTGACTACTTTATCCACACTATTCGATTGTTGTTGTTTACTGTTTTAAACGTTTACCGCGCCGCCTATACATTTACCTATAAAAAACGTCTAGTGACCGTTCTAGCAAAAATTTGGTGAGCCACCTGTGTTTGATCAGCTTAGTAAATGCTGGAAAATTGAAGTTTTTGACTTTATTGGTACTGAAGTTAGAGGGGGATCAAAAATCGCCTGAGTTTGTTCCAGTTCAAAAGGTTTCGTTTCGCGAACTTGGCTGGGCACTACTTCATGCTGTTAAAGATTTTCTTTCATATTTGCCTTTTCTTTATAGGTATACAATTTTTTTAAAGTTTCAACCTCTTGAACAAAAGAGCAAGTAACAAGTGTTTTTTTAGATGTTTGGTTTTCAAGAAAAAATAAAACGCATATAATTTAATGTTATGGCCAAGAATTTAGCTTTATTATAAAGATAAAGGTTTGCAATTATGTTTTAAAAATGATTTCGGGCATGTGGCCGCTGTTGCTGGTTCGAATAAATTCCAGCCGAGAGGCCCAATTTTTGACTACTTTTCGCAGTACACTACGTATGTCAGCAATAACGCTCCGAATATTCTCTTCCAAGGCGTCAATCGTCTCGGGCTTATCTGCGTAGACAGCAACTTCACACTACCCCAAAAAAAATAGTCAAGAGGTGTTAAATCACACGAACTTGGATGCCACGCCACAGGCCCGCGACGCGAGATAATGCGCTCACCAAAAGTTTCCTTCAATAAATTGATTGTTTCATTATTTCGGTAAAATGATTTGCAAACGTTGTTCTATTCATTATAAAATGGCAAACCAAACAGATCATAAATCAAGTGACAGGTGTCAAAAAGACCAACTCCATAAAGAGTATTGCCAGATTGAAAACCAAACGTCTAAAAATAAACAATTACGTATGCAACAGACGTGCATTTTATTTTCCTTTAACTTGGTATACCTAGCGTTTGTTGGAGATTTTCCACACACCTATCTGAATACTTATTTTTTGGGTCAAAAACACACAGTAGATTGGCCAAGTGAACTGGTTCACGCTATACCTTGTTTCTGTTTATTGTGTGTTGACATTTTCCCTATTGCTATTCTCACTTGCACTTAAACCCTTTCCTTCAGTTTTTTTTCCATATCTTTTTTATTTTGGTTTGAAAAGTTGTTTTCATAAATTCACATTTATTAGAGCTCTATTTTATCTTGGAAATTGATTTAGCAATTGAAAAAGAATTTTGTATCGAGATACACAAAGAAAAAAACTTATTGTAGAATGAAACCACTTTTTTTAAATTTTTTAATAAATGCAACATTTGCCTCATATAGCACCCTATCAATTCATAACTACATATTACCTATGTACGAGTATGTTCAATCGCAAGTTTCAAAAAACAAAAATATCTTTAAGGTAATATAAAACTCGAAAATAAATATTTATAATGCAGTAGCCATACTAATTTAAAGACAAAATACCAAGACAAATTTCACAGCTGGAGAGTTCCGCCACTTATGACTGTTTACTGGGAAAAATCAAACTTGTTTCCGTATCAAAAATTAAAAAAAAAAAAAACGAATTACGAACAAATCCGAAACCCTAATGAAGCCAAACCATCGAAAGGGTCAATTAACTTTCCAATTTATTGCTTCGCATAATCTTGTAACCAATTTTATTTAAAAAAAAATACTAAAATATAAAACCTGTTAATATATTAATGCATTTTCGTGTGATTGCATCTGGATGGTTGCTTTTTGACCACTTATGGCTAATGAATATTATTCGGACTTGTAAATAAAAAAGAAGAAGCTCATTCAAGAGAATTATTTAATCTTAATTTGCATTAAGAGTACACAAGGTAAACGAAAGAAAGTATTGGTCCTTTCTGAAGGTACAAATTGCTAATTTTAACCTGAGAAGGTGTGTTTAATATAAGTTGCTTACCACTGCCATTCCCAGTTGAGGTCTTTTTCTTTTCTTTTTCCTTGTTGATGGTGTTGTTGGCGGTATTGTTGTTGTTGTTGGTGGCATTACTGTTTGTTAAATTTGGAATTTTGGGTGCAGTTGACTGTGCATCGGTTGCATTGTTACCATTTTGATTGATTTCTAGGGGATTCCAGTCCATTCGCCTCTTACGCTGTCCACTTGCTGCTGCTACAACTGCAGCTTGCTGTTGTTGTTGTTGATGTTGTTGCTGCTGTTGTTGTTGTCCAAAAATAGTTTGAACATCAATAATTCTTGGTCCTACAGTTGGTATTTTGCCACTTTGCTGCTGTTGTTGTTGTTGTTGCTGTTGCTGCGTTTGCTGTTGCTGATGTTGTTCGTCTAGAAAATGTAATAAATTTTAAACTTCTCTGATCCATCAATACCTAAATGTGTCAAAAATAGAAGATTTAAAATCCTTTAAGGTGCGTTTTCACTTTCACTTCAAAACTCTTAAGAGGAACCTCTCGGATAGCTGCCTCTTTGAGCTGATTTCATGACTGTGTACGCTTGCGAGTTTTACTCTCAGAGGCAGCATAAGAGTTGTTTGTAATCTTTATAATCTTAAATGAACACGCATCTTAATAGAGTTAAAAAAATTTAAATTTAATTTAAGTCTTACCTGTCCAAGATTCTTCAGAATTAGGTGGGGAATCAACAAAATCAATCACATGGTCATAATCATTATTAAATGAATTTTGTGTTTGATTTGATGCGAAGTTGTTGTAGTTGCGATTATTATTGCTGTTATTATTATTATTGCTATGTGTTAAATGCTAAAAATAGAAAAAACATAAATACATAAATATACTAAACAACAAAAATAATTTAATAAAAATAAATTATATGTGGTGTTTGGGAGAAACATGATAACTGCATTTTAAAACTTACTTCTTTATGCCCACTTTAAATTGAGCTAGAGCCTAAACGAATTTACCGATTTTCTTCAAATTAAAAATACTTATGCAAAAAGTCTTTAAAAAATTCTGTTCTAAATTTGAAGAAAATAGGTTCATCCGTTTAGCCTCTAGCTCGATTTAAAGTAAAATGCAGTTATCATGTTTCTACCAAACATCACAGATATGTCAGATATGTATTTATACATTGTTCACAATTTAATATACTAAGAGGTTAAAATACAATACTGATCAACCTTTATACGAATAAATCAGTAAATTTGGTATTGCAAAAGTATCAGGTCGAGATTCAAGGCCTAGTGATCTAAAACTCTCAACTATTCCAGAAATAGAGGAGATCTACTCATTTACGGCTGAATTGATTTTGTTAAAACTTGATTCAAAACGTTTTTTGGTCTATCACCCGACGCATTTCTTACATTTTTTCTTAGAATTGTTTCTAAGTGCCCTATTACACGATTTTTTTTTCGAAATTCAATGAGTGCGAACGAGAAAAAAACATTTAATTTCGAAAAAAGTCATGACTCATAAATCATCGTTTTTATTTTTATTTTATTTTATTTTATTTTATTTTATTTTTCTAAAAATGGCTTCACATTAAATCTGTCAAAAAATATCAACAAATAATTTTAAATAAAAGCTACATTTGAGTGAAAAGTCTTTTTCGAAAAACGGTTATTAATGATACCTCCAATTGAGCCACTTTTTTACTTTTGATTTTCTTGAATTTGTGTATGAAGAAGTTTCCAAAAAGTTTACATAATGAAGACGTTTGGTAGACAATCTACCAAAAATTTCAAACGAATATACATATGTATGTATGTGCATATGTATGTATGAATTTTTTGGATTAAAATTTTGTTTCAATTTTCGATATCTTTTTTGAATTTTTTTTCAAAAAAATATTTTACTTATCTGATAAAAAACGGTACGTTAATAGATACTACATACATACACGCAAGTGCTGCTTAAATGTTAGAAAAAAAAAAAACAATTAAGGAACTTATTTTTCTTGAAAACAAATCGTACAATTTTGATGTGCTAAAATTATTACCTCTCTTACCAGAAATTAACAAAATTTACATCAAAAAACTTTCTGCGTGAAAAATGGAAAGATTTTGTTTAGTTTAAGCAAGGCCGTAATAGATTTATGTAGGTTAAATCTAGACAAAAAAAAATGTCTCAAATACTCGTAAGACCCTCACTAATAAAAACTTATTTGGTAAGTCTTGTTATTCCATCACATATATATTCTATTTGTGTTTCTTCTGTGTGAATTTTAAATGCATTGGGCTTGTTTTGAAATTTACCATTTAATAATTTCTGTTAAAGTTTTTTTATTTTTGAAATGATTTCAGACACTGCGTTTCGTATCTCAGCCCATCATATTGTTGGCGGACAAAAGTAGATGTTTATCACTTTTAAAGAATTTTAAACCGCGCTATAGCTCGAAAAATCAACCGAAGTGATCAAGCTGTCAGCCATTATTTAAAGAACTCAACAACTTACGGGAAACTATATAAAGGAAACATATCTTCCGCCTTAACTCCCCCGAAACCCAAAAAATCCAAAAAATTGCATCCAACACAGCCTTCTCAGCGGCTAAAATCAGGCATCAGGTTAAATGTTACGGCAAGTTTATCCACTGTTATCCGGATAATTCGAAATGCTAAACACCTAAAGCAACTAAAGTTAAAAAAAAAACACAACTAAATGATGTCAGGAAAAAGCAACGCTTGTGTTTTGCGAAGGATCACATGACCTAGAATGTTCAACATGGAGTTAACCCAGAAGATTGGCGAAAAGTAGTTTTTACAGACGAAAAGAAATTTAACTTGGGTGAACCAGAAGGCTACAATTACTATTTTCATGATGTGAGGAAAGAGGAGTGATTTCTGAACCGTCATCACAGCATAGAAGGAGAGTTTATGGGTTGGGGCGCAATATCCTATTATGGCACGATAGACTTAGTAGTTCAAAGTACAAAGATGACTGGAAATAGCTACAAATCCTTGCTTAATTCAGTTTTTCCGAAAATCAACAATCTTTTTGGACCAATCTAATGGATTTTTCAGCAAGATACCGCGCCTATCCATACAGCTCAAATCGTTAAATCTTTTATTGAACATCAAAGCTTGCTGTCTTGGCCACCGTATTCACTGGACCTTAACGTAATAAAAAATGTGTGGGGAAAGATCTTACGGAAAGTTTTCGAAAGAGGGAAACAAAACGATGACAAGGAAGAGCTAATTAACGCCATTAAGTTGGCCTGGAGTAAGATTTCACCAAAACTACTTGGCATCACTGCATAGTTCTCTTAAACATCGAGTTTTAAAATGTTAATAAAAAAAGGAAATGAGGCCAATAAAATCTAAAAAACAAACAAAACCATCTTTTTCTTAATTTTTTGTTAGTGCTTCTAATCTCCCGATAAAACTACTCAACAAAATAACTCAGTCAACATTTATCCTCGTAGATCTGGTAAACTTTTTTTCATGAAGGGTTAATTAAGGTTTTTTTTATAGCACGTTAATCAATCTCTCTTATGGCTTACAAATTTTTGTTCTCATTCCAAAATAACCGGAGATATTTCCGTTTAACTTCTGAAAAATGTGTGCTTCTAACCTAATGACTTGGAGTGTATCTATGTACTTTAATATTTATTACTGTTGTATGAAGATATAAATAATATAATATAAAAAAAATATTTTTTTTGTTTTTGTTGTGTATGGGATATTTGTAATGGGATACAAAGACTTTTCTCACATGTTTTTTTAACGAGGGTCTCACTAGTATTTGACAAGTTTTCCTTGTCTAGATTGCTCCAACCAAAGCCTTTTCAGGGCCTTGACTAAACTTGACAAAAACTTGCCATTTTTCCAGGTGTAACGTATAACACAATTCATCAATTCCACGTGATACAAAAAAAAAAACAATACAAATCTAATTAAATCCACGTGGAATTAAGCTCATCAGATTTGACTTGTTCTAAAGCATTGGCGGATACAAGGGGGGGGTCATGGGGGTCATGACCCCCCCCTGGGGCTTTTCCCAGATATAAGATATTAGACAGATGAATTCGATCATAAACAAAAAATTTCACTGCTCAAAGGATGAAATTTCCCTTCAAATTTATTTTAATTAAACGTGCCTATTTAAAGAGTTAAAACACAAAAATCAAAGTAAAAAGTACATATTGTGGGCTTTCTGTCAAAACAAATTTCAAATTTGAAAAATTGGTTAGAAGACACAAAACACCGTTTTGAAAGGTAATAAAATGGAATTTTGAGATAATGAAAGGTTTTAAAACTGGTTGATAGAGCCAAAAGAAACCATGGCACAGTTACTAGACATTGATATTCGAATTCAGTAATTCCTGTTGACCAAAAGTACATTAAAATGTCATTTAAGGACTTGCTAGGTTTTGACAGAAAGCCGACGATATGTACATCGTTCGTGAAAAGTTGAAAAAATTATTCTTCTGCCAGAAAAACAATAAAAGTTTTCATTTCAAGAATAATTCAGAACTCTACTTTTTGTTTTACAGAAAAAATAATTTGAAATTGATTTGATGATTTTGTGAACATTTCTGACACCGTACACCGAATCAGATGACAAATTTCATGACATCCCGTATGTGTACTCTTTGAAAGGTTACTGGTCATAAAAGGGCAGGTAGTACCAGTAGATAATTTTTCAGACAGAATTTTCAAAAAGTAATACTGAATCATGAAAGAACTTTGAAAATTCATTTAAAAAAAGTATGTCACCAATGAATTTAGGTGACCTTTAATAACAATTTAATGTCCTTTGAAAAAAAATATTTGTTTCTTAAGATAACCTTAGTAAGGTACCTTAAAAATTTTGTTCAGTGACGTGGAATGACTTTAAAAAAAAAAAAAACTTTAAAATCTCATTAGAACAAATCCACAACCAATTAATGTAGCTAGTTGACCTTATCAACGGCCTTTTGAATTGGGCAAAAATTACAAAACCGTGCAAATGAAAAACTCGCGTTAGAGATCTTGCAAATAAAAATCCCGCTAATTATGTGACCACTCAATTTTGAGCACGTATTCAAGATTTTAATTTTCGAGATTTTGGTTGACATTTGCAAGATTGTAAGGAGAGAATGCTATGTTTTATTTTTACTTAGTGTAAGATATCATTTTTCAAGATCTGTAAATAATGCAGTTTCGATATTTTAGATTTTGGTATCTTGCAAATTTCTCACGTGAAGTGCGAAAAATTGGGCGGTACTTGGAAAAACTTTTACAGTTGATTCAAAATTTTCAACTCAACAAATTTATAAAATTAAACTTTTTGGACTTTTTACTGATCGCATACACTCTTTACAAATATCCTAAATGACATATCGCTTGCTTAATCTCAAAATCAAGGTCAAGCAACCACTAGGCAACTAAGTTGTTAATTGCGATCAACTTTTAGTTTCTGGCACTGTGAAGTAACTTAAGCATAGAGCAACTCGAAGACATGAGTGGTAGCAAGCCTTTTTTTATGGAAAAACTACCTCATTTTACTTCGTTTTCCCAAGACTGTAATTGCTTATGCTTTCCCACTAACTTGGGTGCACCATTTTGGGAATACAAAGTTTTTAATTTTGTAATTTTGACGTTTCATGAATTTCTTTTGTTCGGGGGATGTCTTTAAGGAAAGTGGTAAGTATAACAAAGGAGCTTATAGTTGCCAGACAAAAGATCAAAATTGATCTTGTAGAATAAATACGATCTTATTGTAAATGAGTTAAGATTTTAAGGGCAAAAATAAACTTTCCCTAAACAATATTTTTAGTATCTAGAGGGTTGATGGTTCTGGCTTCAATTCCTTAATTAATTAATTTATTTAAAAAAAATATTTTCAATGGAAATAAAATGTACGGCTGTATTGCAGGTACTTGCTCTGATGTTCAAGTTGCCTGGAATTAAGAACTTTTAAAATATGCCAGTAATTACATATATAAAGAATATAAAAATATATAAAATAAGGGCATTTAAATTGTTCGTTTAATTGCTTAACAACTTTTCAAATACTTGTAGCTTAAGGCTTAAAACCAATTTGATAACTTGAAGAAATATAAATATAAGCCCAAACAAAATTAAAATCGTTGTAGCGATTTTCTCAAAAAGCTATTTTTATATTAATTTATTATAATAATAAATTTTAAAATACATTTATAAACTAGTTTCAAAACAATTCATCAACGCGTTCTTGAAATATTGAATTTTCAAAACAAAAACGAATATCTTCCTAAAAGGCCAATATTTATTTTTTTATTTTGATATGCAATATTATTGACATTTTTATGGAGCGTTTGTATGCAAATTTTGATTGAAATTCCTTGAACAAATCGAATTTCAAAAACCCTTAAATGGCAGGCATCGTTATTAAGAGTTTTTCGGATTTATTTTTCCAGAATGTTCACCATATCTACAGTAATCTACTGTTCTTTATCAAATATCCCCTCCGAAGAATTAAAAAAAAAAATTATTTAAAAATTTGAAGAAAATTGCTTCAGTGGCTAAGGCTGTAGCTGTAGGTTGTCAAAGAATAGACAGACAAACAACCAGACAGAATTATGCCACCCACTTTGCTCGAATACAAAACTGGCCTTATATCGTAAGTAAAAATTATTTTTGAGCGCAATACTTATTGAAATTTTAAGAAACGTGACCCCCCCCTGGGGCAAAGTCTGGATCCGCCCTTGTTCTAAAGGCCAAGTATTGGTTTTGTCTACAAAATTGCTCAGTAAAATCCATTTTGATACCATCTCGTTAGAATGTATTAAGTGACATTTTCAAAATTTTAAATAAATCAACAAAAAAAAGGAATAAACAGTTTTGAAAAGGGAACACAAAATCTCTTCTCCATAAAATACATTTAAATTCGAATAACTGAAAAAGAGTTTTTTTTTAAATTTAAAACTTGAAAATTTAAAAATGTTTGCTTGGTAAATTCTTGCAAGAAGGTAGCGATATGATAATGAGGAGGTCCATGCGTGTGTACTTTAAAGCAAATGGGGGAATTTGGTTCAAATTTGGTACAGGGCAATATTATGTAGTTAACTAAAAAAGAAATTCATCTAGAACAGCTATCCACAAAGCGATTTTTATAATTTTCTCGAAAAACAGTGTAACCAATTTTGATTAACCTTTGTACAAAAAATTTCCAAATAATTCTTATAAGACTGAAATCTAAGTTTTTGGAAAAAGATCAAAAACAAAATTGCCTTAGTTTGTTTCCAATATCTTATTAACGGCTCGATCAATTTTGTTCTAATTTATCAAAATCTAATACTTACTTCTTAGTAGAAGATGTGAAATGATTTTCTAAAAAATTACAATATCTGAAAAACCTAACAAAAAAATCAAATACAAAATCAAATTTCTTGGCACGTTTTTTAATAAAACTTCAATTGATTTCTTTTGAGGCTACGTAAAGTTCAAAGTCTACATCGATAAGCTGACGCCGATTGACGCATTGGAGAATCTCAACATTACTCGCGTCATCGAAAATTACAACTTCAGACTAGGCGAAGTTAGCCCTAGTTACGGTCAATATTTGAAGCAAACATTACTGCATAACTAACCTAGGTGCTTAGCTTGATATGCATTATAATATTTTGTTGTTGTATTTTTTAATGTTTTTCACACTTTCACTTCTAGTTATGTGTATCACGTGTGTCATTGTATTAATAAACCGTTGACATCTTCAACACAATTTTTTTATTTTATAGCTATGAGCAAGTTCGTGCGATCCATTCGTACATTTTATTTAAATTGAAATCCCTTTTAGTTACTATCTACTTTATTTATCAAATATTTGCATTTATACTACGTCATCAATAGTACGCCTTCGCTTTAATACACAAGCTCCAACGAAAGCTTTTTAAATATTTTTCATTAATTGCCCTTTGTGTAAACGAGTTATTTTTTTTTTTAATTTACATAAATATAATAAATGAAAAGAAAAACTTATCATTTTAATGATTACAAAAGCAGTAAGACCGACCTCTAGACAGATTCCCAGCATCCCGCGCACTCATCTGTCATGTTAGATAAGTTTTTGTAAATATTTTTTGATTTGTTATTTTGTTTTGATGTGTCAGTATAGTCTCTATGCTAGAATTTATTTTATACTTATTTTTTAAGTTACGCGCAATTTCAACTTGATGTTATAGCCCTGGGTGTTAAATGGACATTTGAAATAATTTTTTTTTATAAATCTTGTATTGGTTAAATTAATCACTGAATGATTAGTATTTTATTTTTTAAATTGTGGTTTGATTTTGTAATTTGAGTTACGAATCTAATTTATCAATTAGTTAATTTCTGATGCTCTGTAGTTATAGCTAGAACTTAAATATAAGCTTGTTTACATGTGTGACTTGTGACAATCTGTAATTTGTATATATTGAAATTAAATAGAAATGAAAATCGAAACTAGACAAAACAGCCTTGAAGTATGGTTGAATGGTAACATGAGTTGAGGTATAGTTTATGTTTAATGTATACAGCTGTATGTTATTTTAAAAATAAGCAATGGAAATTGCCTTATTTAATTTAAGAAAAAAAAACCGTAACACGGAAACAGGTGGTATTTTAAAAGAAATCATTAATAAATAATTATAACAGTTTATACTTGCTAAACAAACACACCTACAATAAAATATAAAAGTAAAAAAAAATATTTGTAGAAATATATTAAGACGATATTCAAATAAAATAGATGAAAAGTTAGTTACACTCTCGTATGAAGCTATGTTTAGTTTTTCGGTGCTCATATGGAAAATTTTATTAAATGGGCTTTTGCAACACAAACTTTTGAATACAAAATTGGAAAGTAAAACTTCAATGTCGTTTTGGGATGGGGTACTTCTTTTCTACTCCATTTTCACTCCATCTACTCCAAAAGCCTTTAATTGGCTGCTGTTCGGAGTACTGTTTTCGGACTCTTTGTCTGTACCCGATTTGAAAAAGGAGTAGATTTGGAACACACGCATATATATACAGTTTTTGTCGGACTACTTGTCAAAAGTGTTAAATTCTTGAAGAAGCCATTTTCTAAAATTGCGTGTGTGTGTGTGTAAATTTGATAACACGATGTTTTCATATTGGATTGGAATCAAAGAGGAGTAGAACAGTCCGAAAATCTAATCGAAAACGACATAAGAACCCAAATGTTTTGCAACCATTTGTTTTTCTTAGGTTCTAATTTCAACTTTTTAAAATATATTTTTCACATAGATTTAGTTTCAAAAGAGACATTTTGGTTAAAAAAAACACAGAACGTTTTGAACCACTAATTATTATGTAGCATAAGGCGCAGTCTGTATAGAAAAGTTTTCTGTTGAGTATAAAAGATCAAAGCTAATGTCGTTTTCGATTGGATTTTGGGAATATTCTACTCCTTTTTGAATCCAATCGAATGTGAAAACATCATGTTGTCAGATTTACACACACCATACTATTGATTGACGGCACTTTACAAAATGGCTTTTGCAAGCATTTATCACTTTTGACAAGTAGTCCGATGAAAAACTTTATGTGTATGCGTGTGTTTCAAATCTATTCCTTCTTAAAATTGGGAACAGAAAAAGACTCCGAAAAAATTACTCGGAACAGCCAATCGAAGGCTTTTTGAGTAGTAGGAGTCAAAAAGGAGTGGAAAAGGAGAACGCCGAACGTCCAATCGAAAATGACATAACTACACAAGACACTTTGAAAGTTAACATAAGACTTTTATTTGTTAAAAGCAAAACTCTGAATTGAAATCGAGCATGCTCTGAACCTAACATGTTATGAACGCTTCGAAAGAAATTTGTATAAGTCCTTCTTTGATTTTTCTGTTTAAACGTGTTCACAGCGTGCAAATGAGTACAATAAGATTTATCTTTAATCTGTCAAAAATGCGATTTTGACTAGAGATCAGATATAATTAAATAAATAAATTTGGTGGCGCAACAGACCACCTCGAAGTCAGCCGGCGCACTTTCGATTTTCGCGAAAAAAAAATCTTAGGCGATGTATTCCTAATTGCACATTGCAAAAATCAAAAAAAATTTAATTGCACACCTCCTGTTTTTTTTAAAAAAATATAAACAAATTGCACTTTGTATGGAAATTTCAAATGCTTATATCTTTGTAACCAAGTCGAATATCTAAATGCACAGGAGCTTAAATAATTGCTCATTTTGAAATTTAATTTGCACACCAAAAATTTTTTTTGTTACATGCTCCCCCACTTAATAAATCAATAATTAAAATTTCGACTAAATTAATTGTTTAATAATCCAAGTAGATCTTATAAGTAACCAACCAACAGAATTTATTGTTATCAATAGCGCGATGGAAGAGTATCCGCCTGCCAGCCGGTTGTCATGGGTTCAAGTCCTGTGTGGGCATAAACTTTTTTTTTTTTTTTTTGCATCTACTCATTGTTATTGCATTTTTCAATTAATAAGCAGAAAAATGATCATTAATTACATTATAGACTAAGCAAATGTGAAATTTGCATTATTGCACATATATGTACTTAACTCCTTTCAAGGGATAATACATACATAGTATGTAATATATGTGTTTGTAATAGGGAAATTAAATTAAATTTCGAAAAATTGTCCATTTATGAGTTCAATATGCACCCAATGATAATTTGCATATCAAAATTTTAGATTTCCCTACCCCCCACTTTTTTGAACTAAATATTAAAATCATAAAAAAAACTACCAAAAAGACATTTTCGTGTCTGATTAAAATTGACATATCTCGATGGAAAAAAATAATTTTGAGATTTAAGTAATTTTTTTCAATTACTTACGTCAAGGTCGAATTTGCACACCAAAAGTTTTTTTTTTCCCACCCCCCCTTTTCCCTAAAATTGTTATTGAAAAACACTGAAAAAAGTATACCCAAATGAAATTTACATGTCTCACTAAAACTGTTATTTCTCGTTGGAAAAAAATAATTTTGAGTTTTTAGTAACTATTTTCAATTAACAACGTCAAGGTCAAATTTGCACACCAAAAGTTTTTTTTTCCCACCCCCTCTTTTCCCTAAAATTGTTATTGAAAAACACTGAAAAAAGTATACCCAAATGAAATTTACATGTCTCACTAAAACTGTTATTTCTCGTTGGAAAAAAATAATTTTGAGTTTTTAGTAACTATTTTCAATTAACAACGTCAAGGTCAAATTTGCACACCAAAAGTTTTTTTTTTCCCACCCCCCCTTTTCCCTAAAATTGTTATTGAAAAACACTGAAAAAAGTATACCCAAATGAAATTTACATGTCTCACTAAAACTGTTATTTCTCGTTGGAAAAAAATAATTTTGAGTTTTTAGTAACTATTTTCAATTAACAACGTCAAGGTCAAATTTGCACACCAAAAGTTTTTTTTTCCCACCCCCTCTTTTCCCTAAAATTGTTATTGAAAAACACTGAAAAAAGTATACCCAAATGAAATTTACATGTCTCACTAAAACTGTTATTTCTCGTTGGAAAAAAATAATTTTGAGTTTTTAGTAACTATTTTCAATTAACAACGTCAAGGTCAAATTTGCACACCAAAAGTTTTTTTTTTTCCCACCCCCCCTTTTCCCTAAAATTGTTATTGAAAAACACTGAAAAAAGTATACCCAAATGAAATTTACATGTCTCATTAAAACTGTTATTTCTCGTTGGAAAAAAATAATTTTAAGTTTTTAGTAACTATTTTCAATTAACAACGTCAAGGTCGAATTTGCACACCAAAAGTTTTTTTTCCCACCCCCCCTTTTCCCTAAAATTGTTATTGAAAAACACTGAAAAAAATATACCCAAATGAAATTTTCATGTCTCACTAAAACTGTTATTTCTCGTTGAAAAAAAATAATTTTGAGTTTTTAGTAACTATTTTCAATTAACAACGTCAAGGTCAAATTTGCACACCAAAAGTTTTTTTTTTCCCACCCCCCCTTTTCCCTAAAATTGTTATTGAAAAACAATGAAAAATATATACTCAAATGAAATTTACATGTCTCACTAAAACTGTTATTACTCGTTGGAAAAAAATAATTTTGAACTTTTAGTAATTTTTTTCAATAACTAATATCAAGGTCAAATTTGCACACCAAAAGTTTTTTTTTTCCCACCCCCTTTTTTCTCTTAAATAGATATTGGAAAACATGAAAAAAATATAGTAGGGACGTTAGTGCACGATATGTGGGCATACCTTTCATTTTGACCTGACGAGGTGAGCTTTAGTATAATAAGAGTTCATGTCCTAGCTTTACTTTTAAGAAGTGTTGCCAAGGTGGCAACACTGTCAGAAGAACGAGAAAAGGGTTGCCACTTGATTCAAACATTGGCCTATAAATCGAGGACCAGAGGTCGGACGATGACCAGCGAACTCTTGTTGCATTCAGCCCCCTTGTAACCATAGGACCACATTATTGGATTTCTCCCTCCCTTCACCTTGCATGGGCAGGGTGGAAAAAAGTCGTTTGGGGAGGGAAAATGCAAAGCCAACAAAAGTAAAAAAAAAATTAATATTATTAAAATTCTAAGATTGTGTGTCAAAGCTGAATGTAACCATCTACTGCATTGTATCCAAAGTTAATTGAAACCCCTACTTTGGTTTTATAAAAAGTCGCTTTCAAAGTTCTGGGGAGGGGGAATATGAAACTTTAAAAAACAAAAATATTTATTAGAAGGTTTTTTTATAATACAAATTCTATATACTACTGAAGTAAATCAGCCAATAAAGAGTCCAAGTGAGTAAGCCGGACGAAATGCAAATTTGTAGGACTAAAGGCCATAAAAATCTATCTTGAATCAATAATTCAACAAGTCCAACTTTAATGCTAAGTCTTCTACTTGGCTGATTTACTTCAGTAGTATATAGAATTTGTATTATAAAAAAACCTTCTAATAAATATTTTTGTTTTTTAAAGTTTCATATTCCCCCTCCCCAGAACTTTGAAAGCGACTTTTTAGTTCGCTGGTCATCGTCCGACCTCTGGTCCTCGATTTATAGGCCAATGTTTGAATCAAGTGGCAACCCTTTTCTCGTTCTTCTGACAGTGTTGCCACCTTGGCAACACTTCTTAAAAGTAAAGCTAGGACATGAACTCTTATTATACTAAAGCTCACCTCGTCAGGTCAAAATGAAAGGTATGCCCACATATCGTGCACTAACGTCCCTACTATATTTTTTTCATGTTTTCCAATATCTATTCAAGAGAAAAAAGGGGGTGGGAAAAAAAAAACTTTTGGTGTGCAAATTTGACCTTGATATTAGTTATTGAAAAAAATTACTAAAAGTTCAAAATTATTTTTTTCCAACGAGAAATAACAGTTTTAGTGAGACATTTAAATTTCATTTGGGTATACTTTTTTCAGTGTTTTTCAATAACAATTTTAGGGAAAAGGGGGGGTGGGAAAAAAAAAACTTTTGGTGTGCAAATTCGACCTTGACGTAAGTAATTGAAAAAAATTACTTAAATCTCAAAATTATTTTTTTCCATCGAGATATGTCAATTTTAATCAGACACGAAAATGTCTTTTTGGTAGTTTTTTTTATGATTTTAATATTTAGTTCAAAAAAGTGGGGGGTAGGGAAATCTAAAATTTTGATATGCAAATTATCATTGGGTGCATATTGAACTCATAAATGGACAATTTTTCGAAATTTAATTTAATTTCCCTATTACAAACACATATATTACATACTATGTATGTATTATCCCTTGAAAGGAGTTAAGTACATATATGTGCAATAATGCAAATTTCACATTTGCTTAGTCTATAATGTAATTAATGATCATTTTTCTGCTTATTAATTGAAAAATGCAATAACAATGAGTAGATGCAAAAAAAAAAAAAAAAAGTTTATGCCCACACAGGACTTGAACCCATGACAACCGGCTGGCAGGCGGATACTCTTCCATCGCGCTATTGATAACAATAAATTCTGTTGGTTGGTTACTTATAAAATCTACTTGGATTATTAAACAATTAATTTAGTCGAAATTTTAATTATTGATTTATTAAGTGGGGGAGCATGTAACAAAAAAAATTTTTGGTGTGCAAATTAAATTTCAAAATGAGCAATTATTTAAGCTCCTGTGCATTTAGATATTCGACTTGGTTACAAAGATATAAGCATTTGAAATTTCCATACAAAGTGCAATTTGTTTATATTTTTTAAAAAAAAACAGGAGGTGTGCAATTAAAATTTTTTTGATTTTTGCAATGTGCAATTAGGAATACATCGCCTAAGATTTTTTTTTCGCGAAAATCGAAAGTGCGCCGGCTGACTTCGAGGTGGTCAGTACCTCGGGAAAAAAACATTTCTGTTTTTAGGTGGCAGCGGCTGGGAATCGAACCCAGAATCAAAATAACTGTCAACCTTAATTTTAAATCTATTTTTCTGTGACAGTTACTACATTCGTTTAAAAAGATTTCGTTTTCAATCTGAGATTTATTTAATAAAAAGATAATTATTTAGGTTATCTGTTGAGAATTATTTTTTATTTTTATAAATATCTTTAAATAGTTGAGTTTTTCATGAAAAAATAATTGGAAAGGGTCTCTTAAAATAAATCCAAAATGGTTTTCACTGCATTGCACAAAAGTAGAAAGGTATTCACCGATGAATAAAACGTATAATTAACTGCATTTCTAAACGCAGGGCCTACAAAATATAAACAAGTACAAGTGGCAGACAAGTTCCCTGTACCTTGTACAGAATGGCGAGACCATTGTTTTCGTCTCGGTGCGGTTTCGCCTTGCCCGTTTAGACGCGATTCTGTGTCGTGGTTTTCTTGCTATGTATGTACGTACGGTCTCGCTGTGTCATTTACATGTGGTTTTTGCCATTTAAATATTTTGACGTCATCTCGCTTTAGTCTCGCTCGTGTATTGCAGTGCCCAACTCTTGCCAGCTGTAGTGAAAAGTTCTCACCGATTTAGTGACGAGCACGCTTAAAATGAATTAAATCGTCTCAAATTTTTTTTCTAAATGTCATAAAATCAATTATTTAAATTTTCAATTACATATGTGTTTCAATGATAGCTATAACTGGCGCCTAAATGCCAAAAAGACTATAACGAGAAAGCCACGACACAGATCTCCATGTAAACGGTCACGGCGGAACCACAGTGAGACGAATGCAATGACAACAATTAAAAAAATTACGTTTAGATGACTATGGCGACACTTAGCGAGACAGTGAATCGAGCCATTAGCCTTCTTTTATTTTAACTACAAAAATTTGTGATTTTAAAAATTTGACTAATTTCATTTGTTTGAGTGAACACAACATAAGCTATCCTTGAAACCATTTCAAAGAGAATAATAATGCTCCTGACAATAAACAAAAAAAGAGAGTCAGAAAGTCCACTCTGAAATGGACAACGGAAATGAATCAAAAATGATGGTTCAAAAGGTTCAAAAATTCGATTATATTTAAAATTCAAGAAACAAATTCTGAATAGACAAAAATAATAATAACAATACACACATTTTATTGAAATGACTGACAGCTATAAAAATTTGGTTATTGAAAATGAGTGTCAGTAGTTAATGAAATACGAAGCAAATGAAAATACCTGTCAATGAAGTGACATAAGTGTTTGCCAACAATTTTAGGTTTGTTCGTGTGCTTTCTGGGCTAAATTTGGTAGTCTGTCAAAATTTGAGGAGTGGTGATGCAATTTTCAAATTCAAAATTGTACAAAAGTACATGAATGCACAGAACCAAAATTTCTACCACTTTTTGAACGTCAACAGAAAGTAAACAAAAAACCTTATAAGAAATCAAGAAAACAAAGCCACTGTATTAGAATTTCTATTTCAACTTTATATTCTTAAAAAAAAAAATTGGTATTTTTTGTATATTAATCTACTGATCACAAACTTAGCATTCGAGAAATTAAAAATTATTAAATACACTTAAAACAAAATTTCCTTACTATTACAAAATAGTTTTTTTTTGTTATGAAATATCAGTTTTGTATATCCAAAAAGCACTTCACAATAAATAAAAACACAAAATTCATAATGAAGCCACATTTTTTGTTTTAAAAATTGATCAATAAATATATTTAATACTAAACGAACAGATAAGAAAAGAAAAGCACTTCTACCAAAAAAATTTAACTAAAAGTAACCAACAGCCATTTTGTTTTTTGTTGTTGTTCTCAACTCAGAACACAAAACTGACAACTTTTGCCCAACGAAATTTTTTGGGCAAAATTTGGCAAAAATTGCCAGGAAGGGGAAATTTTTTACTCTCTCGGTAGCGTTCTCTTCTGCCAAAAACTACACAATTTTTGAGTACGCGAACAGTTTTGGCCTTAATTTGGTAGATTTGGGTACAATTTGGTAGTTTCGTATGGAGTACACGAACAGACTTTTTGTGTCATTTTCACACAAATGGAAATGAACTGTCATTTTTTCTGTTCCAAGACTATATCGTGATCTGTCAAATTGTGTCAATTTAAAGAAAAGTGGAAACCTGGCGTTATTCTTTCATGTTTCCTCATTTACCGCGCTCACCTTTTTACTTGGACCACTCAGAAATTCTTTTTTAAAGCCTTGGAGGTAGAGTTCGATAAGATCATGTTCTATTCTGTGAACACACCTTAAAAGATACATCAGTTGACATTCGATATCAATTCTTTGCTCATTTTTGGTTGCGATATATGAATGTTTGTACAGGGTGCCCGATCTTTTATTTTGGTACGTGCGTGACTATCTGGCCGTATTCCATGTGACGTTCGCAGTCTTTCAGCAATTTTCCTTGACTTGAATTGTTCTTTAAACGAAAGCAAATGCAAATCATTCATTAAAATGCGCTACAACATGGTCTCACTTGCACTAAAATGGTAAGTGCGATGAGAATACAATACACGTGGGTTTTTCATAAAACTGTCTCACTCTCTCTACTACTACTACTGCTCTCTATTGGTGTATCAGCCTGTATGTACCTCAACCTACAAAATAAGCCACAGATGTAATTTTCTTCATATTTTAAAATTAAGGGTTTTTAGTGAACCCCTAGAAATAAATTTGAAATTTTGTTTTAGCTCATAGGAATTTCTCTGAAAAGCAGCACAATTTTTAACGACAAAAGATGTCTAATCACAGATCATAAAAACCAACAATCCCGCCAAAACTGCACTCGCCAGCAGTATTAATACTTTTAAAATTGGAAAGTTTCATTATATTTTTTTTTACATTATTACTGTGATTGGCTAAATTTATATTTTTTTTACCTAAATGTAATAAAGTTCCCCTTGAAGAAGACAGCAACCCCTGTCGAAACGTCGGGAAAAGTATATAGTACAAATTTGTTTCATTACTAAAGTTATTGTGACCAAAAATGCCAACAGAAAATATATTTTCCACTAAACATTTAACTATTACAGTTTTATAAGAACTCAATAATTACCACCTTTAGACAACCATGACAAATTTGTATTTATAGCATTTTGAAGTCGCCTGCCTGTCTTAAGATATACAAAGTACGACTCTGTTATTTTTATAAATTTAATTTATTCATAAAAGCCCAATAGAATAATCAAATCAATTCATAATAATATTTCATCATTAAAACAATAAAAAAAAATAGTATTAGCAACAAAATCTAACAATGAGAATAAGTTATCTTATCCATCAAAATAATATTTAATAAAATAGATAGCACATGCAACTCATGGTAAAATTAATTCAATGTGAATTTTCGTTCAATATTAATCTTGAGTTCTTAATAACACAACCAGCAAAAAAATGTGATGAACTGATGATGAGAATGAGTAATGATAATTTATTTCTGATTATTCAGTAACTAAATTATTCAATAATTAAAATCGTACATCATGATGAGTGCTAAAGCTAATGTCATCTTTAAGGAAAATTAACAGTATTAATAATAATGAGTTAGAAACTTATGGGTGATATAATAAATAAATAAATTGCCTTCAATACCTTTCCGTAATAATTGAATGTTATTTAGTATTGTGGGTAGTAAGAAGTCTACAACAAAATAATATAAAACTTTTTATTTGTACGTTATTTTAATATTTCATCAAACTGGGATTTCTTTGTTCTGAAGATTCGGTAAAAACAAATTTACACAAAATTTCTAAAAGAATTTGGTGTTCAAATGAAATAATAACAAATTGAAGGCCATATTGCGAGAGTCTAATCGAAAAAATTCTATTCGATTTTTTTCTATTCTAAAGGGTGATTTTTTAGCTGGTTTGGTTTTGGCAACACTGGTTTTGACAGCTGACGTGTGTTTAGTACCTTGTGTCACTGTCAAACAGCTTCAGTTTGGTTTGCAATTTAACCATGGATCGTTTTACAAATGAACAACGCTTGCAAATTATTGAATTTTACTATCAAAATTCATGCTCGGTTCGAAATGTTCATCGCGCGCTGCTTCCATTTTATGGTCGGCATTCTCGACCTTCTGAGCAGTCTATTCGGAAGATTGTGACCAAATTTCGCACCAAATTTACTTTGTTGGACATCAAACCACCAACACGTTTACGTACTGTGCGTAGCGAAGAAAATATTGCGGCCGTATCAGCTAGTGTGACAGAAGACGGCTAAATGTCGATTCGGCGCCGTTCCCAGCAGTTAGGCCTTTGTTACAGCACTACGTGGAAAATTTTGCGAAAGGATTTGGGCGTAAAGCCTTTTAAGATACAGCTGGTGCAAGAACTAAAGCCAGCCGACCTACCACAACGCCGAATTTTTGGTGAATGGGCTCTTGGAAAGCTGGCCGAGGATCCGCTTTTTTATCGAAAAATTGTGTTCAGCGATGAGGCTCATTTTTGGTTGAATGGGTACGTAAATAAGCATAATTGCCGCATTTGGAGTGAAGATCAGCCAGAAGCATTGCAACAGATACCAATGCATCCCGAAAAAGCCACTGTTTGGTGCGGTTTATGGGCCGGTGGCATTATTGGGCCATATTTCTTCAAAGATGATGCGAATCGCAGCGTTACTGTCAATGGTGAACGCTACCGAGCGATGATAACAAACTTTTTTTTGCCCGAAATGGAAGTTCTTGACTTGCATGATATGTGGTTTCAACAAGACGGTGCCACATGCCACACAGCACGCGAAACAATGGCGGAATTCCGAGGCGAGTTTGGTGAACAGTTAATTTCACGTTTCGGGCCGGTCAATTGGCCGCCTAGATCGTGCGATTTGACACCATTAGATTATTTTTTGTCGGGGTATGTCAAGGCTAATGTCTATAGGGACAAGCCCGCTTCGATTGACGCACTGGAAGCCAACATCCATGCATTCATTCGTGAGATACCGGCCGATATGTGTGAAAGAGTATGCCAAAATTGGACTCAGCGGATGGGCTACCTGAGACGCAGCCGCGGTCAACATTTGCATGAAACTATCTTTAAACATTAAATTGCAAGGTTCAAACTATCGATTCAAATAAATATTTCATTCATTTTTTGTGTTTTTTTTTTTTTTAAAGTTCTAAACCTCTTAAAAAATCACCCGTTATTTCTATTCTGTATGATGAGAAAAATACAAAAAAAAAACTGTTTTAAAAATCAAAAAGCAACAAATAAATTTTCCTTCGAAAGATAATAGAAATTTACATAAAATAATTTGAAAAAAATCTTAATAAGTGAATTTTGCCCTAAGGTGTTGTTTTGTTCCCGAATTTCTTTCTCGTTTCATAAATGATATCAAGTTGTAAAACTCCTGTGGAATTTAATACTTCAATTGATATTTGTTGGTCTTGAAGTAAGCAAGGCCAAGACCAAGTACGTGCTTGCAACTAACAAACCAACATTTGTCTTTCATCATTTAAAAAACGTCACTATTAACAGGAAGTGTGAGCACTCAACAAAACTTTTACCCCTAGTTTTACAGTCTCGTTTAAACCTTGTACTGAGTTCAATTCTTCCCCACTGTGAAACTGGAGGTTTTACTTCTAGTTCCCAGTATTTCTAAATGAAAGCCAAAGCCAACAAAGGAAGTCTTCTTTTGAAAGAAAAATTCTTCGACTGTAAGATACATCCGCTGACAATATTCGGCATTGGCTTAGGGCTCATCAAGCAAATGTACATTGACTCTCTGTAAGAATAGCTATATTCAGGTTCTGGTTAGAGCCTTGTTTTAGTATTTTGTATGTTTTCCTAATTGTAAGTAATTCAGCTTGAAATGCACTTACAAAATTTAGATTTCTGATAGCGAAAAGGATATATTTTTAGAAACTCAGACAAGATTATTGAACCTACACCGCACTTCATCTTGGATTTTTCACTAAAATATAGTTGTATTGGATACTTCTTTGACGACGCAATGGCAATACTGTTTTCGTAGTTGGTCTTTTTGACAGCTGTCACTTGATTTATGCTCAGTTTGGTTTGCAATTTTATAATGAGTGTAGTTACTCCTGAAGAACGTTTGCAAATCGTGCAAATTTATTACCAAAATAATGATTTGGTTCACGACAGCCAACGAAACAATCAATTTATTGAGGGAAACTTTTGGAGAGTGCATTATCTCGCATCGTGGACCTGTGGCGTGGCCTCAAAGACCGTGCGATTTAAAAACGCTAGACTATTTTTCGTGGGGGTTATGTGAGGTTGCTTGTGTACGGAAATAAACTCGAGACGATTGACGTTTTGGAAGAGAGTATTCGGTACGTTATTGCTGACATACGGCCCCAATTTTTGCAAAAAGTGGTCGAAAATTGGGCCTCTCGACTGGAATTTATTCGAGCCAGCCGCGGCAGCTACTTGCCCGAAATCATTTTTAAAACATAATTGCAAACCTTTATCTTTATAATAAAGCTAAATTCTTGGCCATAACATTAAATTAGAATGCGTTTTATTTCTTCTTGAAAACCATACATCGAAAAAAACACCCTTTACATATAACCTTTTATATGATGAACGTTTGTACGTCTGCCGTTTGAGTTTATACTGCCGTTTGGATCTATGCTGCAAAAAAACATGTGGTACATCGCCGTGCAAACCAGACCTAAATTCAGTTTTATTTGGTTAACTTCTAGCCCAAAACTTCTAGCCCAGTTGCTAAATTTCTTAAAAGTCATCTCCCTTATTTTGCTTATCACAGAGGTGACCTTTCATGACATCAATAATTGTCAAACCATCCGCATACGTAACTCTTTGGTGATAGAGTTAAATTTTTTTTTAGTTGAATTGTTATCACCATGTATATTCTCTCAACTTTTATTATTAATGTAGTTTTTGTCTATTAAATTTTAGAAAAATATAATAATAGAAAAAAGGAAACACAAAGTTAACCCCATATTTTTTCATTGGACGATCCTTTGAAATGAACTAAAACAGTGTGCAAAATCTTTTTTACATACAGTGTCGTAATCAATTATCTTATAACAATTTGTATTGCTCCCACGTTTTCACATTGTGACTTAGAATGCAGAATTGACTATCAAGAGTGTGTTTTGGTTAAATGTGCGTAGAAACCCATAAACGTAGATTGTTACTATAATATTTATTTTTATAAATCATAAATGCAAATGAGCAATATAATTAATTTACAATTTTCAATATCTTTCCTCAATTACCTCTATACTGCAACAAAATGCTAATTTGAAGTTTTGTTGATATTTTAAAATATCAAAAATTACTGAAATGCATACATTATGAATGCATTCCCTTTTTTGTTGATGATATTTGGTTCAAGAATTACTCATCACAGATTTAGCTTATAGTGAGTGAGTGATATTATTTATTGCTTGTGTGATTCTATATTTTCAGCTACAATTGGAAGAGCAAGTAGTCACCGCAGCGCTACAATCAGGAAATATACTTTTTTATTTTATTTTTCTATTGAACTTTAGAATAATTAAATTTATATGCAAGCAGCAAGCATTGTAAAAGTTCATTTTTCTGGTTCTACGTATTAGCATTATAAATAAACTTTACAAATTTATTGGATAACATTTTTCTTTTTTAATTTATATAAAACTACTTTTTATTGAATAAATAAGCTCTAAGTGTTATCATGTTAGCTTAAGCAAGATTCCTTCATAGATTTTCATATGTTAATTTAAATCTATAAACTCAAGTAGTGATGTTAAATTAACTGACGTCATCATATTCTTCTTTTTATTTTTTGTATTTTTTTTTAAACGGATATACTTAATCTATGTATATGAATTGTCACAAATTTGCTGCTTTGCTCTGCATGCAAAACGCGAAAAAAAAAATAAAATTGCAAAGCTGACTTTAGCGACAACGCATTAAATTCGTGTGTGTATATAAAAGGTAAGGGAACTCTTCATATGGAAAGAATTAAAAGCGGAAATAAATAATTTATTTTTTTAATTTGTAGGACTCATTCATTTTATGTTGCTAAAAACATTGTAAATAATAAACTAAAATTGCTCAAAAATTTGAATTATTGATTATGTGTTAATAAAAAAGATAGTTTACTAAAAGTGCCTCTACATTATCTCACAAAGTAAAGAATTAAAACATGTCAGAATAAAGTGGGAACGAATTTTATACGACTGCCAAATTTGTGTTTTGAAAATGATTTTCATATTTTGCTTCCCCACTTGTATCCAAACAGATTAGTTTTACCATAACCTCAAACCTCTAAGTGGGATGAAAAGTGTGATGGTTTTAGAACCGTTCCTTAATATTTTCATGTATTAACATATGTCAAATCGTGTTGAATGCGCTGTCAAGTTGTGTGATGAAATTTCATATTTTGCTTCCACATAATTATAAATGATTTTCTTCACACTTTTTTGACTTTTGTTAATACTCAATAGGCGTTTTTCTTTTTTAGCTCAGAGCAGAGCATGGAGTAGAGCTTGAGCTATCGAAGTAAGCTCTGAGTAGAGTATGACCACACCTCTCCGATATAATTTACAAACACATCTGAGCACTAAACGCGGCCATGTGAAATGAGTAAAAAATAGAGCGAAGTTGGCTGTGCTCAGCTATTTACTCCATTCGCTCCGTCTTTTTATTTTGAGCTCATGGAGCGTACTCTAAGCTAGGTCCAATTCAAAAAAGAAACACAAGTTGAGCGCTCTGAGTGCTCTGAGTTAAAAAAAGAAACACAGATCTTTTTTGACAGCTCAGAGCTAAAGTACTGTCAAAATGACATTAGCTATGAATTTTTTCTCTTGTTGTGGATTCATATGTGCTGCAGGTCACTGTAAATTTTTAAAATTTATGCTAAAAGAAGATACAAATTTATTTCAATAAGTATTATTTTTCAATTCAAACTCTGTCTCTATAAACTCTAGAACTGCCCTTAACTGTCGAGCATCTCTGGTGGAGATGGTGCAACATTTAAATATTCACCTTTGTTGGATGCCGGGTTATAGTGACATTCTAGGAAATTGTTAAGCTGATAAACTCTCCAGAAGGGGAACATTACCAGCCATGGCATACTTTCAAACGATGTTTGCAGAAGCTGTTTGGACGTGGAGGAAGAAGAAACGATTCCTCACTCTGTACATGCCAAGGACTTTCCAACAGACGTAGGCTCTACTTTAGGAGACTACTTCTAAAACGATCCTAGTGATCTGGCAAACACTTCATAAATAGTCTCGAACGCTTCGTCAGGAGCTCCAAGCTTTTAATATTTAAGTGCCATATTAGCGTTTATATTACAATTGATTCAGAATAAAACTAGCCCATAAGCTTTTAAGTAGAACATAAGCATTTAAGTTAGATATAAATAATTAAATATCGTATGAGAAAAAGGATCTAAATAAGGTGGATAGAGATAACGATTTGAGAAAAAATTGACAAATATTGACCCAATATTACAAAATGTAACAAAATTTAACAAAAAACATTTATTACAAAAAAAAACAAGAAATCTATTTATATTGGACTTTTTCACAATTTTCCGTTAAAAAAACAGAGATTTTGTATTTGTAATCTCTAATCAAATCTCTTCAACCCAATCCTTATAATCCAAACAATCTTTGACATATCAAATTAACTTTTTCAGGTCTTATTAGAGGTTTAAAGGCTCTCCCAAATCAAAGCTGTATATTCGAAATGGCAACTGAAATTTCACCACTCCTGCCAGTATTAATTTACATAACGATAAACGGAAGCAACCCCATTGGGACTTTACTAGCGAAATAACGACCAAGCCACATTTTTGATGTCTTTTCGAATGTTTCGTGTTGGTTTGGGAAAGCCTTTAAACTCACCATCCATTTTAGTAACAAAATTAAAACTTTGTTGTTTGCAATTGCTAACAGTTAACTAACTCACTTTAAAATAAATATAGGGATGTGTTTAAAAAGTATTCATTTTTAATTTCGAATGTAAATAATAGTACAAACTAATGGTTTATGTGGGTGGAGTTGAATTATGTTGGACGGCAATATTTCTGCCATTAAACACCTATTTTTTGTCATGAAACATGACTATGGCATAAAATATCTCAGAAGTAATAGCATTTTGTTAGTAATAGAGATTCAACATTAAAGTTGAGTAGGAGTTGCAAAATTATAATGACAAAAAAGAAAACATCTCGGTGTTTTTCTAACATTTTATTTCCATATTAAACTCACTTCATTTGGCTTGAGCTATAAATTCATCATAAAATTGGTTTTCGGCAATTTTGTTTCAAAACAAATTAACCATAGGGTATTTACGTATAGTAGTAAAACTATTGTTAATTTCGTAAACTCACGCCGGAAAGTTTCAAAATTTATATGGGAAAGTTTTGCTTTTTCGACGTTTACAATGTTAACAATGATTTAAGTACGTTGCATTGATTTCTTTAATATCGATTTGACAGAAAACTATGAGCAAAATAGTTTTTTTCTTATATTCTTTTATAATTTGCAAAAAAACAGTATCAGCGCAAAAAGAATTCCCTCCACTTTCACCTATCAGTTTTTATAATAAAGTAATAAATCTTAAAGAAATGGACAAAATTCAGGCATTTTGTCAGTTGTTCAGATCTGGTATTTGTAGTCCGAAAGGTGACCAAAAGATTACTTAAACTATTTTCGGAGACGGTTATTATTGGTAGCAGAGGTAGGTACCTCCCAAAGAACTTTTCTTTTGATTTCAATTTTTTTTTTGAAAAAAGTATCACGGATTGTGATCTTGTAGAAATTTCTAAAAATCATTAAAATTTTCCAAAAAAAAACTTTCTTAAGAAATTAGAACAATATGATTTTGTTCTTTTTTATAACTTAGTATCCGTAAAAGGCACTGTTGATTTTTGTAATCTTCGTATCTAAAGGTTTTTTAACAATGTGTAGACTACATATTTGAAAAAAAAAAACTTTAGGCAAAAATAACGGCTCAGTCTTTTTTTAAGATTGAGACTTAATTTATTGTTTCCATTCGCTTAAACCTTAACAGTAAGGACCAATGGCTCGCAGTAAATTTTGTAGGTGAACAAAAATATAAGTTTTGGAAGTTGTATGTATGAATCTTGATATTGAATTTGATTTCAAAAGCTTTGCAAGATTTTTTCAACGTATGTCTTGAGAACGAGGGATTGAAAATCGCGATTTTCCAAATTTTCCATCAAGTGTATATTTTCAATTAATTTATTAAAAATGGGAAATTATGTTCTAGTCAGGTAATACATAGAAAAATATAGAGCTTACACCAAACAAATTGTAACACGTTACTGTTACGTGCCAAAAATTATCAACATTCCACCACCACCAATTCAGTATAAGGCCAGAAGATGAACATTGCACCGAAAAAAGAAAAAAACATTTCAAAGGGGGGTCTTATTCCCACTTTTGAGTTAGTTAGTTGAAGTGAAATTGGAAACAAATATTTTAAAAACGAGCATCACCTATAACATCATGTAATCGTTTTTTTGTTAAGCCAGAAATCCATTCTTAATTTTTTAAAGAAATTGTTTGCGTGAATAGTTCTTCTAACTCATAAAAACAAGGAAAAACTAAATTGATACAACATTCAACACAAACTCCATTGTGGGTAAAGATCTGATACAAACAAACTTACTCTTTATCCTATTTAATTAAATCAAAAAACGTTTTTCACATGAGTTTTTCCGTCATGCAACAAAAAATTACCTAAAATTAACTTTTCGTACAGATTTGCATAGATGTATAAAATAAACCCGATCAGGATATTTTGTCTTAACATTAAATTTATTTGGCTATAAAATAAAATGACTTTTCTTGACAAGAAAAAAATTCTGTTCTGAGTCTATTCGCATAAAGTTTACTTTTGTTATTCACCCCTATTACCGATGTCGTAAACGACAGCAAAATATACGAGACGACACAATCTGCATTCCATAAGTCGTTTTCAACTTTTGTCACTCGTTTTGTTGTCGGGTGTAAACGTCAACTGTGTTGAACGCTTTCATTCAGCATTCTGTAAGACGAAAGGAAACGACGACAATGAAAAAAAACGACGGTATCTCTCGTTCGAAAATTTGCTCACGACGAAGAAATGGATGTTCGCAAAACTGTAAGTTTCCTTGTTAAATAATTGATGGAATTTATTAGTACTTTATTTGCGATGAATAAAAACAAAATATTTGTTCACATTTGCAGTTGAAATTAACAAATCAAAATCAGGTCCAGACCCTTGTCGAGCTGATGGAGAGCAACGAGCAGTTGGCTAGGGGATTTTTGAAGGGAATAAACAAAACGGACATAAAAAGGGGATGGAATTCCATAGCTGAGCAACTAAAGAGCAAGGGTCCTCCAGTAAGAGATGGAGATGGTTGGCAAAAGGTTTGAAGTGCTTATTTCATTAATATAAAAAATATTTTAATGTTTGCTTTAATCAGGTATGGGCCGACTTTAAGTTCAAAGTGAGGAAGAAAATAATAAACAATTCAAAAGAAATAAAAGCAATTGGAGGAGGTCCAAGCCAATTGCAAATTTTATCTCCATTAGAAGATGCTGTAGCAAATTTGTAAAATACAAACTTCCAAATACTTTGACGACTGCATCCGGACATACATCAACACGAACTTAGGCGACAGATGCAGATGCAGACGCCTCCCTTTCCTATTTAGAAGGTTTAAACATGGAAGATGGCTCCGTCGAATTGGAGGGTGAAGTTTTGGAGCAGCAACAACCCGAACAGCAACATGAAACCGAAGAGCCTGCAAGAAAAAAACGATGATTTCTTTAAAAAATTTGCTAACTGTTGGTTGAGCTATTCCCAAATTAAAATCGTTGCCAGCGCCGTGTTGGTAACTTCCCTCCGCTAGAATTCTTAAGGTGACTGCGAGCCTCAATATTATTGGAATCGATGATGAACGTTGCCGAATCGGTACCTTGTTATTTATTTCATCCAACACATACCTAAATGCTTCTTTTGACAATCTAAAGTACTGCTTGAATCTGTTAAAGGGTACAAAACTTTCACTACAATTTAATTTAAGAAGTGAACTCACTTTGAATCAGGCAAATCAAATGGATTAGAGGTTTGTCTTATCGCTTTCTTTTTATAATTAATTGTGCTTTTTCAAAACTTCGCACTCCACCTTCTTCATCATCATCACTATCGCTACTCGTGTTGTAATACATTTCTACACTTATCATTTTAATTACTTATTTATTTACCAATAATTAAATAAAACCGCATTTGTTAAACATTGACAATGATTTTTTATTTGGACTTTCAATTCATTTTGACAGATGTTTGTTACTTTTGCATCGTTTAAAAATCTGCTACAAATTCGTCACGTCGAAGAAGTTATGGAATGCCACTTAAAAAACGACACGACAGAGAAAACGAGAGTCGTCGAAAAAACGAGACGACATCGGTAAAAGGCATGATTATTTGTTTTGATCAAACCATATAGACTAACTTGAATATTCCCCTATCAATAGAACTCAAGCTTCGAGTTTTTGAAGCTTATCTGCCTAAATTCTGGGAGTGTAAAAATACTTTTTGCAAAATTCTGCATTCAAAATTCTACTTTTCAAATTTCTGCTTTTTATCCTGCTTATTAAAATTCAGATTTCAAAATTTCGTTTTACAAAATTCTGTTCGACAAAATTAATATAAAAAATAAAAAAAAGAATAATCAGAAGAATATTGTAAAGTAATTTTGTTATACTTGTTTTACTCCGACGCCACACGGGCAAGTACTGGCAAATTTCTTGTATTTTGTTATAATTAAAACTATACAAGGGCAAAGTTGGTGTAACCCATTTTTTTAGTTGGAAAAATCGATTCTCTTATCTTCAATTTTTAGTTTTTACATTTGCCCCTGCAAAACAAAAATCGAAATTTACAAAAAAAAATGTCCACTTATTCTGGGCACAATATTGAAGGTGCAAAATATTTGCCTTGGCCTAAGCCAAAGCCATAAATTTACCTTTAATTAATAAACTTTGGCCTGCAAATGGAAAATAAAATGGGTGCAAAAATGATTTTGCATGAAAAAACGGTAGATTAATGGCTTAATCGGTGGCTTAGGCCAAGGCAAATATTATGTCCAGAAAAAGTGGAAATCTTTTTTGTAAACTTCGATTTTGTTTTGATGGGGCAAATTTAAAAACTAAATTTTTTTTCCCTGACACTATAAACTACGTTTTACTCGTCAAAATCTATCTAACACACCATTTTCAATTCTTTACTTTACAAAAATATGACCCAAACCGCATGAATTTCAAATTAAGTAATGCATCGCTTAGGTTCAATGTTGTAAAAAAAAGTTGGACATGGTGCAAACTAGAAATAAGACAAATGGCTTAGAGTTGTACTTTTTTTTGTTTATTTTCGTTAATAATATAAGTTAGTTGAGAAAAAGCAGAATAGACAGAATTTTATTTTTAAAAATGTAATATGACTGAATTTTGAAAAACAAAATTTTGAAAAGCAGAGTTTTGACAGACAGAACTGGAAAAAAACTGAATTTTTTTTGAAAAATAAACTGAATTTTGAAAATCATTTTTAGAGTAAGCAGAATTTTATTGGCTAAAATTTTATATGAAAGAATTTTGAAAAGCTGAATTTCAACAGAATAAAAAAAACAAAATTATGAAAAGCTGAATTTTGACCTGCAGATTAATAAATATACATATACGAATTTAAACAACAAAATTTTCCCTAAAAAAATGTTTTTTTTTAAATTTTTTTTAGATGTTAAAATAAAAAACCATCATTTTAAAAACCACAGCAGTATCATTTTTAAAGATTTTGTTTGCATACATTTACGAATTCAAATGGCATCATATTTCAACTGAAACTATATGTTTTAGTTTGTATTAGTTTAGCAATTTTAAGATCAAATTAATACATTTAAACCATCTTCTAATGGCAGTTTTTTGTCTATGTGTTTAAAAATATGGAGAAACATAGAACTCACAAAAATTCTTAACTTAATGAAAATATTAATTAAGTCTTGAGCTTTATTTGTCCATCAAAATAATAAATAATTTCCCTTTCAAAATGCCTTAAAATTGATAAACAAAATTTCCAATGATGAGTTTCAATGATAGCTATAACTGGTGCCTTACAAAAAACATATAAATTTTGTAGCATTTCGTTAAGCATAATCGCATTTTAACGATAGCACGTCACTTTGAAAATAATCGTGAGTCGCGAGGGTTTGGTTCAAAACTATCCCGAAGCCAAACAATCATTAATCAAAACAATTTGGAGCATACATTATGCTAACATTTAATTTTTTGAGTTATTTTAGCTTTTTACTAAGCAATATTTAGATAAGAATGTTTAAATGTGATAAATTACTAGTTCAAGTCTTATTTAAGCTTTCTTTGTTGTTTTTTTTTTTATTTGTATCTTAAAAATCCAATTGTGAGCAAATCAATTCAACCGTTTCTGATGTTAACCGCTTTCCAAATATAACCAGTCTTAATAAAAAAAGATCTATTTCTATACATATGACAACTTTGACCGATGAATTAACATTAATCAATTTTTAGAAGAAACTTAAGTCTACATCCAATTCGCACAATAAATTTGCAAATTTTTCAAATCAAATTAGCAAACCTTTCCGAATTAAAATTTAAATTTAACAAAAACAAACACGGACAAAAAAAACAAATCTAGATATTGAATCTTTTCTTTTCGGTTTTGTTTCATTTTGAGATATCTTCGGTTTTTTGTGAAGAAGTTATAGAAATTTAAAAAAAAGATAACATATGATTATTGAACTGGATTTAAATTTACTTACTTGGTTTATTGCTGAACTATTATTATTGTGGTATTCCATTTGATCGTTATTTATTGAAAAATCGAAAGAAGAACGTATTGGATCTAGAAACGTTTGTAAATCCGTGAAATTTGGATGGGAAAGTAACGATAGAGCCATTCGGGTCTATACGATGTTTTCTTTGTCGTATGTTAAGATTTATAAATTGTTGTTGTTGTTAAATGAATTTTTAACTCTATGCAAAGTGTTTTATGTATATTTATAAATTCACAATTTTTATTCAGTTTGAGTTTTTTTTTATTTATATTTAGCTTGGTGGCGAAAAGCTTATGATGTCCCACTCATTATTTTTTGTTTGTGAAGGTTTAAATTTATATATTTTAAAATCGAAGGTTATAGTGCAAATTTTAATTTTAACTATTTTTTATTCATATAGTCACATTTCATATAAGATATTTGTTTGAGAATAAAATATTTTTAACACTTAATAGAACTAATAAGGCACTGTGTTTAGAATTACATTTATATGTGTGTTTAACACTTATTTTAATTTAGTGAAATATATTAGATTTTGTGTTTTTTTTTTTGTCTGTTTAGTATTTTATATCACTAAAGAAATATTTAATAATATTTCTCTAAGTACGAGTATAGATAGAATTAATTTTGACACTTTTTAAGAAGATTTTAGACCAAAACACACTTTATACTTTTTTTTTATCGCCAAAAACTAGGAAAACTTTTTTAGATGTTTTTTTTTCTTTTAACTTTTTTAAAGTTTTGTATTCTGAATAAGTGTTTTTTGTCCGATTGATTAAAATAATACAAAGAACGAATTATACAGCTTTTTAATTCCAGTTGTTTCACGTTGTCGATGGCTCCGTAATAATGTATTTTCTACTTTAAGCAGCATTTTGTTAATCATGCACATAAAACTTTGGTTGCATTCATTTGAAAAATAACGACTTGTCTCCATTTATCGTTGTGTAAATATTGTTTTTTTCAGTCACTGTTATTCCAAGATGGACTTCATAAAACTGAATTTTTTGCTTTGGGATTGAATGATGTCGTTTTCTCTGTAAAATTGAGAAAAATATTGAATTCGTTTTAGTGTGTTTTTTTTTTTGTTATAAAATCAAACACGACTTGAGAGAGAGATATGTAAGATGATGATAATTTATATTATTTTGATTTGATTATAATTTTCAGACAGAGTATAAATTTTTATTTTTATTTAACTGATAAGAGGCGAGATAATGGACTTAGCGACGACAAAACGATATGAAAAAGTTTTGAACTTCACGAGAGCACAAACACTTCTAATCGAAATAGATTGCTTTGAAAACCGATCGCGTTGAGATTTTGTATTATTTTTCTTTTTTCTCTCTTTTTTTTTTGTTGTTCCAAGTAAATAATATTTAATTGAATTTATTTAAAAAAAAATCTCACTTTTTAACACAGTTGTACTATGTACGACAGTTTTTTCTTTCCCCTCAAAACACTTTATTATTTTCGACGTTGAAGTTGTTAATTTTATTTATTTAATGATTTTTTTTTTTATATTTTTACGATCATTAATTTGAAAAAAATGTTGATGAACTATAAATTATGATAAATCTACCGTTGAAAAATTGATTATTATATGTAGGAAAATAAATCTTTCATTCACATCAGAGGAGCAATTTTAGAACGAAGCAGTGCTTCGCATAGCGATACGAAGACAACATGTTTTGCAAATGGTTAAAAACCTAGGCTGTAGCAACCGCTTTCGAGGTTAAAATAACAATGAATTTGAAATGAATTTCTCGCCCTGATATCGATCAGGAATTTATTATTTTAACATCAACTTAATAGTTTAGGAAAAAAACAAACAAAAAAAAAACGGAAAAAATACTACAAAATAAATAACGACACACGAATCGCGGAGCCGATATACACTACACAAGACGAAAGGAGTACCTACTATTCAAAACGAATCTAAACGACACACCAAGAAGTATCTTTTGCCCCCAGGGAGAGATATACTGTGTATGCAGAGGCAGACCCTAAGATTTCGCGAAAACCCAACAAAGATGACAAGCAAACGACAACAACAATACACTACTATGTATGTAGATAGTACTACGAATGAAAACCCAAGGAGCAAACGAACGAAACGCTTAAACGATCAAATGAGCAACACGATCAGTAGAACAATTATTAACAATCAGCGCGGCGGCGGTGATCAATGGCCGTCATCGCGTCGTGGTCGTGTTTGTGGTGGTTTGAGCGAAGCGCCGCGCCGCGTTACTGCCACCCGCGAAAAGCTCACAAAGATCTGAAGAAAAATATGGATAGAAGCAAACTTGGAGTTATTAAAAACAAAAAATTCAAAAAATCCCTTAGAGGATTGCAGAGCTTTTTCTTTTTCAAATGATCAAGTTTAGGTACTTTTTATTTTGTATTTGAAAAATCTTGTGCTTTCGAACACCAGAGGGTAACAGTGATGCGGAGGGGCTTCTGTAATTGGATTTAATTCGCAGCGAAGTTTATTTAAAAAAAAAACGTTGTGATATCGTCACAGGCCAACAAGTAACTGATTGCTAATAGTAGTTGGTGACCAAACTGCGTTTTTGCTCTTAAAAAAAAAATCCACAGTACTATTGCAGACCCAGGCACCACACTCATAGATGTGTGGTTGTTTTTTTTTTTTTTAGTTGTATTTTCAGTTGCGTTGTGCGGGCTTGGGTCTTATTGGGTGGATGGGGACTGTTGAAAAACTTCTGTGACTGGCTTTTCTCTCTCTTATTTGTGGTATCAGGTTTTTTGTGATAATAAGTTCTTTTGGTTATGGGTTATGTTGGTTTGGTATTGGTTGTTGGATTGATCACATCAATGCTGTCGGCTTTCAAATTGTTAGCAGATTCTTTTTTTTTTTTTGCTTGCGATATATGGGGGTACGGAATCTCGCAAACAGAAACCGCAAATAACAAATTTTCGCATTTTTTGGAAAATCTCAGAAAACAATCTTAGTACAAAATCTTGTTATTTTAAAATTTCGTTTTTACAACAATCTCGCATTTAAAGATATCGCAAATATAAATCGAAATCTCGCATATACAAATTTCGCAATATCACTCTCAGTTTCGCATTTAAATATTTAAATGAATGGTTCTTTGACCGAACATGATTTTTCTTAAGCACTTTAAAGCAGAATAGAGCGTTTAATTTCATGGAATAAACTATTAAGCATTTCAAAAATTCAGTTACGTTTTTTTCTTCTACTATGATAATTTCTTATATAAATAAAACCTTCAAAATAATCAAAGACATTTTGTTTATCTCTTGCATTAAAATTGGCGAAGACTTGGTTTTGCGTGGTCTTGCGTAGAATTGCGAAGACCTGCGTAGACTTGCGAAGACCTGCATAGACCTGTTAAGAGTTGCGTAAGCTTGGCTAGATCTGCGTTGACTTGCCTAGACTTACGTAGACCTGCGAAAAATTGTGTAAACTTACGTGAACTTGCGCAGAGCTGTGTGGACTTACGTAGACTTGCGTTAACTTACGTAAACTTGCGTGGACTTGCATAGACTTGCGCAGATCTGCGTAAAATTGATTTGTGAAGACCAGCGTAGACTTGCGTGACCTGTGGGAAATTGCGTATACTTGCATGAATAACAACATTATAAGTTAAAGAAACATCATTCTGTATTTATGTAGGTGTGTTCATTGTGTTTCTAAAAAATATTCGTTTTTATAATGTAAAAATATTTTAAAACTTTATATGACGCATACATTTTTACTAACAAATAATTTAAATTTAAAAAATATACTTCCAACAGCACTGGCATCTTACTCCCATTACAATAATCATTGGAACTGCAGTCCAGAATTTTATTAAAACCATTATCTATGAATGGGTTATTTGACTGCATTTGTATGTGAAAATGACTATTCTATATTATGTATATCAATTTTGCATCTCTATACAAATAGAATAAATAAAAGATTAGCTTTATATTAAGTTGTTTACATTCGAGAGAGAGAGAGAAAAGTTGAAAAAGCAGGTATATTTATACGAGTATGAGAGTAATAATTCTCTCAATATTATTTAGTTTTTTTTTTCACAAATTGAAACAGGTAGATTTAATAAAAAAATATTTAAATCAGGAGTACCAAGTACCTGTTGTTGGCGGTGTTGTGTATCTTTGAGGTGAAAAGAATCAGGCAAAACAAAAAAAAAACACACACAAAACACATAACCGCTCATAAGTTCCTGTTTTGTTTGATTTTCTTCGGAATCTGATAGAATGATTACTAGTTTTATTGTTGTTATTTTACTTTTGGTTTATCTTGATAGTTTCATTGACTAAATCTTTTTTTTTTACTTTTTTTCTGTACTGTAGTTTGTTAAAATGGAATGTGTTATGAATTAGTACGAGAGTTTGAGCTTTTTTTTTTATTTTTCAAATAATAAACGTTAAGTTAGTTTTGTAAATAAAGCGCGATTGGTTACGTGGTTGGTAGGTTCTAAGGGGAATTACATTAATTTGAATCTTTGTTTGTACAGCAAATTATATAATTAGGCAGTGTTTAGTGAAATTTAAATGTAGGTATAGGTAATTGATTTAATTATTGTCTTTTTTTAATTCATTATTGCCTTGTTTCACAAATTATTTATCACAACAATTTTCTATTTCACAGATTCCATTTAAAGGATTATATGATGCCAATAGCTTTTTCCATAGATCTTTACCCACGATTGAGCTGGGCTTTTTTGACAATCCTAAGTCAATCTGTCAATCCAAGAAATTGAGTTTCTTTTTCGAGGTTCATGTGAGAAAAACATGAGTGAGTGAACTAAATCTCCCCGGTTAACGATGTGAAGTGATTTTTTTTCATTCCTTCTCACTATTCATGTAGAGTTCGTTCAAACAAGAGACTTTAAAAAAAATTGTAAAAACCGTTGGAGATTTTCTTTCCTGGTGTGAAAGGTACAAGATATTTTAGAATATAGTTTCTTTGTATAAAAAAGGACTTAAGCTGCATTTTGGCCTTCGGTTCACTGTAACCACTTAACTTCAATCTAAGTAAATCTACTTCCTTTTTTCAGAAATTTTCGAAATATACTTCCTACTTCGCACCATCACCAAAATATTGAAATCTACTTCAGTTTCAAAATCTTGGTTTCTCCCTACTTCAATTTTACAGAAAAAATACCAAATCTAGCAAACGTCGTAATATTAAAACTTAGAGAAATAAAGAGACAAAAGATAGAAAAGTGTCAGCTTCAACAAAATAAATACTTTGACAATTTTGAATAAACGGTAGATTTTATTTTTTTGTGGCCATAACTTATATGATTGAGCTTTTTGTTGTATTTTATACTTAAATTTGTTTACTCACAAAAATAGTTTTTCAATACAAATCTGCATAGGGTGAATTAAAAAAATATGCAAAATTCCGTTCAAAGCAATAATCTCTAGCTATGCATCTAGATTTATAAAGTATTTGTTCTTAAATACAATGATTACAAATAAAAGTGTGGTTAAATACAAAAAAAAATAATTTTTTCTTTGATTTTTTGATTTATACATTTTGTATATAAATATTTTTGTTAGTTCCGACAAAATTTGTCGATCCATTGATGAAATGATGTAAATACAGGGTGCCCGTCGGGAAGGTATACAACTTTGTTTTGCCGCCATTTTGGTCTTGACAGTTCATATTTGCCAGTCGTGAAGTAGACTCATGGCAAATTTATTATGGAAAAATATTCGATAAGCCAATGTGTTTTCATGGCTAAAATATTTTATCAAAATCAATCATCGATTTCTGTGACGATGAGATTTTTGGGAGAAATAACGTGCCAACAAAACGCACTATTTATCGTGTAGTGAATGAAATGAAAAACCCTCAAATTATTCATCAGTCACTTTTGCATCAATTAAAAGTTACACTCTGGCGTGCAATTTGGTCAGGAGGAATCATTGGATCTTACTTCTTTGAAAATAAAAACGGCGTAACGGTAATTGTGAATGGGGAGCGATATCGTGATATAATTGAAAACTTTTTAACGCCACAACTGCATGCTTTGGGCATCATTAACATGTGGTTTCAACAAGACGGTGGCCACATCGCATACAGCCAGGATTACAATGGAATTATCGCGAGACCTACAACAAGTTATTTCAAGAAATGGTGATGTTGATTGGCCTCCACGGTCGCCTGATTTGACTGCTCCGGACTCCATTTTACTGAAGAATGATCAAAATAATTACAGCCATTTTTGTGAAAATTTGAAAAACAAAATAAAAAACATTCGTAGATGAGAAAGAAAAGACAAAAAATTGACTTTATCCTCTCAGTAATTACATAGAGTCGATTTTTTCAGAATTCATCATACAAGAGAAATAAATAAAAATCCTTCGCAGTTTCACAAATTAACTGCCAGTAAAAAGCAATGGGACTCAAAACCTTTAAAAAGATGAGAAAAACCTCATCTTTACCTATGGTTTTTGTTAGTGACTCTAAAACTCCCCGTATGTTTATTTGTGTCCTACGAAACTTCCAGGTCGATTAAGCTTACATTGAAATTCATCCAATCCTATGTTTTTGCCTTGAGTGCTTCTATGAAATCTAGATAAAATTGGCCGAACAACCGAATATTGAGATTCAGATTAAAAATTCAATAAAATGAAAGAAAAAAAATACGTATACGCCCAAGTGTACCACTGTACGAAATACTTTACTACTTTTATCAGGGCTACTTTATATTTTATATTTTTCCACAACTTCAGTCATGACGTCATGTTATTTTAAGTCTTCAACCTTAAAAGCAAGTTCATGCTACACACCTCTGTGCATTTTATTTATGTATTCATACGTACTCAAATAATGTTACTCTTCAAACAATAATTCAAATTTTGTATATAAAAAAAATCATCTTCCAATTTGCAACCTAAGACTTAAGTCTGTATTGCAAAGTCCGAGGTGGATTATTTAATTTTTCCTTAAGGTCGGATGATGACAATTTATTGTTGTAAATTCAATAAGCGGCTAGACGCTAGACTAATTGAAAAATATATGCATAGCTTTGAAAATGTATTCGTTTAAAAGACCTAGCTTTTATACGGATATATTTTAAGACTATTATTTTTCACTTACTCAAATTCGATTCTTTCATTCAACAAATTCAAGCAGTAAATTAAGTAGCAAATTAGAGTAACGTAGAAGAATTATGAATTTAACTAACAATTTAAAATAGCACATTAAAATAGCGAATTAAAGTAACGAATTAAAGAAGCAAATTAAAATAACGAATTAAAGAAGTGAATCAGAGTTACGAATAAAAATAATCAATTCTAGTATAGAAATCATTAATGCAGCATAGGCATAGACTGAAGACATGAGAATTATGGGAGGAAAACAACTCATTTTTACCTGCGATATAAGTACTTTATTACTTGTGAGGGCAAGTTTTGGATTTATTCAAAAAAATTTCTTCGAGATAACAATCAAACATGACCTACGATAAAAGAAACACAAAAAAAAGCGTGGTGCAATTCTGTCTGTCTGTTTCTGTTCGGCTACAGCCTAAACGGCTGGATCGATTTTCTTATAACTTGGTACATGGTGGTTTTTGGTGATTCTGCAAACAGTTATTTTTTCATATTTTTGTTGGAACTAAAAATAACGGTACCTGCCATAAAAGTTTTTTTTAGCAATTTTGCAAAATCTTATTATTCTCAGAAACGGCTCCACAAATTTTCTTTTAAAAAAAATCAATAAATTTCGTTTCGTAAAAGCTACCTTGAGAAAGTAAACCATTTTCCGAAAAATAGTTATTAATACTACCTCCCAAAGAACCTTTTTTTATTTTCGATTTGCTTCAAAACGGTTATTTTGATTTCAATAGTATTTCTTATTATGAATACTAAACGGTTGATTTTTAGAAACTCAGTATTTAAGGTTCTTTTTACACTTTGTAAGGCTTTTAAGAAAAAAATTTACTTTTATGAAAATTTAATGGTACCTCTTTAAAACCGTTAAGGAAAATACTCATTTTTCTTACTATTTTCTCTTAACTTTTTCGTGCTATTGTTAAAATTAGTGCGATATACCACCAAATAACTAAAAAACATTTTTGAAAATTCGATATCTCCAAAACGGGTTGACGATTTTTTAGTAATTTTATTTTAATTTTTTTATATGCAGATAAATTAATACTAACGATTTACATACCAATAATTTTCCTTTGAAATGTTTTAAGAATTAAAAACGGTTGTATAGATTTTGATAAAAAAATCTTTGCACTGCTGTAGGTATAGTGTACTTTTTGGTAAAAAACCGTTACTAACGGTACCTGCCATACAATGTTTTTTTTTAGTTTTCAATTTTCTCATTAACGGTTCAGCCGTTTTAAATCAAAATTTTTATACATCGGGTCCTTTAAAATCTAAATTATATTGCATATCAAAATTTTGAATTAAAGAAATTTTTTTTTGAAAATTCAATATTTCGAAAACCGATTGATAATTTGTTTTAAAACTAAGTTAGAAAATGTATAAAAATAAATACTCAAAATTGTCATACCAAGTTTTTTCATAACTAATTTTTTTTACAAAATTTTGTATATAAAATTTATTTTTAATGTTAAGTTTTCTTTGCATATATTCATATTTCTTTAAGTAATCAATTAGCATACTTGTTTTTGAGCTCTAAATTTTTCAACGGGTGAAAGAACAATTGAAGTGATTTTCTTATAGTAACTTTTTCAATAATTAGATACTTGTATATTTTAAAAGTTCTTAAGTTCCAGTCCACTTAAACAAGAGCAAGTATCCATTTTATTTTCAATTTGAATTGCAAATATTAATGTAAAAATAAAGTTTCGAATGTCTCGTCAACTCGTTTTTATATAATAACTTTTTTTTTAAATGTTATTCTAACTTATTTAAGATTTGTATTTAAAAAAATTAATTCTTTTCAGCTAATAATGAAAAAATAATAATAAATAGTTGCTAATAAAAAATAATAATAATAAAAAAGTGATATAAACTACCAAATAGATCGCACTAATTTTAGAATACTCAAACAATTTTATCAAAATCATAGGAGCCATTTATTAGAAACAATAAGATTTTCCTCAGAATTTTTGAAAAATAACGGTTCCTTCATTTTTTCATCAAAGAAAATGTTTTCTTTCTAACCTAACCTAACCTAACATCTCATTGATTTTGATTATCAAAAATTATCGCTATGCCAGAGTAATGCTGATAATTAATTATACAAACTTTTAATGAAACCTCTTGATGGAAGACCCTGTACTAGTATACAAGTTTGCTTGAATTAAAATAAATAAAATATATCTAGGCGAGACAACTGACGCAGTATCAAAACAACTACTGCAGTTATGCAACCAAATTGATAGAATAGACTTACAAGCTCTGACACTGAAGAAAGGGTCTAGTGAAAATTTAAAATAAAAATCTTCAATTGCAGATTTTTTTTCAATTTTGCACTTGTGTACACTACATATAGATTTTATTATTATTATTGCTCGACCGTTGATAGAAGATATACATAATTTTGCTTGTCACACGGTCATAAACAACTCAAGCTAAATTGAATCTTATATTGATATAATGTTCTAGTATGGTGATGGCAAACCATTGTAATGCGGGCCGCTTCTATACTCTGTTAAAGTTTGTTTAGATTTAAAGTTTTGTGTTTTTTTTTCGCTTTATAAGGCATATTTTGAAAGTGTCTTGCCTTTAATATAAGGAAAGACAACAAGTCAAACAAAAAAATATTGAAAAAAGATAGGTTTATTGAAATGGGATCCAAAAGGTTTTGTTTTCCCTTAAGTACAATTTTTATATTTATGTAAATTGATATTTGTTTCAAAGTTTCCTTAATTGAATTCATCAGGTTAAAGTGCTAGTAAAACTATTAGAAATAATTGTTTCACGGTTATGAGCTTAGATGTAAGAAATAAAAATCAATTTTGACACTCAAGCTAAATAGGTTTGCCGCCACTGCCTAGTACATTAAGATTGAATGGTACCTTTCCAAGTTGTGCGACATTATAGTGTATGGCGGTTCAGCATTGTTTGATAAACGTTGACCAAGAAACTTTCGCATAGAATGCGAACTTAAATATGAGCTTCTTCCTACTTTGTGCATATATATACAAAATGGCGACACCATTTCAAACACATTTTGACACTTTGTTTGACCCTGGTCAGTCGAAAAGACTCAAGTAAATTGAAAGCAATTTACGACTGTAATTGTCCCAATCAAAAAAAGATAAAAATTTTGAAGAATAAAATAGTGTGAAGGCAGGAGCTTAAATATATAAGAAAATATATGTTGCTAATCAACTTCGTTAACACTTTTTTGCAAAGTTTTTAGCACGATTGTCGACACTGGCGTTTGAGCGGAAACAAATAAATATACAAACGTATAATGAAACTGTTTTTTTGTTTTTTCTTTTTAGAGATGATGGTGACTTTATGTACATATTTTCTAACGGACCTTTTAATTATTAAGATTAATGACCAGAAAAGTTTAAAAAAATACTTAAATACGTCATACCAACCATGACGAAGAGGGTGTGTATTTGGAATGTTGGTTGACTTTGAATACAAGAGGTTAAGGCTCTTCGATTAATCAACACGATCAGCTGTCAGAAAAAATAATTGACAAATTTCTTTAGTAAAATGGATGTTACTGAACGGAATGTTAATGTAGTAGAAGTTGTGTTTTGTTGTTGTATAGATTTTAAGACTATACAAAAAACAAAAATATTGGTCCGATGTTTTCAATTAAATTGCGCGCCGCTAGCAAATTCATTTGATAAAAAATAAGCTCTTAAATGCTTGACATTGGTATAAACTACTGTCAAATATAAATCATCGTTTATAAGTCAAAGAGTCAAAATAGTTTTATTTGGCATTGGAGCGTAATAACAATATTAACGTTTATTTTAACAGAACAAAAACTGAATTACTGGCTCTCAAACATACTAATACTGTTTTAATTTTTTGATATAAATACTAAGAGCTCGACACTATAAGCCAAAACCAAAAATATCTATCAAGTCCAAAATATGTAACAATTACATACTCATATTGTCATATTAGACGAAAATGGTGTAAAAATGATATTTCGGAAATGGAAGCGGCAAGCCCAAATGTGGTGCTAAGTTTCCAATCAATCTTTATCAAAATGCAAAATTGTAAACTGCATTGTCTTATTTGTGAGAATATCAATCTGCAGAATAAACGTAAAATTGATGTTGCCACGATGAGTTTGATTCTTCATTGGGATTCGATGCCTGATTGGATCTTTCAATTTCAAGCGGTCTGTATCTATGCAACCAACAAACCGAACTGGGTTGGTTGGTTTTATTCTCGATTCTATTTATTTTTTTTTTTTGTTTTTTAGAAAAGATGACGATTTAAATGACCACTTTTGACCACCACCCTTTAATTTATTTTGACCGACCACAGTTTTCAAGAAAATCAATTTAGAAAAATGATGGGCCGGAAGAACACTGCGCCTCAAAAATTGATTTTTCAACTTTAATTAATGTTTCTATAGATGTTTTTTTGATCATTAATGACGACCCTTTAACGTTTTTTCATCACCCTTAAAAATATATTTTGTTTTTTTAAATTTTTATTTCGATTTTTTTAATTTTGAAAAATAAAAATTATGAAAAACTTAAATTATCCTAAATGACCACCCTTTAAATTACTCTAACTCATTCAAAAATATTTTTCTTTTAAGTTGAAAGATGACCATTGTGAAAAACTCATTTATCTAAAATGACCACCCTTAAAAAATTCAATGACAATGGTTATCTTTAAAATTTAAAAAAGAATATTTTTGGATACGTTACAGTTATGTTAAAGGGTGGTCATTTTAATTAATAGAGTTTTCTGTAAAAAAATTGAAATACAAAATTTCAAAAATAAAAAAAATATTTCTAAAGGTGGTCCAAAAAAGTATGGTCATCTTTTAAAAACTTGCTGGCCAAGTGAATACAGCTCCGTCTTCGATCCGTTTCGGTTCATCTTCCATCCGTTTTCCATCCAAATCTGACCCGTCTTCAATTCGTTTTACATTTGTTTTCAATCTGTACCAGATCTGTCCTCGATCGATTCACAATCTTGGTCCGTCTTTGGTCCGTTTTCGATCCATCTTCATTTCAGCTCAAGTACTCCCCCAAAAAAATATTTTTTTATAAATCAGTACAATTTTGTATTTTAAATTTGCTTGTCCTTCACAAAACCATCGAAAATAAAAAATGGTTTCATTATTTGACATTAATTTAGTATCACATTCAGTTAACAAAGTTCTAATTGATTCTTTCCATTACAGGAAAATACCTTTAATTTAACATTTTTACATTTAACAATTCAAAGCCAATTAAATTTTTCTAAGGAGAAAAACGTGTGATCTAGTCAAACATTTAATATTTAATTTCATTAGTTTCCGGGCTTTGACACAAAAAAATCTATTCTGACTGAATCTTAAAATCTTGAAAAAAAAATAATAATAATACTGCATGCGCATTCACTTAGTGATTTCAAATAATTAGACCCAGTGATGTGCAATTAAGTTACATATATGCTCAACCATTAAGGTTGATGACTTTTGATATTTTCTCAAAGCAATCTCAATTTGTTATAAGTTTTTTTTTGTGATAAATATACATTCATAGGCGTAGAATTTATTGTGTTTTTAATTTTATGTAATGTTAGTTAGTAAACTTTATCAATCAGACTTTCAGACAGAAAATATCTCCAATTGCCATTCAAATGTAATATTTGATTATTTAACATATTAATCTTAATACAAAATTATTTAGTAAGTTAATATTAAAGAAACTAATTTGTTGGTCATTTAACAAAAAATGAAGAAAAATTTTATAGTATTGTGATTTTCATAAAACCTCTATATAATCTGTATAGGTATGTATATTTATATATATTGTAGATATTAATAAATATTGATCGAATAAATTTAAATGATAAAATAACTTACATGATTATCTTATCTTATTAGGAAGCATATTATAGAATGGAATTGTGGCTTTAAAAAAAGCTAAAGCGTGGCATTGTAAGTGTTGCCGTTTTTTTTAAATAATTTTTTTCTGTTTTTTTGCCAAATTTTTAGAAAATTACCCCTCCCGCCTGAACGGGGGAAATATACCCTCCCTCTGATACAATATTTTTTCTCGTCTTAATCTAATCTATACATTCTGATTTATTTTCGCGTTTTATAAAAATAATCCTTTACCCATAATTACTACCTTAAAGTGAAAATAGGGAGACCAGAGGGGTGAAATAAAAATCAGAAAAAATAAGGGAAATTGTTTTTCAATGTTTTGAATCGAATGAGGGCTACCCAAGACTACGTTCAATTTAAGGACCACCCTAATAGAGGATGTACTAATTCATAGAAATAGATACATATAATTACCTACTTTGTAGATAAAAAAAATGTGAAAAGATAACTTTAAAGCAAATTTTTAAATAGCAGACACCCCTTAAATCAAAAGTTTATACCCTACAAAAAAATATTTAAATTAAATAAATAAAAAATTAATTTGGTGGCACAACAGCTCGTGGAGAACCAAGGCCTAGTGACTTACAACTCTCAACCATTCCTGTATGCGTATTTTTGGCAGGAATGGAGGAGACCTACAATTTTTTTGCCGAGTCCGAACGGCTAGATGAGAAAGCACTTATTCATGACAAGTATACTCTTGGAGGACCTGTCAGTTCCTCGCAAAAGGCAGTACCTCGGAAAAAAACATTTCTGGCAGCGGCTGGGAATCGAACTCAGACCTTTGGCATGCCAGTCCTACGCACTTACCATCATGCCACGAGATACTACTCACAAAAAAATATTTGGCCAACAAAAATTTTGTCCGAGGTTATTGGTACGTGTATGGGATTGTACGGAATGGATGTATGGGATTTCCACTTTTTCACGTTTTATTTTCTCGCATTACAGCAGCTTTTCTATTTTTTTGTTGATTTTTGTTCTCTAGTCATCCCTGTAAAAGACAACATTCAAAAATGTATTAAAAAAAAAATCGCTCGAAGGTAATGCTCATATAAAAACATCATAGAATGAAACGTCATTAAACACATAATTTTTTTGATGAAGGTTGGTTCCTTCTGTGTGCAAGTATTTGGGCATCATTAACTAGTTTCCAAAACCCCTAAAAACACGGACATAAAAATGATTACAATACTGACGAGTTGCATATACTAAGGAGAAGTGTTCATGAATTGTGTTGCTAACACAAGGAATGTCTGATTACTTACTGTGAGTGAAGCAGTGTGAAATAATTCCACGGACATCTGCTCCACATGGAAGTTTATTCCACCATAAGTACATAGGAATCTATTCCACTTTTCAAAGTGCAATTCATTCTCACCACGAGAGGGAAATAACTTCACTCGAAATTTTGTGGAATTTTTTCCCATCTAAAATTTGGAATTTGGGATATTATTGATTCGTAAATATACAAAACGTTATTGTTTATTTACAGAAATACTCCAGCATTATGGCGAAAAAAATAGTGAGGTATGTGCAACCCCCCTGCTTGGGCTCATTATAAGGTTTGTGGTGGTGGTATGGTGCGAGGTTGGGCGTATGCAAAGTTTCTTTTGCATCAAAGGAATCTAGATTTAAAGAAACTATAACATCTCCTAAGAACGAATCAAAGAAAAAGAAGTGAAGTTGATTCTCATACGAAGTGGGCTAAAACTCCACTTTCCAAGTGGAGATTTTTCTCTCTAAAAAGTGCAATAAATTCCCTCTCTTGGTGAGAATAAATTTCATTTTGAAAAGTGGAACTTATGATGGAATAAACTCCCATGTGGACCAGATGCCCGTGGAATTGTTTCCCTGCACCTAATCAAACATGACGCTCCCATGATAGAAAACACGAAAAAGGTGGATGTCAAATCTGGCTGTCTGTCTACACTTGACCTACAGCCTAAACCACTAAAGTGATTTTCTTCAAATTTTGAATTCAGGGTTTTTTTTTAATTCACTAAAAGGGAACATTTTGATTTTTTAAGCTAAAAAAATGGTACTTGCCATTTAACCGTTAAGGAAAATCTTATTTGTCTCAAAAACGGCTCCAACGATTTTAATACAAGAAATTAGTGTATTTTTATAAAATGTAAGTGTCTGTCAATTAAGAAGAGAGAACTCAAAAAATACAAAAACATCATCCCAACGTATAATACGGACTATATTCCCAACCTTGAGTCACCAGGGAGAGCAGTTTGACTTTTGCGGCTAACGTTATCTCTCATTAAAAGTCAAATAAAATTGTTAGTTGGTAGTAGTTGGTAACGATTTTTATAGGAATATTAGTAAACATATTGAGTTAGCTATAAGTATAGGTAAGAGGTTCCATGAGGTTCCGGGTTTTTGGCGGTCTTTAGAAAAAAAAATGACATAAAAATTGTTTAAATAAAATGATTTAAAAAAACAAACGACCAATGAATTAATTTGATTGAAATTTATCTTTTAATAGGAGCAATTTCGACATTTTAAAAAACAATATTTTGACTTCATAATGAAGGTTATTCATAACCTTCTAAGAAATGAGGAATTACCAAAATGTGCACGCAGCTTTACAAAAACTGGCGCCCGAATCTTTCAGGCCAGAGTGCCTATTGAATTAATGTAAAAAAATGAGATTTCAAACAAATCTAATCTGTACACATATAACACTTACAAAAAAAATAATTCTGTATACCCTAAATTTTTAAAAACACTTGATCAAAAAGAGACTCAAGATGGTAAAGTGACCTTTAATTAAATCAGTTACAATTGATCCATGCAAAAACCAGATAACTCCACATTTTTGAAATTTGAGGCAATTAAAAATGTTTCAAAAAAGTGTACTTTTCACTAAAATATATTTTTCAGTGAATATTTATTTTTATGAATCAAAGAATCATATTTTGTCAATAAGTGGTGTTGTCTGGTTTTTGACCTGGATTTTTTGTGTCAATTCGGTAGCGAACAGTTCGGAGAACTAGAGCCTAGTGGCTTACAACTCTCAACCATTTCTGTGTGCATGTTGTTGGCAGGAATGGGCCTGGATGTTTCAATTCTAAGATGAGTAGTGGATGGAGTATATATCAAAAATTAAAATTTTATGGAAAGGGAAAAAACGTTTTAAACCTTATTTGATCATAATGGCATAACTTGACTTTACCTCTCAGAATAATTCTGATATAATTATTATGTCTCATAGATTTATGCTAATTTGACCACTGCATTTTATTGATTAGACTCATATGAAAAAAATAATGTCAAAGGGGGGTCTATTTGCACCCTGTTCAGGTGGGAGGGGTGATTTTCCAAAAAGTTGACTCAAAACAGAAAAACAATTTTTTTTAAATAGGATCACTTGAGGTTTTGATCAGACTTGACATAACTATGATAGAAAGGCAAAAAAAAGTGGGTCTCACAAGTCTGTCTGTCTATATGTAGGTATCTGTTCGGTTACAGCCTAAGCGGCTGCATCAATTTTCCTCAAGCTTGGTAAAGATTGGTTTTTGGTCAACCCCTACACGATTTTTACATTTTTTCTCAGAACCAAAAATAACTATACCTGCAATAATTTTGTCCTACACATTTTGCGAAAACTGTTGTAGCTTACAAAATTTTACATCTAATTTTTTTAAGCAATCAGTAGACTTGGAAAAAATAATGCAAAAACTAAATAGCATAGTTAGTTTATCATGGTAAATTATTGTCTCCAATAGAGAACATTATTTTTGTAAATTTTGTGTTTGTCTACGAAATCGAAAACTATCAATTTTTTGTTTGAAACTTATCTAAGAAATAAGCTATAAATATAGCAACAAAGCTACGCACGTTGATTTGAATTTGAGTTATAATGAGTTTAAGTTCGACTATGTTCATGCAGTTGAACTTGCAATTGTTTTTTGAGACTTGAAGATTACTTGTAATATTTTTTGATAATGCATAAGCAAAATTAAACATTGCTCTTAATTACCTGTAAATGAGTCTTTGATCGTAAATGTTATCACCGAAATACTCTACGATCAATTTAATGCTACAGTTAACTATTTCTAGTAAAGTTAGACTTTGAACTGAAAAAAAATTCAACAAAACTAAATGTTGGTACACTATGTCACTGATGAGTTCCATTGAGATAACTGGACGAAACGCTAATTTGTAGGACTAAAGTGCCTTCCACATGAGCTGCGAATAGCGGACTGCAAATTGCAAATGGTCTCGAATTTTGACATTTCTTTCATATGAGTGGTCGTCATCGGACGCGAATTGTCATACAAAATAAACCAGTAAAACCCTTTTGTGGTTAAATTCGAACGAATTTTTCATTCGAAAATTTGTGGATTGCGTCCTGATATTGTGAATAAATTTTTGAAAATTCTAATGGAAACGAATTCAAGCAATTATTTGACATACATTTTTTCTTGAAAACTGTTTAACAGAGTATTAGAAAACAGAATGCATTTATATGAGATGCTGAATAAACAATTACAAGCAACAAACGATCACATAACTAAATGGTTGTACCCACAAAAAAATGTATCAGTTAACATCTTCCTAGATTTATATTTTCTTTTGGTATCTACGCTTATACTTACGCATATACATATGTAAATATGAGATAAAATCTCATCCACCTGTTGAATGAATATTAGTTTTATAAATAAAATAAATAAGTTCAACCTAAGCGGCTAATAAATTCAAAGGAATACCGCCAATTTATAGTTAATATATCTGATTTACATGTTCTTTTTTGCTAAATTGAACATTTTTTTTTTTGCACAACTCAATCTCAGACATTGTGATTGTGCAAATTTACATATATTTTTTTTTTTATTAGAGTGTGTTTGAAGAAAATCAATGCTTTAAATATTTTTTTTTATTATTGACAGACTTATCAAGAAAAAACGATGATTCTAATTTTTTTTATAAGACATCATTTGCAATGTTTGCAATCAAAGTGCAATTGTAGATGACATTCAGAATGCAAAGATATATTGCAGAGCTTTTTTTCATATATTATTTTGAAGGTCCTTCAATAGTCTAATTTACAACATTGATGCAGAATGCACGTGTTTTTTTCATTGAGTCAATTAGTATAATGTCAATATGTAGATGTAAATATCTATAAAGGGGAAAATTTTAATTAATTGATGATTTATTGTAATAGCTAGCTTCAAAGCGCAATCAAAATGATACAATGTTTTTCTACTGATGTTTTATTGAAAAAAGATTTTATAACTTAATGAATTAGGGCTTCCTTTAACATAATTGATTTTATAAAAGTAAATAAAATATGATTTTATTCCATAACTTGATCATGAAACACAATATTAAGATCACATGTTTTCATATTCCTGTAATCTTCTAGAAGTCCATCCAAATAAAAAGCTGGTAGTCTTCTATCGAATGGGAATCCCATGCTTCTTGAGTCTGGATACTTTTCGTCTTTTAGACCACAAAATGAAAATGAATTATTAGATCTTCCAACATTGGCTGCATCACCCTTAAACTGAGCATTCAAGTCTAGGAAAGTTGGACGAGCGTTCAAGTTGGCAAGAGAATCCTCTGAAAGCATTATGAATAGCTTAAATATTTTTCCTTCGTAGGTGCCCTTTGGTAGCAACATGTGACTTGGCCAACCACAACTACAAAAGCTCTTAAGACAAACTTCCAGGGGATCCTTTAAATCTCCAGAAACAGACTTAGGTTTGAAAGTCTGGTTAAAAGGAATAGTCACACTGGAATCTGTCGAGGATCGGCGTACTACGTTCTGACCTGGTCTCACTATAAAAAATATATATATACAAAAAATGATTTAATACAATATTTGACTGATACTTACAAACAACCGAAAACCGATCCATTTCAACAGCCATTAGACGTTGCTCTTCAAGTGTTAGTTCAATCCTACGTTCATCCTCGATGGGCAATAGAAATATCCGACAAGTTACCTCAATAGGACCTCCCGAATTATTAACTGATACACGGTAGTTAAATGGCTCGTGTGCAAGATGTGTAAATCTAAATGTAGCCGAAGACTCTTTTTGGCGTCCATCAAGATTAATACCAATATCAACATCGCTCTTTTGCCAAAAGGTTTTCATAACATTTGGCTGGGATCCTTTTGATTTGCAAACCGTTATAAAATCTTCTATGACAATTTGTTCACTTCCCAGCTATGGACAATTAAATTTAAATAATGCAAAAACTCATTTGGAGACTTTTCCCCTATACCTCTTTTGGTTCATATGGTGGCAGAAGAGCCTTGTGTCTCGCTCCCAGAAGTTCAATAAACATATGCCAGCGATAGAAAATTGGATCCCTCATCGCAGTAATGGTATCACCCATAACACTGTATTCCCGAGTATATCTTGAATCTGGATCATGAATGTTTGAGATAATCAAATGGCCTCTGTTGTGTAGATCACCATAGAATTGTGGATTAATCGACAATGCTGATGATTCTATAAGATTTCCAAGTAGATCGATTCCTGTCTTTTCGTCCAATGGAATTTGTCTTCCAGTAGGCTGAAATTTTCTTACTTAAGTTAAATGCGAATATCTGACTTTTTATATATTACTTACGTCAAAAACAGATCCCCGATCTATTGAACCGATTATCCTGTCCCTCCAAAGCTCCAGATCAGCCAGAGTTGTGATCAAATCGGGGCGATTCATGTCGTGTAGCTTTTGTCCTGGCATTCGAGGTGGATATGTTTGACGCGACACAGAATCTAAAAGTTTTGGATAGTATCCCTCTGGGATGGGTTCTCGAAGATTCGTCAGTGGTACTGTTCTTCCAAGATTATTGCATAGCCGATCGAGATTATAGCGGGAAAGTATCTGATTGTGCATATACATGAACAGTTCGCCACGACGATCCTTTCGAACCACTTCAATAGGTCCATTATTGGGAAAGACAAGATGCCAATGCCAGTGATGCATATTAACACCAATGTCCTCACGGAAATAAGCCATACGTTGTTCTTCTTCACGACTAAAAGAGTTAAGTGGAACTTCAAAAACGTTCTTTGAAAAAAACAAACATACAGGTATTAATATTAGGATTTCTACATAAGAAGTATTTCAAAGGACAAACCTTTTCTTGACTGTCCAAAGGGATAATACTTGATTCTTCTTTGGCATCCTGAAGAATTGAGGGATCAATAAAATTGTTTGGAAATTGAGAAATTACAGATGGTATTTCAATACCCTTTGTGACTTGCATGTGTTGCAGTACTACTGAATAGGCATATTGAAAGAGGAACGGATTTACACGGTCTCTAAAGTGTGGATTAAACGAAACAAGAAATAAAAAAACTGATTCTTTACCAAAATAATCATCAATGTTGGTTAAAATTGGGTTATAGCTTATACCTACTTATAAACTATATTTAATGACATAACGACATACTCTTGCGTTTCAAAACTCAGGTCTTGGTAAACCAAATATTTGTTGCAAACTTTAAGTAGGATGTCATTCAAAATGTAAACAACTTCTTACCTTATATATGCTGCCATTGAAATCAAGCTCTTCGGATCCTTCTGGGCCATTAACAAAGCAATCAATTGAGAACTGACATTTCTGTCATTTGGATTGAACAATGTAAACGGTGCTTTTCTTCCATGTCTTGCAGCAAAATTTAAATTTGGTTCTTCTATATCAAGAACGCTTATCTATAAAAAAAAAACATAGAAAGAGATTTTAACAACTTTCAAATTTAATTTTTAAAAATACACACCCTCTGAAGCCATGGATTACCCTCATATTGATCGATAATTTTGTCTGCTCTATCAACAAGACGTGGTGGAAAAAAACTTTTTGGCACATCCAATGCAACTGGGCCTCTTGGAATAAAAACAAATTCTTGAGGATGTTGAGAAAGCAACCTTAATGCTTGCATTGTTTGCTTAGGTAATAGTCCTTGGTCCATCATAATACACTTTTTTTCACCGCGTTGAACTTGACAAGAAATCAAATCATACTAAATCATAAAATTAATTGCGCTTCTATTTATATCAAAAGTCTTTCTTATCTTACTACACAATGAGTACAATAATTAGTATTGTGTGAATTTGCTAGTTTCACAAGCTTGACGAAATAAATTTTGATAATTTTGCTAAAATCTATTAATGCATAATTGATAAAACTGTGGTTCGGCTTAGTTTGTAACCAAGAAATGCATTTACCACAAGTATTTATCTTTATTTTGCATTTGCATAATTTGTGAACCAAGCCGTGTCGCCATTGAAAAAAAACTCAAGCCCTAATGGAGGAATACTTTAGGTTTTTTTTCAATTGAATATATTTGTGTTTAAGACTTAAAGCATGCTTAAAACCGAAAATAGTACTAAATAGACTGTTGCATTTCTAAGAGTATGGTCAGACTGGCCACTTTTTACTTTATTTGGTATTACTCGATAACTAATCCGAAAATTACTATTCCAGGCTTAAAGCTTTTTATTCAAAACTATGTTTCTTATCCACCTCCTACGAGTTGACCTTGTCGTGGTGGGGGTGCTTACGTGGGGTTCTCCAGCAATCCAGCTGCAGAGTCACACAACCAACATAACTCAAACAAAAAACCTCAATGTTAGAAAACTTGAACAAATATGGACAAAAGCAAGAATAAAAGAAAACAAAATCGAACGGGGATATACGTTCAAAAGTCGGCAGGTGTCGCGACTGCCGGCGAGGGCTTGACCTCAGGTGAGGTTAAGTCGCCAGCGATAAATACAAAATTGTCCATCCACAAAGAAGTGAAGAGCGGTGGGACTGCTGAGCCGACCATCATCCCAGGCACTCCTAGGAATGATGAAACGACTCACAGTCTAGACGCTATTACTAGTAAGGGAGGAGGTGTACCTCCTGCTGGTACTATATCCAATCCGTACTCGGTGGGTTTGCCCAGCGTTAGTAGTGGTGAGACTGCGACTGTCAGCCTCTCCTCTGCTGACGGTGGTCAAGTCCCAAAGGGTACGGAAGCAAAAACACTCTTTACACAAAATCGTGGGAATATAGCCATGACGCTTGGCTCTAAACCCACTCCTAGACCTCTCACGAGTTCGAAGGGGGCTGTTCTGACAAGAAAAATATCTGCGACGCGCGATATTACCACTGGTGAGAGCAGACCCCGTCCGAACACGATGGAGGGTTCCCTCCCTGACGGCAGAACTGTGACAAACAGCTCATCTTCCACCAGCGAGGGAAACAAAAACGCATCACGCAGCGAGAGGCGGGCCGCAGAGAGAATAGAAAAAGTCATTGGAAGTATGCCAATGACCGATCTAGACTCAAAGCAATCCGCTAAACTCGCTTGGGCTAGGAACATTCTTGCTAAACCTACGACCAGCAAAGACTTCTCGTCGAAGCGACAACGGTCTGTAGAGGGAGGCACTCCGAACCCCAAAAAACCAAAGGTGCATAACACCTCCTATGCTAAAAAAGACTTGTCCTTTAGTGACGTGCTAAAGGACAAGACTATTGTAGCTGTTATCGACAGAAGCAATGTGGATGGTATGATATCTTCTGATCAATGGACGACGGTCTCAAATAAACTCCAGGAATCGTACTGGACTCTTATAATGGAGAATCCAGGAGAGCCTGTTGTCTTTGAAGATGCAGGGTGGTACCAGGGTAGGGCCAAACTCGTCGCCTTTGATGACCAGAGATCATATGATCTATATAAGCTTGCTGTTAGTAGGTTAGAGGGGCTATGGCCTGGTGCTAAGCTCGAAGTCGTGGCTAAGGAAGACATTCCTTGCAGACCTAGAGCTCGCATCAGAATCCCAGCAAATCTATCCTGCAAGGATACAATCCTAAAGATGATCAGGTACGGTAATCCAACTCTCCCTACTCACGACTGGAAGGTTGCGAAGCTAGAAGATCCAGTTGGTCCTTATAGATCTGCCATCATGGTACTCAATAAGGAATCTCTGGCTCCCCTAGTGTCAACTCAAGGTGTTATTAGGTTTGGTTGGACTACCGCTATCCTGAAAGTCTACAAAAAAGATGAGGAAACACCTTCACCTCTACTGTCACAGGTCATATCCTCTGTGGAGGAAAATACTCGTTGCATCGACCAACCAGCAATGGAAGTAGATGCACCGAGTACGTCCAACACGAGAATATGCCCTACTAACCCGCCTCCTGAGGCTACCAATATTGACAGCTTCTCTGACATGGAGGCTAACCGCATGTCCGAATTTCTGCTCAGTGAGGATGATCTCCTACGGTCACCTTCTGAGTCAGAATCTGAAGAGGAGCTCAACGAAACCGTGGTAGGGGCGGATCTGAAGGAAAGTAGCGATGATGCTGCAACTACTTCAGATTAACCTCCAGCACTCAAAACAGGCTTCAGCCTCCCTTCTTCTCCGCATAAAGAAAAATGGGGAAGATGTCGTCCTGATCCAAGAACCCTGGATTTACAAATCCACAATTCAAGGACTCAGGACTTCTGACTACTACTTGCTGCATGCAACGGACAAAGGTGATCCCAGATCCTGCATATTGGTAAGAAGTACCACTAATGTATATTTACTCCCTGATTACAGCGATAAAGACGTAACCGCAGTCAGACTCCAGACCGAGAAAGGTACCTACTGGCTTGCGTCTGCGTACCTCAGCCACGACCACCTGGGCCCTCTCCCTGGCGACACGCTAAAGAGGTTAATCGCTGACGCCGAACGGCAAAAAATCTGCCTCATCATTGGATGTGATGCTAACGCCCACCATACAGTATGGGGAAGCTCTGACATAAACGATCGAGGTGAGTCACTTTTTGATTTTATTCTCAGTACTAACCTCATTGTAAGCAATATTGGTAATGAACCAACATTCATAACCAGAAACCGACAAGAAGTATTAGACATTACTCTTGTCTCCGACTCGATTCATCAAAAGATCACGAATTGGATAGTATCAGAAGAGCACTCTTTCTCTGATCACAGGTATATACAATTCAATCTAAATGATGAAACTACGAAACAGATAGCTTTCCGGAATCATCGGAAAACTAACTGGGTAAAATATAGAGATACTCTTAGCAGATTAATTAAACCTAACCTATTACGTATCCCCTTAGACAGAATCGATCTTGACAATAAAGTCAATGATCTCACCTCAGCTCTCAATAAATCAATGGACATATCCTGTCCTCTTATCCAAATAAGAGGAAAGAAAAAACCTCATTGGTGGAACTTAGAGCTAGAATCGCTCAGGAAGGAATGTAGAAAACTTTTCAACCGAGCTAAATATTCCAAAGAACTCTCTGACTGGGATTTATATAAAGAATCCCTTAAGAAGTATAAAAAACAATTGAGGAAAAATAAAAGAACTTCCTGGAGAAACTTCTGTAACAAAATAGAAGATTCTTCAAAAGCTTCAAGATTGAGAAAAATCCTCTCGTCAAATCCCATTATGCCAAGCGCCCTGAAAACTATCAACGGCTCTTGGACTAAATCTTGTGGGGAATCACTTGACTTGCTACTAGATACTCACTTCCCAGGTAGCTCCCAAAATATATGCAGTGATGACTCAATAGAGTCTAACAAAATAACAACAAATAAACTAGGTCTGATTACTAGGGAAAAACTCAAATGGGCAATCGACAGCTTCGATCCATATAAATCAGCCGGACCTGACGGTATAATACCAGCTGAACTGCAAATGGCTTCAGACATCATCATCCCTATCCTTGAGATAATTCTGGAAGGGTGTATGAACCTTGCACACATACCATCCTTATGGAGAGAAGTTAAAGTGGTGTTCATACCCAAAGCGGGTAAAAGCTCCCATGTAAATCCGAAGGATCTCAGACCTATCAGCCTATCATCATTCCTTCTCAAAACTCTAGAACGACTGATTGATATCCATCTGCGTAGTTCCATAGAACCCAATCTTTTCTCTATGGCACAACACGCTTACCGCAAAGGGAAATCGGTAGAAACGGCCTTGCATAACTTGGTACGCACTATTGAATATTCCCTTCATCATAGAGAGTACACTCTGGTTGCATTCTTAGATATCGAAGGTGCTTTCAACAACGTCAGCAATATGGCAATAACAACCGCGCTTAAGAGCTTGAATGTAGATAGCTCACTTAGGGAGTTAATTAGCCTAATGCTAAGAAGCAGAATAATTAACTCAACATTAGGTGAATGTTCTGTTAGAAGATCTGTTAGCAGAGGAACACCGCAAGGTGGAGTCCTATCGCCAATCTTATGGAACATCGTAATTAATGACCTACTAGTCAATCTAGAAGCGGATGGCTTCAAAGTTATTGCATATGCTGATGACGTTGCCATTGCAATATCGGGAAAGCATCTTCAAATCATAACAGAATTAATGCAAACCGCTCTCAACAAACTACTTGAATGGACAGACAAATGTGGACTAGGTGTAAACCCCCACAAAACTGAACTTGTCCTCTTTACAAGGAAATATAAAATTCCGAACATAGACCCTCCATCAATAAATGGTATTCCACTTAACTTCTCAGATCAAGCTAAATATCTGGGTCTGATCTTAGACAAAAAGTTGAGCTGGAAACCAAACATACAAGAAAGAATTAGAAAAGCCACAGTGGCACTTTTCTCCTGTAAAAAAGCTATTGGAAACAAATGGGGCTTGTCGCCACATATCACCCACTGGCTATACACAGCGGTCATCAGACCGATACTCACTTATGGGGTGGCAGTATGGTGGACTGCTTTAGATAAAATAACTTATCGTGATAAGCTAAGCAAAGTACAGAGATCGGCTTGCTTGTGTATCAGCGGAGCTCTCCGTTCGACACCTTCCGCTGCGTTAGACATACTGCTTAACATCACACCCCTCGATATATACACTAAACAAGTGGCGGCGAACACAGCTATTCGTCTCAGAGCCATTTCTCAATGGTCCAATAACTCTATTGGACACACTATCATTCTGAACAAATTCGAATCAATCCCTAAACACTCCGACTACACCATCCCTCAGCCGGTTTTTGGCAAAAATTTTCAAATTACAATTCCAACAAGGTCCACTTGGGAAGATAATGAATTCTTGAGAGATGAAGCAATTCACTTCTACACGGACGGCTCAAAAACCGAAGAGGGGGTAGGTGGTGGCGTGTACTCAGAACGACTAAACATTAGTCTCTCCTTCCGTCTCCCCGATCATTGTAGCGTGTTCCAAGCGGAAATCCTGGCGATAAAAGAAGTTTTATCTTGGCTCAAAGAAAACGTAATATCTACTTTGAATATCCGTATCTTCTCAGATAGCCAAGCTGCCCTTAAATCATTAGGATCTGTTTCTACAAACTCCGTAACTGCCCGAAACTGTCGATCGTCTCTAATGGAGATGGCAGAACAGTTCAACATTCACCTTTTCTGGGTGCCGGGACACAGAGATATTCCAGGAAACTGTAAAGCCGATGAACTCGCCAGGATAGGAACTAGTATACCAATATCACCTTGCAAGATGAATATTGGAATACCGATCGCTACATGTAAACTTATGCTTAAGCAAGATTCTATGATGATGACAAACAGCAGATGGACAGGTATCACTACTTGTCTGGCGACAAAACAGATCTGGCCAACACTGGATCCGAAGCGATCGAGATGTTTGTTATCTCTGAGCAGATTGCATATTAGCTCTACAATTGGTGTCATTACTGGACACTGCCTCATAGGTAAACACGCCAATAGACTTGGTGTCTTTTCAAATGATTTCTGCAGAAGCTGCATCGACGAGGAGGAGGAAGAAACTATCCTACACCTTCTTTGCTCATGCCCTGCTCTTTCTCAAAGACGCAAAACACACTTAGGAAATTTTTTCTTCAGTGATCCCAGTGACTTAAATAAAATCGACATTCAGAGTCTCCATCGCTTTATTAAAAGCTCCAACTGGTTTAATTAACGAGGATTACCTCGCATTCTTTATGTGGTATCACAATGGGCCTATTCTGGCCTAAGTGTGTCAGCAGTTTTCCTGACAGCCACCTTAACCTAACCTAACCTATGTTTCTTATCAAATGATTTGCAAACCGTTATGAATATTTAAGCAGGAAAAATTAACAAAAACCAACCAAAAACGACCTAAAAATGAAAGATTTCAAAGTTTTTTTCTTAACTACGCGAGTTTCAAGGCTTGAATATAACATAATTCAGAAAGCCATTTTAAAGTAAAAGGAGGAAATCAACTGGCTTAAACACTATCGTTTTATAAAAAATAGTGATAAATCTCAAGAGCAGGCGCACATGATACTCTCTGACAACATCGAATTAACAACAAACTGTGCTGCTTTAGTGAGCTGACAGTAGGAGTATTATTGAAGACAAGCGTTGGAACCGAAGACGAAGAAGTATTACACGTACATAAGCAACCAAACATTTTTACTAGCTTTGGGACACCGATGTAGTATTTTTGGCTTAATTTCTGATAGTGCAAAAATTTGATACGTCAAATATGAGCATTACATGTCTTTGAAGAATTGAAGAAAGTTCCTGAAGAAATTATTGAGACCGTCCCAGTTGGCTTTCTCGTATTGCCAAACGGTTCTCATCTCAGGAGTTATTTCTCTGACTGAGTTGTTTTGGGACGAGAAATTAACAGAGGTTAATACAATAATAGTATATTTAACAGATTTAGAGAGGTAAGAAACAAGTCTAAAGTGTTGGCAGATTAACCTATAACGACAGGGATACGAGTTGCAGAGTATATCTACGAGTTGGCACATCAACAAGCTGAGTAAGCTGGTTTTACCCGGCAAAAAACTCATACGAGGGTGGCTCAAGAAGTCTCTGAAAATGTAATCTTATGATCTCAAATTCAACAATTTTGTTGTCATGAATGATATTTCAAATGAATGTCCTGAAATATGTATTCATATCTGTCATAGTTTTGTTCTTATAGTGATTTTTATCAGAAGCGGTCGAACGTTTTCAACTAAGTGGGTAAATTTGAATTTCGAGGACTGATTAAATATTATTTTTTTGTGCAAAAAAAACCATTACATAAATAAAACAAAAGCTCCAAAAACACTATGGGAACTATTCCCGGTCAGGATAAAAATACGTTGAAAATTTCCTCTATCAAATCCTAATGTTGTTTTTCGTTGTTTTTTTTATAACTTTTCTGTTCAAATTTAAAAAAATTAATTTTTAAACCACACATTTCAAAAGGAAATTTAGTTTTGAACAAAAAACTTAGGCCTAAAATTTTCATATGCAAATAAATAAAATATTGAAAATAATGACCTTTCTTTCAGAAACACAAAAGTTAATTTAGTAGCATTTTTTGTTTTAAGTATGCTTTTGCTCCAATAAATAAGGTAAGGAAGGTTTTGTGATTTTAGTCAAAAAAAACGTTTTGATACTAACGTTTTAATTCTTCTTCTTTTACCAGCCAACATATCACGATACTATCCGTATTGGAAGAGTAAAACAGCATCTAATTGATGAGCCTGTTATACCTAGTCGAAACGCATTTATTAATTTGATTTTTTTTCAACACAAAATAACCTTCCCAAAGAAAATTTATTCAATATTTTAACTTTGCATTCAATCTTTTGAATTAATATCAATTTAGAACCATTTTAACCATATTTCTATTTTAAAATATTATTTTATCTAAAGTCAGCCTCTGTGATGATTGCGTTTACTAAGCACTCAAATGAAAAAGAATTTCATATACATCATTCGAGCCAGAATATGCATGTGGAATTGTGTCTTAATTGATAATGGCTTTTAAGAAATGAAAAAAGTATCAATTTGATAAATGAAAGCGCGTGATGAAGATGAACACAAACCCATGACTTCATTACTAAAACATTTAATAATGCTCAAAATATTATTTACAAGTACATATAAAATATAGACCGGGAGCACACAGCAGATTTTGGATGTGAGTTATAGAAAAAAAAGAAGAATAGGCCAGACTGTTTAAAAAACAACCGTTTTTCACTTTGAATTTTTTAAACGACCTTTAATCACTGATTTCATATCTTGCGGCCTCAAAAATGCTCTCTAAATGCAGCTTTTTTAAATAGAGGGCCCAGAGGTTGACTCGAAACAAGAAAAAAACTGCATGTGGGAAGAGATGTGTTCTCCCCATTAAGGTGAGAGGTACGGTTTAATAAAAAATTGACAAATTGAAAACAAAATTTTTTAAATGTTCAGTTCCTTCGAACACCTGTTTTCACAAAAAACCATAAAATCGTTGTTTTTATTTTTCTTTTTTACTGACCTTATTGTGAAAGAACGTTCTAAAGTTCATGTGTTATTAGTTTTTATGACTATTTGCCTTCAAAAATGTTATGTCGAAATTATCATTTTCTTCCATTTTTTGTAGAATCACCCGCATACATACTACGTGTCTAATAAAATATAAATATTTATTTCATATTAAGAAACCTTGAATAATTGCTTACTTCAAGACGTTAAGAAAAGCTTTTAAAACTATGAGACCGTGCCATCGCAATTTTTGCGGGAAGCACTGTTGTTTTGAATTAAGCATAGTTTACAGTTCCCATGCAATTTTCAAAACGATTTTTCACCTGTTTTGTGCACCATATTGAATAATATTCAAGCCGAAAAACGTTTGTCTTTGCCCTAAGCTACCCATCGCGTCATTTATTTACCCTAAATAAATAAAAAAAAAGGGCTAAAAATGGGAAATAACTATTTTTGGATGCAAAAACCACGTGCATGCAAATAATGCCTTGAAATGAATATATATTTTTTTTAAGTGTAAATCGACCATCAACAAAAAAAAAATATTGTATTCACCACACTTTTTTTCGCATGCAAAACAATTGCAGGTCCATTGTTTTGCATGACATTCCATGACAGCTTTGGGGTTTTTTTTTGTGCATGAAACTGTAAACCAATCATGCAAACAATTAATTTTGCATTTCACCTCAATTATTTTTGACATGCGAGAATATTTGCATAGATTTTTTTTGCGGATGGGAACTGTAAACTAGGGGGCAATTTTTGTAAATGCTATAGAAATAACTTTTCATTGTATCGATATGAAATAGAAGGTTGATGTAGAACTAGGTACTATATTCAATGTTAAGATTTAAGTCGAAATTTTCTATCTATCTGTTCAGAATTACGGGACCACAACCTTAACGGCGCAGCTGATTTTTTTTTTCAATAATTGGCACTTTAAAGTTTTAGTAATTTTTTCATATAAGTTTTAAAACAAATAACTGTAAGAATAAGAAGAAAAAACGCAAATGCAAATAATAGAGAACTATTTTTGTTTATGTTTTTGTGGACTATTGAATATAATGGAATCAAAAATTTCCAAAAGTTCACATGTCGAATTTTTTCACAAATACATTTTTTCATATCAATGTAATCATAATGCTTCCCTGCACCTATTATGCCCAAACAAAGGATACATTAAGTTATTAAGTTATTTTTTTAAATTTTAAACTAGGCTTTTGTAAATAATTAGTACTTTGTATTGCCTGAATATTTTAAATTTTCAGAGATGTGACCTTTTCGAAATTGGTCATTCAATTAAAAATTAAGATTTTGCGACCTTTAGCCCAAATGTGTTTCGCCGCAAGTACAACAGTTGTGCTCATCAGTTGTACCTGGGCGAAACGCATTTGGACTGAAGGTCGCTAAATAATTGCAAACATTTTTGCTTACAACTTTAACTATGAAACCGTTGTTTCACTTGCTCACTTCAATCGATTGCGTTTAATTAATTAAATAATATTAGCAACATTTTTAAAAAAGGTTGTAGTCTGGGACGCAACCGTATGATTTCCTATCTCATCGCGGCTATCCAAAAACAGGATGCCAACCGACAGCTTTAGTCTAGACTTTTTTTTTTGCCACGAGCCCTAAGTACATTTATTCATAAAATAATTGGATTCTCATCAGGAGGCCTGCTACCCACAAAAAAATATTATATCAAAATTTCTTTCTTGAAAAATTGATGAGTGGCGTATACGCGTTTTTTTTCACACGAAACTCTTCACTTGTTCATTAAAAAATTTTCTGGATGCAGATAGAAGGAGCTAATTTTGTTTTAACTAACTTTCAAAACATTTTAAACCAGAATTTCATCATTTGCATAAGTAAAGAATTTACGCATTAAGAAGCTTAAAAACTAATTAGATATTTTCTAATCAAACACGATTTGTGTTTTGTGGAAGGTATCTTCATCAAACTTAATCAAAAAGTATAATTATTACAATATATTTGTTCAAAAGCATTTATTAGTTAATATTGTCTGTTCACTTAAAAAATGATAAACTTCAAAATGATGGTTAAGTTCCTTTATTGTGTGTAATTTCATTTTGGTCTGCAGAGCTCCATTTTCTGATGGCCCCAAGAAGAATATCCTTCGAACTCGACTATGCAAGAGTGCCATTGAACACATTAGACATGGCTCAACCGATAAATAGACGTCGTACCCAGTGCAAAGATACGGACCGTACTTTTCCAAATTATTTGTGCTCGACATTTCTTCGGTGACTATCTTGCGGTCTCCTCGCATGTTAACATTTTCAGCACCGAAACGGATGTCCTCTTTAAAATCTACAGTTAAACTATTATATAAGCGCTCAGGAATTCCTCTGAAGTTCAATTTGACATCATCGGATTCATGGAATATCTCCTCATTGTGCTGCCATGCTCCTTCATTCTGACTGCGAGCTACAAAATCAACTAAAACCATCGGACAGTGCATCACTGGACTTATTTCAGACTTTCCCGTCGCTATTGCAACTACTGAATTTGATCTTGGATCGATACAGATTCCAATAGGCTTCTCCTCCTTATCCGATAGTTTTGTTAAAATTCTCGCAAGTTTATAATGAAATTGTTCTTCTTCTTTTGAAAAGTTTGTTCCGGCATACAAGGACTCGAGGTATCGATTAGGATGAAATTTACAAGGCCATAGTTTGTTCATTTCGTCATATTGCCAGCGAAGCTTAGTTGGTATTGATGCAACTTCAACAAGAGAAATATTTGCACAAAGAGTTGATGCCATTTCCGAAGATATACCTTGTGAAATAATAAACTCTTTGATACTCTCGTTACAATTTTCAGACGTTTTTAACAATTCAACATCTGAGGCAAGGCAAAGGATAATCTCGTTTTGTCGAACTCTTTTTAAATGCTGCAAACTTTGCAGTGGCATAAGGTTGCTTAATTCAAGAACTATTGATGATATTGACTTCTTGTTTTCTATTTTACTAACAACTACTGTTTGTAGAGTGATGGCATTGCATAAGTCATCAGATAGCACAGCTTTGATTTGGAAAGGAAAAGCACACGAATCCAATCGTTGTTTTTTGGGACATGGCTCTTCCATTGTAGAATTATCTGTAATAATAAAAATGGAATCATACAGTACAAAACCATATTAAAGGAAGGTTTTAATTTTTATAAGAAGAAGGGGAATATAACAGTTTATATTAGCAGACCCGGTAGGTACAGGAAAGTTAGTCAAAACGTTCGTCTTGTAGAATGAAATGCAGTCTGATTTGTTCAGATCTTAAATGTGGCTACTAAAAAAGTATATTAGGTCCAGGTTTTTGGAGAAAATCCACGGTTTTGGAAAACGTGGATTAATAAGTTCAAATTAACACACAAAAAAAGACAAAACCTCTACAAAAATTCTCCAATACAAAGATGGTTTTACCTCTTTTAACTTTGATTGAAAAACAAAACTGAAACTTGTAGTTTCAGAGATATGGATCAATTTGCATACTCTAAATTGGCGGATTTCAGCAGCACAGTGACGTCGTGAAAACCTGGACTTTGCTTATATAGCACTATTTCAGGTAAAAAAACAGCCTTTCTCAACACAGTAGTGAAGACTCACATTGGGCGCCATTTGTTGCCTTCAAAAAGGAGTTTTACTTAAATTGATATGAATGAATATGAATATGAATACAACAATAATACGGAACTATACCAACTTGTTGTAAGCCGTGTTTGCTAGTGTATGTTATCTCCGCTTTAAGAAAGTAGCATGTTAAATACAACAACAATTTGGTATCATTCCGTATTGTTGTTGTATTTAACATGCTTCTGTTTTCCCATCGGAAATAAAAATGCACTTAAACACATGGTTCTTGTATTTAACATGCAACTTTTTTTAAGCGGAGATAACAATGCGCTAAATGACACGGCCAAAATAAGATTATGAAAATATAACACTGGGATATGACGGGAGGAACGTTATGGTAAGTTTTTCTGATGGTGAGACAGCTCGTGAGAACCAGAGCCCAGAGATTTACAATCTGGCCCATTCCTGAATGTATGCAGTTAATGGGCAAGAATGAAGAGGACCTTCAATTTTCTGTCGAATTCGAACAGATTAAATGAGAAAATAAGGCGATTTTTCGCTTAAAAGTAGTCTTTGAACAAATATTTTGATGGCAAATCGGAATAGGCCTTTGATCCGGCACGCCAATAAAACAAACAAGCACACGCAATTCGATTCTGAATTTTTCATATTGCAGCCTTGCATGCATATGTATGCTGAAATGGTTTTCATATTTGTAAACATAGCGGACCGAAATATGAAAGAGTATGATTTTTATTTTCAAAACAAGGAAAATTGTTCTAAGAAACAATAGGCGCGTCTCACCAAATAAAATCTCTGAGCGCTCAGAGATTTTTTAAGTGGGACAAAAAATCTTACCTGAGTACTGAGATTACTGAGACGAAAACTTTTTGGATTCATTTCTCAATGTTCTTTCTCTGCTTAAACAGCTGTTTATTTGACAGGCAAATTGTAATTTCTCGCTGATGTGCAAATACTAAAGTCGATTTAAAATTCAAAATAAAGGTGGAATGTTAATAAAAATGAAAATAAATTGAGTTTGCTTTTACTTTTCATTCATTTGATAAAGTTTTGTGCTTTTAAATTTAAATATTTTAAGCAAAGTTGAAATTTGTTTCCAGAATTTCAGTACTAAAATTTTAACACTTGTTTTTATACAATTCAACGGAGAATCTTGTCCCACCAAAGCATTCCGCCTCCATCGACTTGACATTGAGCGCTCAGTGAGATTTTAGTTGGTGAGACGCGCCTAATAAAAGCTAAAAATGTAGTTTAAGCAGCATTTGTTTTAATGTGAAAAATGTTGTGGATTCAAATCAAATCCAGAATCGTTTTCTCTTCTTTTCAGGAGATGGAGAAGATCTGTGTTTCCATCATACATTTAAGTTAGTTGTATGTTTATCATGCTGTATTTCTGTATGTCAATTAGAGGTGGAGAACTGTCGATAGCACTATCGATAACAATCGATAATTTCCAGTATCAGAAACAATCCATAGTTTTTAACCACTAACGATTTTTTTCGATAGTCATTCAAACTACAAATTTGGAAACGTAAAATTCATAGCAGTTTCATTTTCTAAACCGAACAGTTTTCTTTAGATGTTCACAACTGCACAGATCTTATAAATCAAAAATACTACATGGTTGAGTTGCCTATTATATAGTATGCCTGTGTTGAATGGAAATGACCTTCGTTCAAGTCGATTTCACTTGCTGAGAAAACTCTGGTCAATGTACTTGCATACTTATTCATATACTGCAAACACATAAGTAAATCTACATATATATTTATATGTGTGAATCAACAATATATGTGCAAAGCAAAACCTTAAATTTATAGCTTTTAGGAAACTACTTTTTTTGTTAACTGTAAATTGAATTTTTATCAATAATAATATTAATTTTTAAAAAATTAATTCAAATAAACCTTCGATAGTTACCGATATTTATCGATAGTATTATAAAAATATCGATCACTATCGATGGCAGCAACTATCGATAGATCTCCACCAGTAATTTTAATAGCCGTTTTCCTTTTCTCATTGTACGTGTTCACATTTGACTGAAAAACTGCAATTTTTTAAATTTCAGTACTCACACCTTGCTACCACTTTTCATTGAAGTTGAAGATCTGAATAGTGAAAACTTAAAAAAAAAAATCCAGTTTTCAATCCAATGTGAACACCGTCAATGTAAAATGTATCTATTCGCCATTGAGAGCATGTGTAGTTGGTAGTACGAGTACCTACTGGATTAGGACTTTCATTTTCTCACGAATATTTTGCCCCTACAGAGGAAAACGGCTAATGGACACTTTCAGAAGAGTTTACACGCATTCCGAACGCTTCAGGATTGTGAATCAAAGACCATAAGTGGAATAAACCAGAATTCCAGACTTTCATGAATGTCGCTGACATTCTTTTGCGGAAAAAAATTGTGTTTGCTTTTGCATATTAAATAAAACAATAATACCTGTTTTTTTGCATTTCATAAGGACTTTGGCGAAAAAACCACACCGGGACATTTCAACATTTGCCTTAGTCTGCCATTTCATATTTCATGTCTCAAAAACTGAACTAATAATAATAATAAAAAAATTCGTTTACATTGACATTTTTTCTTTGACGAAAAATCTTTCTCTCTACACCATTCACCCGATACCTATTTTAAAAAAGTACGAAAGCTTTTTATTTCTTTTGGATTTTTGATTTTTGTATTCTGTGCTTGAGGTCAGAAACTTGGATTATCTACTAGACCAACATCATAAACTCAACAAAAAATCAGAATAACAGGATCTGAGGCAAGGTCTGCCTTATATATGTAAGACGAGAAGGAAATTTCGTATTTACAGTGAGTCATAAATTCTACCATTTTCACGTCATTAATAACAAAATCGTATACCTAAATGAATTAAAAGTTTTCCATAATAGCTGCGTTTTTATGCATGTCCATATGGACATTGGTGATAAACACGACATCGGGACATTTCAACATTTGCCTTGGTCTGACATTTTGTATTGAATAGTTTTACCAACAAACATTTGACATTTCTATACAAATTATCGATAACATAACGATAATAGTAGCCCGGCAATACCGTTTTTATCGGGACGAAAGTTAAATCCACTTAATTATCTGGACATAGCTAACTCTATATGGATATAGTTGTTGTTGTATTTGACATGTAAATTGCTTTAGTTTGCTGTCGTTTTTTTCCAGACAGAATTTACTGGAGTTGCAAAAAAACCCAGAAAAATACAGAGCCAACTGTCAATAAATATTGCCATTAAATTGAAGCCATGTGATAGGCCCATGACAACAATTTTTTAAATAACGACAAAACACAATAAAGAGTGAACTTGCACATTCTTTGTCAGTATAATGACAGAGCATCAGAACGATATTATTGTGCCTTCGTGTACATGTCATTAATAATTTGATTTTACTATTATTTTGCGACTTTAATGACGGGAATTAATGACAATTTGTCACTCGTGTAAATCCGACATTACTTAAATAATTAGCCAGTTTATTTCTCAGAGGACTCAGAGCACTCAAAAATATAAATAGGATTCCTCTAAAAAATTTCTCACTTTTGCCGTTAAAATTTGAGACTGAAATTTTTTGGATTCGCTTGCTCAATTATTTTTTGTCGCAGTAAATTACATAAGAAAAAAAGAAAAGGAGAGTTGTTTTGACTTCTATGTGAGGAATACTGTTTATATTTAATTCTCGTGCTCTGTCAAAAAAATGAGGAAAAATACTAAGCGCGTAAGAGAAATATAAGGTGTGTTTGTTAACGTGAAATTTCTTGCAAATTTTCAAAATTTGCTGTCAGAAACCATAGAAAAAAAACCCAAGCATAAAAACTGGCCAAATGGGAATTAATGACAATTTATCACTCTTGTAAATGCGGCATTATTTTGCCACTTTAAGGACGTGAATAGATTATAATTAGTAACTCGTGTTACATGAAATATAATAGAAGTTTAAAAATTAAAAAAGTTCAAAATATCACATCATTTCTAAAATGTGCTTTAAATACTACCCTACTTCTATGGCAGAAAATATTGTTATTTTGGCATCACTCTAATTCAAGAAAAATACAACGTCAAATCCAAGTGCATGGCTGCTAAATATATAAACTTTTAAGTTTGAATTCCAGATTTCACAAATTGTTTATTTAAACAAATGAGTATCGTTTTTAAAAATCACATACCTCAAATTTACCACAAATAACTATACATCTTTGTTGAGTTTTATATTTTACACTAATTTGTTTACTAAACGAGCACACCGCTAGAAATTGACGGTAGAACCAGTAAACAAAAACGAACTGTCGGGAAGGTGACGTTTAGCGTTTATGATTTTCTATATGTATTGGAGCTTAAGGTCACCATATACGTTGCGCATTGTTCGAAAAAAAATATATTCAGTCTAATTGCTCGTTCAACGTGAAATATAAAAATCGAATAATTGACAAAAAGAGTAAGGTATATTTCGTTCAAACCTTACCTACCTATTTTAAAAAAATGGGTATGGAATTAGTACTCACCTTCTTTTCCAGTTTCAGTATCGATAACAAAATAATAATTAGAAGACACAAAATATAAGCTTGATAATCTGCGTAGTGTATTTTAAATAGCTGTTTAAAGGTGGACATTTTTGACAGTCTCGACCAGCAAGTATATAGTTATCTCTTAATCTAAGGTCTAAAGTTTTGCCGTAAACTACCTACGCTACCATATAAGCTGAAAAGAAAACAATGAAATGTTCACGTTATTTGATCTTTGTACTTTATTGCAAATTTCAAACATTGAGTAAAAACATTTATCAATCACTATCAGAGTCAGCAACATCGTTATCTGGTCGATTTTTTAACCTAACAATCAGTTCCTTGGCGGGATTGAAAATTCCATTTGTTTGAACAGAGCACACGAAGCAGCGGGATGACTTCTTGAAGTTCTCCAGGGCACATTTCTCACAAAAATAATGTTTGCATCTGAAAGAAGAAAAAAAAAACAAATCAAAACTCTTCCTCTATTCCATGAAGAACCTGTTTGCAATAACTTACTTGGTCATCACGGGGTTAGTAAAGCTATCTCTACAAATAATGCACTTGAAGGGAAGTGCCTCGTCATCGGAATGAATTTCATACTTTGTGTCATCTCCATCGGACTCGCATTCACCGCGCTGCTCTGTCGCATGATCCAGTTCCAGCTGCCATCCAGCCTTGTAGTCACTTCGATCGTGCAGAAATTTACAACTATCCCCGAACCCGCAGAATCCTGTCTCTTTGTAGTCCTTGCATACATCTGGCTGATAATCCCATCGAACTGTGGCTCGCAAGTGAGCTGGTGCTCTCATTGGTCCCTTGCGGACCATTCCAGAGCTAGCATTACCCATGGCTGTGTCCTTCTTCTTGTAGTACTGTGCATAGTTATTGATGCCACGATATATCTTGTCATCCTCCTTGCCCTCCAGCTCAGCATTTATTTGAATTGCTTTGGCATGGATGGCTTGGGCATCGCGATCCAGTTCAGTCTCGAATTCATTTATTGCAGTGGCACCCTGATCGGAAGGACCGGCTGGCATTGCGCTTTTATTGGACTTATAACTAACCACAACATTGCTCTCCTCTTCGGCATCATCTGAAGAAGAATGTGCTGTTAATTTTTCACGCTTCGCACCTACCAGTTTGGTGCTTTGAAAATTTGGATTTGTCCTCTTGCGTCGGATTTCCGTGCGAACTACTGCTGTTTTTTCCACATCACTGTCACTACCTAGGACAAATGAAAGCTTTTTAAAATATTTGTGCCATTTGTCTGGAAAGACTTACTTGATTTCGATGAGGAGTCATGTTTTTTCCGAGTTTGTTGTTTCTTTAAAACGCGTTTTTTAAAAGTAAATGAACTTCCATTGGCCGACATTTTTTAATCGTTTGCTGGATTTGATTGTTTTTTTTATTTTTAACGATGACGTTTGATGTCAAAGTGACAGTGCTCATATGACATAGTGCTCATAGATTATAGGAAACATATCCCTCAATTAAGTGTGTTTTATTGGAAAATATTAACCCTGTTCCCTAAATTTTTTCAAACAGTTTCAGACCACCAGATTTAGTGCCAATACAAAATTTCACTTGTGGCACGGGTTTGCACTAAATCTGGCGGTTTCAAACTGTTCGAAACTCTTTGTGGAGCACACCTATTTAGCTGTGTTTTATTAAATGTTTTATTATAACGGGATCTGGATCTGGATTAACATTTAACACGTACTACAAAAACAATTTTTGAAAATTTACGATTATTTTGTTTTTGTATTACATGTTAAAGTTAATCCAAATCCCGATGATAATAGATGTGTTTTATTTTCTTCTATCGGGATCCGGATCTGTATCTAGATTAACTTTTAACACGTGTTACAAGAACAATTTTGAAAATTTCCCATTATTATGTTTTTATATTACGTGTAAAAAGTGATACAGGATCCAGATCCCGATCCCGATAGAAGATAATAAAACACAACTAATAGCCGTGTTTTATTGGCTGTGTTTTATTATCTTCTATCGGGATCCAGATCTGGATTAACTTTAACATGTAATACAAAAACAAAATAGTGGGAAATTTTCAAAAATTGTTTTTGTAGTACGTGTGAAATGTTAATCCAGATCCAGATCCCGATGATAATAAGCGTATTTTATTATCATCGGGATCTGGACTAACATTTAACACGTCGTACTGCAAAAACAATTTTTGAAAAGTTCCCACTAAGATGATCTTAGACTCTTACAGCCGAATTTATTAGATTTTCTTAAAATGCCTCTTAGAGGTCATTTAGTTAAGTTTGCTTAAATATTTAAGTTGCCTTTAAATAACGTTACTTATATTCTCATCTATAATCAATTTTCCATTACTACTCAACTAAACGATTGAAATGTAACGTAACGTGAGAAAACTCACTAGTACATGCTATTTTCAGCTATTTTTTGACAGCTTGCAAGCAAATGCAAACAAAAGATGAGCATATGTATTTATAAGAAAGAAAGAGAAGCAACTGGTGTATTAAATGCAAACGAAATGAAACATGATTCCATTTTGGTTTCTGATGCTTTGATGTTTGTGTTCAGAAACTCTATTATTCAATTCTTTGTTTCACCCCTTGGCCTTTTGATAGAAAAATATGTTAATAAATCGAAACAACTTATTTTACAATTCATTTTACTAAAGGAAACCACAAATCTTAAAACTTTCATTAGGTACCCACAGCGAAAATATGAAAACTCTACCCACAAACATACATAGGTATACCTATATTACTGAAATAAAAAAAACCATTAGTCTCGAATGTCAAAATATGTTTAAGATGGCTTTAAGTACCCTTTAAACGCGGTGAATGGCGTTTAAGTTAAGATGCATTTAAGTAACGTTGCTTAAAAGTGAAAATTGATTATAGATACCGATTTCGCACTTAAGAGCAACTTAGAGGCATTTTAAAGTTACGAAGCCTTTAAATTTTCTTTATAAATACGGCTGTTAAAGTCTCTCCTTAACCAACGCGAATGCGGAGTTATTTGCAACGAATCATTCACAATAGTACAAAATATGACAAATACACAACGCTAAACAACAACAAAAATTTGTCGTCGCTCCGCATTCGCGTTGGTTTGGGGGAGACTTTAAAGAGTTTTTATGAAACTATCAAGGCAAAAAATAAACCAACAACAAAAAGCGATTAACAGCCAATTGAAATTCAAAAATGAAATGAGCCAAAAAAGCAGTTTAGCAGTTGTAAGAACTTGTTTTATATTTTGATCCGTGTTTCAGCAATTTTAAATCACAGATTTTGGCGGATTTACTGACGTTCAACGATGTTCCTAGCCTAAATATGTTATAGCAGCTTATTAAATGCTTGAACCTTCGCTGAACTCCAGTTGACCTTGGATTTAATATCTGTACTACTCTGAACTGAAATCCTCAAATATTCAATTTTCATTCAATTGTAAACATTTGAAATATTTCCTTTTTTTTAACTTTCTTTAAACTTCCCCCTATTTTGGAAATTTTCTTCCTAATCAAAAAAATAATTCTAACATCCCTGCAAAGAGGAACTTGAACCGCTACCAACTTCAATTTTCTTCTGTCAAACAAATTTTACGAATACAAAAGAAAAGAGTTGACTTTGTGAGTGCAGGTTTTTTTCCTTTAACTCTCTTGTTATATATTTCTTTTGTGTTCTTCGTGTTGTAGAAATAGAATACAATTTTCTGATCATAAAAGTTTCTTCCTTTGCATTATACGAAATTTAATCGAATAAACCTCCCAAACGCGAAGTGATTGTGTGTTTCCCAACAATTTCATACATAAAATCGACAAAAAAAATTGCCTCCTTTGATTCGCTACCCCACCCAGCCCCGAATGCATACCTACCATAGGTGCACTTAACCCGTGTTTCTTTTTTTTTGTTCACTTTTGAGTTGAGAGTTGCCCCCCAAGGTGCTCCACAACTAAATGTGAAAAAAAATCCATCTGATTGAAGCAGCTGCAAGGAAAATAAGGAGAAGATCAAAATGTCAGCAGACTCAGATATGGATTATTCGGATAACGATTGCGAGTACGATGATTATTACAACTCAGGTGAGTGGAGTCTCGTAAATCGTAATAATCACCATCTTTTGATCATCATCAAAACCACCCTTTGTGTATTATGTAGTGCTGCTGCACTCAGACCATTCTTTTTTCCTCTATAAATATTGATTTTTCTCTCCTCTGTTCCTCCAAAAAAGACGAAGTTTGTTGGGAAGTGAACTGAGCAAAACGCTACACCATAAAAAATCAATAAAATACTCATCGTTGGGTCATCGTCGTCGTAATCTCATTCCTCGTAGTTCGCTGCTTCTGCTGCTGCTGCGTTTGCTACATCATGTGTAATTTGTTTTTCTCTGTTTTGGTTCATTTTTGTTGTCCCTTATTCAAGCCTCTACTGGTTTTCTTTTCGTGGTTTGGCATTCGAAAAGTTTATTGCCATTGAAACTACACAAACTCCAAATAAAAAAAAAATAAAATCGAAAACTGATAAATTGGCCTTCGCTTTAGTGTTTTTGTTTCTTTTTTTCTTTGTATGAAGATAGAATTCCATAAAATTGCTGTTCGTTTGTTTTTACCTGCTGTTTGTTGTCTGTCTGTTGTCTACCTAACTCACTTACCTATATTGCTTCTCTTTTCTATGCTCAAACTCATGGTTGTCCTTAAACAGGTAATTACCTGTGCAAATTCGACCCAACTTGTATTTATTTCAATTTATCGCTCGTTTTCTTCCGTAATCGAGATTTGAAGAAGATTAAATCAAGGTCAGGGTGCAATGGCACCGGCACCATGGAAATATCAATGTCTAGCACTATTTAAGGCTTGAAAGGTTTTTAGTAACAAGTTCATATGCCTTTTGAAATTGTGCTGTCTGTCTGGTTTGAGTACAAAAAGCATAATGTATTGTGTTCTGTCCCATTTAATGAATGTAAGCATTTGCGTCATTGCAGAATCAAGGCATCAAATGGTTGACTAACTAAGTGCGATTTAACGAAACTCCGTAATAAGCACGTTTGTCACGTAACTATACTTATTTTTTAATTGATATTTGATGGAAATCACTCATATCTCCTTCCTCTTCTTTTATAAATGGGGGTGCGTCCAGAATTAGAAATACACATTGTTTTAATAATTTAGCAGGATTTCGGTGAGAAAATTGAATTCTAACGAATGTGATGGGTTAAATTAATTGATAGAGAAAATGTTTGATGTGGTAAATATATATGCAAGTTCTAAGCATTAGAACTGAAATTATAGTCTAAAATTAAATTCAAATAAGTTTGCTTTTTCCGAAAATTCAATCAAAACTATTATTTATGAAGATGGAACAGCAGAGTGACAAGTTCTATAGTTTTGAAAATGTCTTTGCCAAGTAATATAATACCTTACTAAGCATGTTAAAAAAAATGAGCTCTCAGAGGCCTCAGTGAAATTTTTGTCAAATTACTTAGAAAAATACATACCTATTGGATTCGCTTGCTCGCTTTTTGACGTATAAAATTTGCTGAGCCCTTCGACAACTCATTTTACTGAACATTAAAATCATTTTATTTTAAATTATGTAGGTATATCCTTTTTCATTAAGTTTTTATTAAAATTTTAGAGATTTTCAAAAAATTATCATATCGTTTCATTTCTCTCAACCACTACTCCTATTTTTTGCAACAATATTTAACTCAAACTATAAAAACAAAAGTCACGTTAATAAATAACAACTTTTGCAGCTCTATTTACCTCGAAATACAACGAACATAAAAAAAAAACTCAAACGCACGTGAAATCTCAAATCTCATGGCTTTGAACAGCGGTTCATGTTGTGTTCAAAAGTTGGTTTTCTTCGACATGTCGTCGACAAGACGTGGATTTTCTGCCTTCATTGGTTTTCTTCTCGACAGGTTTTTAGTCCGAGCATGGCTCATGTCTAGGGGACCCGTCATGTTATAGACCAAGAGCCGACAGCAAATTTTGCGAGTGAAAAACAAAATCTGAGTATGATGGTTAACAGTTGTATGTATCTTGATTCGAAATACCAAAGTCCGACAGGAAACAAAACTTTTATATGCAACATTATTTCTGTGATATTTGGAAGAAAAATGATAACTCTAAAATTTTGTTTGTGTTTTCATGTCCACAGTGAAAAGGCCGTCAACCCGTCTAGACTTTATCTTGTCAACACAAATATATATTCAAGAAATCTCTGCAAAAAATTTTAATTGAATAAATAAAAAAATATTACACCTACTTTAATTTGTTGTTTTTGTTTTTCCACAAACATGTTGGCCTAGATTTGCGGTAGACAAGCTGAACTTTGGATCTCAATCCTAAACTCATGCAATTTATGCCCCAGTATAAACAAAATGGAGTGTTCGTTATTGCTCAAAATTTGATGTTTCGGGGATAAAGCATTCTGCTATTAGGGCCACTGAAATTATCGATTAGTCAATTGTATCGAAGAAGCTTCTTCTTTCTGCTTTAATATACTGCATACCTACATACATGTACATAAACGTGTTTTTGAAATGATCACGTATGTATTTTGTTTCCAAAAATTCGTAACACATTGCTTTGATTTCTTCAAAACATTGAACAACTAGCTCAAGCATCTTTATTCGAACTGCTTAGACAAAAATCACAAATTTTGGTGAGTTTTATGTTTATGAGTTCATATTTATGAGAATAGTTTTATTTCAAAAATGTAAAACTATCCAACTATTGTATTAGTGTACAAATTTGGTGTACACGTAACAGCAAAATTAAAAATTTGGTATTACGGTTTATTAACATTTGTTTTTAAGGTACGTACTTACCGTTATTTTTTTAATAAAAGTTATTTTGTTCTTATGTTATTTTAAAGGATGTTAAAACCCTTACACACCTGGAAAAATAATGTAGTTTTTAACGAGGAAAGTTTAACATAGCAAGGGTCTAACAAAGGTAACTATCGTTTTTCTATAGGACCTTGCCCGTTAGGAAATCTTTTACCTAGAGAGACAAGAAAACAAAAAGTTATATCGACTGGGATTCGTTCCTGCGATCTTCCAAGTCCAACACTCTACTATCTACTGAGCTATTTTACAATACAGTTGTGTAATGTTGAAAATGAAAACTGTATACTTACCTACTTTTATTTTATATACTACTGTATGACGTGTTTAAGTTTTTTTTGTTATATATCGGACATTTGTGATGGGATAAAAAGACTTATCCAACAAGTTTTTCCTAGCTAAGGGCCTCACTAGTATTTGACAAGTCTTATTTAGATTGCCTTTACCGAAGGCTTTTAAAGCCGTGATTAAACTCGACAAAAACGTGTCATTTTTCCAGACGGGTGGTGACCGTTCACCGAGTTTAAAAAAATAATCGACCATGTTTTTTTTGAAATATTGGGGCTATCGCAGATAAAATTTCCAACATCAATAACTCTTGCTTGCAAGTTTCAATTTGGTCGTTCAAAATGGTAGCCCCGTGGCTATGGAATATTCATTTTCGATGCCAATAAATCCCGAAAGAAACTGCGACCGCAGTTCACATACCCAGTTTTTGACGATAGGAAAAATTCCGTGGGAATTTGTATTCACGATAACTCTAATTTTTTTTCGGTATACAATACTATTGAATAACAATTGAATGTTGAACGGCGTGAAGTTCGATAAATTAATTTTAAACAATTTAAACCATCTTAAATAACTTCACTTGAGTCGGTTAGCATTTGCCCAAAGATATTTACCTATTGATTTTTTCAAAAAAAAAAGTTGTGGAGCCATTTTTTAAGAAAAATACGATTGAAAGTTTGAAGATAGACAGACAAAAAACACATTCTTTCGAGGTTTTTTTTTAATGTTTCTAGGAAGAGCAATAGGCGTGTCAAAATCTCATACTGTGTTAGTTGAAAATAAACAAATCGACGACGTATAAGGAGTGTGAAATTTCACTAACACACTCTTCCTTAATTCTGCTCTAAAATCAAACAAAAGAACAAACGTAAACTACTCGAATCTCATTGAAATGTCTGTCATCACAGGTACATTGCTCTTAGCTTTATGTGCAAAATGTAAAATCAACTACATTTGCTCTCACCCAGTATACATTCTGCTCTATATTTGAATAAGAACAATGTTACAGAGCACCCGATTTCTATGTTCATGGCTTGGCAGTAAGTTGCCTGGTTTGCTTGCGATAATATATACAAAAATTTGATACTGATATTACACAAATGAAAAAGGCATCGTCCGAGAACAACTTGAGTGTATGCAGGTGAACGTCCGAAACATTCGCCCGAATAGTACCAACACAAAAACGGACGATGGTTGGGTTTCAGTGTACACGAACTTTAATACACGAAAAAAGTGGATACTGATTTTAAACAAATAGAAAAGGCATCATCCGAGAACGACTTGAGTGTATTCAGGCGAACTGCCTAGACAACCCAATACGAAAACGGCCTATGATTCGGTTTCATTATAAGCGGACAAACAGATTTTGTTGAAATTTAGAAAATAATTTCTCAAAGAAAATGTTCATAAATATTTCAAATTTGAAGAAAATTGGTTAACTCGTTTAAGCTTTAGCGCGATGTAAAGTGGACGCAAATTATTTTATAGAGTTTATAGGGAGATATAAATGAGAATGATAATTTACACAGTATACAAATTGTTTCAGAGTATACATTTTCTGGCTGGCCTATTGAACAATATCTTCGACTTAGAGCGAAAAGCGGCTAACTTAAAATATTTTCTTTGATCATTTATGATGAAGATAATTTCCAAAATTACAAAAAATATCTAACCTATTCAATTTCACTAAATTTAGTAATAAAAAGTGTATAAAAATACTTATGCCTGTTCGCATACTTTCCAAAACTCTAGGAATTTAGCTCAAAGTTATGTCAAAGCTGATATAGAAAAAATAAAATTCGTAAAAACTCGTAGTTTTAAAAAGTACACAAGTATTTAATAGCTTTTTTTAAAAAATATTTTTTTTGTAAGAAATGCAAACAAATTGTTAGTTATTTGTCAGCCTTCGCAGTCATTCTATTTACATTTCTATAAATTGAAGAAATCCCAAGTTACCAAGTAGAAGAAAATTTGAAAAATAAGTAAATCGTGAAACTAAAGTATCAATAAGCGTACAAATATCGAAGCGCTGCTATTCGATTTGTGGAAAAATACACTATTCAAAAAATCACGTGTCTCTATTTCAATAACATTTATTTTAGTTACACAAACTCACATGTTTAAATAAAAAGTTCAACCTATAATTTGGAAGGATTTACATATGAGATACCATCGTAACACTAACTTAAATTTCCTACAATCACAAAAGGTTATTCAGACTTGAAATGTAAAAAGGGGGTTATGAAATTATTATACCAATTTCACGCATGACTACGATAAAAACGTAATGTGCCTCGTGTAACTATTATTTTTGTCTAAAATGTCATGTAAGCATTTATACTTAACGGTGATACAAATTGTTGCCAAGCATTTACAGAGCTTTAAAGTCAAATCTTAACATTATGTATGTATGTAAGTTTCTATGTACTTGTATGTACAGTCCATAACATATATATTAAAGAACAAGTGAAGAAAATTAAATGATTGTTGAGAGAAACAGAGGAGATGTACAGTATATAAATTCTTAAAAGACAGGTCAACACTATATTTGCTTCTGGGTTCTTGTTATGATTTTCTTGTTCCTCTTATATGACAAACTAATTATAAAAAAAACTTTCACCTGAAAATGTTAGTTTTTATAGCCAGAAGTTTGATATTATGGATTTGAGAGAAATCCTAAAAACAAAACAAAATTTTAAATTAACTTTAAATAAATCTTATTTATTTTTCTTTAAATATTCCGATTTCTTTGAACAAGTCCTGCACATCATTACAAAAGCAAAGTCCATGTTCTTTAGTGAAAAAGCAAGAAAATGCTTCATGACACTTTCTCTGTGCAGTTATATTTACATTACTGTCAACTAAATTCCATTGCTTCAACCTTGAAGCTAGCTCTACTTTTAGAGAAATAAAGATCTCTAAATAATCGTTTGAGTTAATGATGTGACATTCTGTACTTACGGTGAGAAAATCAGCCTCACCATCACCATTATCTTGACTGGAACTAGAAGTTTGTGATGGCAAAACATCGCGCAACGCTTCTTTTTTGGATTCACAACACAAAAGTAACAATCTTGAACATGGTCAGTAGCTTCCCTCCATATTCTTGGTTTATAAAAACCTAAAAGCTCTCTTCCCTCCCCGATACCAACCTGAAAATTAGTTTAAACATTTTCATTAACAATTACAAAACATATTTAATGGACACATTTTTAATTCCGTCCTTTACCTTCGAGAATGACTTTGCAGCAACTACATGTTAAGATCAAACGCTAAAATACGATTACCAGCATTGACTTGGAATCACGTGAGTGGTGAGTGAGTGAAACTCTAGTATTCCCTCACCGCTCATTGCGCTGTTACTAAAGAGAGACTTAAAAATTATAATGTTTATCTATCATTGTTAAAGGTGCAGAAACAAACTGAAAAAAAGATGCTGTCATATATTTTTCAATACCCAGATTAAGAAAATCGCCATATAAATACAGAAACAAAAAAAATTGTTGACCAGTGTATAGACGACCATTTCCAACCATCATAAATCAAAATTTGTTGTTTCGAGATAAATGGGATTGAATATTTTTCGTTTTCTTGAAAAATTTATGAAATAACCAATATTAGGTTAGGTAGGTTCACAGTACACATATTACAGGTAATTTCATTAAAATTATGACTTTTATTCAGTCAATATTTGTTGTTGTGTTGGCGTGTTATTTTTCCTCAAGTTCACAGCCATTTTTTATTTCTGACAATTTCATTTTGTTGTTGTGTTTACGTGTGTTTTCGTCCTCACGTTCACAACCATTTTTTTATTTCTGTTTATAGAGACAGAGTCCAGAGACTTAATAGCGGCTTGACTATCAGGGAAGATGCGGATATCAGAGGTTGATATCACGTTTTCTTTGAGCCATGATAGTACTTCTTTTATCAATTAAAAAATCCGCCTGGAAGACGTTACAGTGATTAGGAAGATGAAATGAGAGACTTAAATTTAGTCTATCAGAGTACACACCTCCATTAACCCCATCTTTGGTCTTTGATCCGTCGGTGTAGAAGTTTTGCTCCCTTTCAACGGTGAACTTTATTTTTTCGTGATAAGCATAAGGCAGCCTAAAACATTTTTAGCTTCCATATTATTCACAATTGCACACAATGCACACAATGCACACATACTTGACAATATGCTTTGGTTTATTGAATAAATACATTTGGTGGCGCAACAGCTGTAGAAACAGGGCTTAAAACTCTCAACCATTCCTGTGTGTGTGTTGTTGGCAAGAATGGAGGGGCCCTACAATTTTTTGCCGAGTCCGAACGGCTAGATGAGAAGCACTTATTCAAGACAAGTATACTCTTAAAGGATTTGTCAGTTCCTCGTCAGCTTCTGTTTATTATGTTCATCAAATTTTTCTTCCAAGAGGTTGTCCAACACGAAGTCGGCAAAGCTGTAAGACAAAAGCCAACAACTAATCAGTGATTTTTCAAAGATGTATGAAGGTTTTTGAAAAATTCAAAAAGAATTTCGGAGAAAAATTTTCAAAATGATCCTAAAAATTTAATTGAGAAAAATTACCTCGAGAAATAGCTAGGTATACAACGCTTAATTTGCATCAAAAAACGCATTTTTCTTCAAAGTTTTAGATTCAAATATCTCTAAAACATGACGTGCTACAGCTATTCTGAGACCAGATTCAATTTCAACAAATCAAAAACTACCAGAAAAGTATTTATATCTTAGTTCATGTTAAAGTCAAAAATTCAAATTTTGTCACAAAAAGTAATTAAATTGTGTTTTCGAGACAATTTTCGGCAACAGCTAAAATACGTCAATTTTCAACTACCGCTCGGGTCCAAATGGATTGTCGTCAAAAAAAAACTAGAGATTTGTTGCAAATTACGTATATGTACTTTCAATAATATGATGATAAAATTTATGAATAATCGATACATTAGTAAAAATTTCCAAAAGAATGCATTTTCGCATCAATTTTAGCATATTGCGTTATGAAATTTTAGTACCAAAGCTCAGGTTCGTATTCAGGACTTCAAAAAAATATAAAGCAGGGAAAAAACAAAACTACCCCACATTTTGTATGGCAAAAACTAAATATGACTGGACTACAACTCGTAAAATAGGTTAGAGCTCAAAAAAATGTATGACGTTTGATTACTTAAAAAATATGAATATGTACATAACGGTGGTCGAAGAAAACCGTTTTGTTGTTTTATGACTGCACAAAATTTAAACCTTCTAGGTATTATGAAAGGCGGTGCTCAAACGACTTATTTTTCTTAAGTTTTGCCAGAAAATTCCCTGTTTAAATTTTGGTGACTACTGCCGCCTCCGTATTTGATATTTTAGGGGATAATTTCTGTTTTTACTCTAAAAAAAATTGACATAAAACGGATAACCAACTAAAAATTTAAATTAACGAATATCCATACAATAATGTTCTATAGTTTTTTTTAAAGCCAATATCCTATCCTTTTTTTAAAATCAAGTTTTTCAAAGAATAGGGTTTGAAAAATTAAATTGTGATTTTTTGTTTACATTTTTTTTAAGTTGGCATATTAAACAGCATTTTTTTTTTAATTTCAATGCTCTTATCAATTTTTATTCAATTACTGAAAGAGGAGGTTGAAATTTTGTGCCGATAACACAATTAATTTAGGCAGCAAAATTTTGGGGTGGGCTGGTCATAAAATAAAAAATATCTGTTTTTTTTAACCACCCTAATGATCATGCAAAAAATTTATATGGTTAAATCAAATATTTGCAAATAATGCAAAATTAGTAACGTTTTAAAGGTGCTAAATAAAAATTTCGGTTAAAATCGGTGGAGCCGTTAATGAGAAAATCCTTGATATGACAGGAACCGTTAATAACAATTTTTGGTAAAAAAAATTATCATGCCTACAATGATTATAGTTCATCAGTGATTTTTGTTTGTTGAATTAAATAAACTTTTCCAATAGAACTAAAAAAAAATCTAGGTATTACCCCTCTAATGAATCACCACAAAACTTTAAGTTCAAAACTCACTATACTCACACTATGTGTACACTAAGCTTTATCCTAAACCAGTAAACAGATTTGCTTCGGATTTGGTCCAAACATCTTTCGCATGCGTTAAAGACGTTACTACTTCGTCAACATTTTTTCTTAAGTTTTATTTATGATTTTGAGGGCTTAACAAAAGAATTTTGAAATTCACCCTATGTTACAATAATAATTGTCACAGTAAAATCACATTTTGCTAAAAAAAAAAATTTAAAACTACCATTCTTAATAAATTAAGATTTTACGACGTGTTTGTGACCTATTTTTTGTTTAAATATTCTTTTAATAATTATGTATTTTCAAAAAATTGATCACAGTCGAAGCTCTAAATTTGCGAATCGCTTTCGAGCATGTTTGAATAAATTTAAACGTTTATAGCCAGAAATAAACACAAAGGAAAGTGCAACTTAATTTATTCATTAGGCCGGCCGCCGTTGTTCTCGATTCTTAAAAGAATCAAACAGCCATTCGTTTTTAAATTTATGCAAAACGCTAACAAAAGAAAAAAAAAACAATAACATTTATATTCAATTATTTATTCTTGCGTCACAGAATATTTTACCTAATTCCAACTAATTTTGTTTTTTTTTTTTCAATAGGTAATAAGTAGTTATCCAGGGTATTACATTTTGATTTTGTGTTAACTAAACTCAATATTTTAATTTATTGACTATATATAGTTATAAATTAAAATATAATGAGGGCATTAATATCACATGGTTTTTTGGACAAAGATGCAATTTTGTAACTTATTTTGCACCGACGAAATCATAAATGCATGTAGAAACAAGTCACAAAAATAACTTTCGATAGGTACAAAGGTTTGCCCACAAGCTGTTGGAATTTCATTGAAGTTTAAATATTTCTTTACAAATATCATCAAGAATCAATTACATAGGTAAATAAACCACTCTTGTTTAAGACGCGCAGTATTTGTCCCTTACTGGCACACCCCACATGCAAATCAATCACAAAAGCAACAGCTGTTAGCAATTTAAACTTTCTATTAATTTTGTTTTTATCCTAAATAAGTAAATGCGTCGTATTTAATTCTTTTAGTATTCATGATAGCTTGCTCAAAAGAAAAATAACATTTTAAAATATAAGTTATTATTTGGTTGCGGCCCTAGTTTAAGCTTTGACAATGTAATTTAAAGCAGCTGTTTCATGAGCCCTCCCGCTCTCCTTAAAAAAATTGTACATTTATACATAAATGTTCAGTGTCTTTCAAATATGTTTGTTTTGTATCCCATTAATATCATAAAATCTTTAGTAGGTTTAATAGTATGGCCATCAATATCAAATGTATGGCTACGCATAATCAAAATAGGAGAGGTTGTTGTTGGGTCTAAATGACTCGAGAGTAATATTTCAAGTTTTTTTTTTTTGGAAAATATCGAAGGTAATATCAAAATGCTTTTAAAAAGCCAATGTGGATTCTTCACCACATTATATTATATACAGCTTGTAAATCCCCCTAAATCCAAAAAATAAGTGTTAGACTCAAAAATTTAAAAAAATTGCATACCAAAAATACCAGAACAGTTACAATTCTTAAAGTACACAATATTTTAGTGAACTTAATTAATGAAATAGTAATTTTATCTTTTTTGTTAATTTCAGGTGAAGACTGCGATGTTGAGCGTATAGATCCAAGAAAAACAGATCCAGAATACTTTGAATATGAATGTCTTACTGTGGAAGAAGTTGAAAAACTTCTCAATGAATCAGTAGAAAAGCTCAACACAATCCTGCAAATAACACCATCTCTAGCAAAAGTACTCTTGCTCGAACACAAATGGAATAATAAAGAAATCACAGATAAATATCGTGAAAATGCATCAGCTTTACTTATATCAGCACGAATCAAACCGTCTCCAACTACATCAAGTGCCGCCGCTTCATCGTTTGCCTCGTTCAGTAGTTCCTCTTACAAACATATAGCCGTAACAGCACTGTCCATCACCGCCACAAGCATTTATCGCAGTCAAATGTGTCCCGTCTGTGCGACCACACAGCTCGGCGATAAATTTTACGCGCTCTCATGTGGTCATTCATTTTGCAAAGACTGCTGGTCAATGTATTTCGAAACACAAATCTTCCAGGGTATATCCATTCAAATAGGTTGCATGGCACAAATGTGCAATGTTCGCGTACCAGAAGATCTCGTCCTGAATCTGGTGACGCGGCCAGTGATGCGTGATAAGTATCAACAATTCGCGTTCAAAGACTATGTGAGATCTCATCCAGAGCTGCGTTTTTGTCCGGGACCGAATTGTCACATAATCGTTCGCTCTGGGGAGATATGCGCCAAACGAGCCATCTGCAAGGTGTGCAATACCTCTTTTTGCTTCAAATGCGGAATGGACTATCATGCGCCCACCGATTGTCAGGTTATTAAGAAGTGGTTGACCAAGTGCGCCGATGACAGTGAAACGGCAAACTACATCAGTGCCAATACCAAAGACTGTCCCAAATGTCATATTTGCATTGAGAAGAACGGTGGCTGCAACCACATGCAGTGCTTCAACTGCAAACATGACTTTTGTTGGATGTGTCTTGGCGATTGGAAGACTCACGGCTCAGAATACTATGAGTGCTCCCGCTACAAGGACAATCCGAACATTGCCAATGAATCAATGCATGTACAAGCGCGCGAAGCACTCAAAAAGTACCTTCACTACTATGAGCGTTGGGAGAATCATTCGAAAAGTTTGCAATTGGAACAGCAGACACTTGATCGTCTGAAAGCTAGGGTGAACGAAAAAGTGATGAAGGGGCGTGGCACATGGATTGACTGGCAATATTTATTTAATGCAGCTTCACTGCTCGCTAAGTGTAGATACACACTGCAGTATACGTATCCATATGCATATTTCATGGAGGCTGGACCCAGAAAAGTTCTCTTCGAATATCAACAGGTAAGACTATCACAGGTACAAAAAAAGGGTAAAATTGTTCATACGGAATTCACATTTTCCTATAAAAATAATTGATTGCATTGTGGTTGGCTTGGTCGCATGTATCAAAGACTTTTCAGGTGCCCACATAAAATAATGCAGGAGTATAAATTTTTTGATGAGACGGGTTGCAGCATGTATTTTTTTTTCAAAAATATTGCTTGAAAAATAACTGACGCGTTGTAAGGTTAGATTCAGACTATGGGACCGATATCAATTAAGTCTCAAAACGAACAGAAAACACTGCGAGTGGAGTGGAACCTTAAATAAATGTTGTCTGGTTTTTGCAACGCAGGTAATCGGTTTGGTAGCACCTTTGAAGTGGATTAAGCCAGATCAAATTTTGGCTGAATTAATAAATCATCAAGCCTTCAACACAAATTAATAGACCACTCAAATTTTGTGGGCGAACCATTTGTGTCAGTGGAAATGGCATGGTAGCAACCATGCAGCGACTCCCGGGCACTTTGACCACCAAAATACCAAATTGTTTTATACCGCTCAACATTTTGCGAGCATACAAGTTTTATAAGTGCAAACTATATGCGACGGCGATAACGCCGCCCCTTGAAAATGTAACAAAAAAAATAAAATCGGTGTTTATCTCCCTTAGTTCCGTTCGCTTACACATGCGAACAATATGCCGTCAACCTGGCAGCGTCACGACTCTCCTAAGACCAGAATAACTTTCAAAATGCAACAACACCTCAAGTGTCGTCCACTTGCAATTAGTAATCGTACAAATTATACGAGTACTTCATTAACCTGGCAGCGTTAGGACGACCATAAGACAACAATAATGTATTTTAAAAGTGCAATTTTTTGGTTTAAGGAGCCGGGAGTCCCATTCTAACAGGTTGCTACTATGTAGTTTGAACTAATGTTATTTACATTTTACGCCCGCAAAAATTTGAGCGGTATAAAACACTTTGAGCAAAACGTTCAGCTCTTGGTCTAAAATCGATCAAGAGTTATACATAAAGGTTTCAAATTTTAAAAACTGTCTTTTGAAACATAAAAATAATCGCAACACTTTTAATTTCAGGCTCAACTCGAAGCTGAAATTGAAAATCTCTCATGGAAAATAGAACGTGCCGAAACGACTGATTTAGGTGATTTGGAAAACCAAATGGATATTGCCGAAAAAAGGCGAACAACTCTCCTAAAGGACTTCTTCCCAACAGATGCGTTATAATAAACTTCCATAGGATGAATTATTTTAATACCCTTTTCAAATACAAAATTTCCCAATAGCTAAGATTTTTTTTCAAAATGTACAACTTATCACAACTGATCATATACAAACATAAACAACAATAATAATTAATTACAACAAAAATATTAAAATATTTAGAAAGGTCGACGCGGTTGGCTTTTGAATTTATTAACATAAGGAGTATTCATGAAGTGGAAGTGTAAAAAAGTAAAACCGTATTCGTAAATTGCGTAAGTTTTGCACACAATTATTTGGATGGTGCTTGATTATACCCACTTTACGACGATTTTACACCGTTTTGTGAATACTCAAATCATTTACCAAACTTAGATAATTTTGTTTGCTTTAATTATTCAAAAATATTTTTGTTATTTCCATAAAACAAAAAAAAATAATAAACTAAGCTATGCAAGCATAATGCATAGTTAATTGTGTGATTTGTATTAATTATTTCACTCATAAAATCCCATTTAATTTTAGTTAAATTTTAATTTTAACTGTGTGATTGTTGTAACTCTAAAGGAGAAAGAAGGGAGTATTATTATTACTATGTGCTATCTGCAGTTTGACTGAGTGCAAAATAAGCAAATCAAACACAAACAAAACAAAAAACATTTAAATTTATATATTCCTCATCGGTCTTGAATAAAATAAGTTAGTAAATGAATCTATTTTAATTCATAGTGACGACGTCGGTGTCGGTTGGTTGCCTGACGGATATAATGTTCAGTTGGGTTTGTTTGTGCTTCTTTTGTGCACACAAATTAATTTTTGCAATGATACTTTAATAATTATAATATACAAACATAAATACTTTTACAAATCATTTTTTTTTATTTTTATTATTTTAAAAAATGTTTTAACAAAATTATCATTTATTATATTAATTATATAAAATATAAGAAAAAATTATTTCTTAGAATACTATATAATATTAATTGCAATTAAAATATGTGAATAAATAAGGTAAAAACAAAAGAAAAATCATAGTTTATTTATTAATACATACAAAAAAAGAAAACATTTATTTAGTTGATTTTATATTAAGGCAAAGAAATACAAAAGAAAATATAATATTTTCTAGTAGTTAAATGTAAAACTAATATCGATAAAATATGAGAAATAATGAAATCGTAAATAAAGTGTACTATGTAATAAGAAATTCATAATGCAGAGTTTTATTTAAATAGAAAGTACCGTTATATGTTATAGGACCCGTTACAATGGAAAGATTTTACAATCGTATTTTCCCTATATTTAGATCTGAAATGGGCGGTTCAAGTGCAGTCGGTATGCAAAAGTTGTATTAATAAAAGTTAACTCAGGAATAAACTCCTGCTCACAATCGGGGAAAAAATGGATGTAAGTAAGAAATTTAAGTGTAAAAGCATGATTTGAAGGCAAGCAAGACTAACATCAAGAGCATACAAAAGAATTAGCTAAAAGCAAAGCTATAATGTCCGCTAGCTACCAAAAAAAATATTTGAAATCAGCCCTTCCTTAAATTGGTATTGTCTTGGGGTCTACAACTTCAACAAGAAAATGCAACAGTTACCAACCCAAGATTCATAAAAATCTGTTTTTTCGAATAAAATGTCATCGGAACCTAACAATATGGAAAGCAGGGGTCAATGATTCGCCAAGTGTAGGATTCCAGACAACAATATTTTTTTTTTGTATTTATTTTCCCGCTTTTCTGTTCACCGCACCAAGTCGGAAGATTTTGTTCTTCGCAGACGGCGTACTAAATTCGACACGTCAAGAATGTCAATAATCGCTGAATTAGCGTGTTCTAATAGTCGATTTCTATGTTTTCGCGCGAAACTTTTTATTTCGTCCCGGACCGTAGGAGTCCCGAGATCCCTGTGAACATATTCGTTTCTTATATATTACGGAGCATTTACAAATGACCTAAGCAATTTATTTTCAAAACGTTTGTAAGTTATTTAAGTTTGTATCGCAGGTACAACCCCAAAGTTGTATACTATAAGTTATTTTTAACGAAGTTAAGTAACGTGTTGTTCAAGACAATAATATGACCACAAAAATAGTTTAAAATGCCAAAGTGGAAATGCAAAAGGGCATACAAAACAACAAAGGTACTTCCTGTATTATTTAGTCTATGAAATTTAATTTGTTATAGATCCCTTTTTTAAAAAGCAAAACAAAACACTTGGTTTGTAAATTTATCAAAGCGCTCAGCTGAAATTCTTCATCAATTTTCCGCCATAAGATCCGAATTTCGGGATATTCCCTTTAGAAAATGAAAAAAATAATCTCAGTTTTTGAGGTTATGTAACAATAAGATGTAAATATTTTCAGCATTAATCATTTCCTTCAAAATTTTGTAAGAATCTTTTCAATATTTTAGTTACTCACCGAGATATCCTTAGTTAGATGTTAATCATCACCGTTTTTTCATTATTTTTTCATGTTATGTATATAATTCTTTTTGTTCAAAAAATGTGTACCGATTCCTGAAATTACTATTTACATACGAGGCTGTGAGAACCATAGTGGCCTAACTCCAATTTTTTTGTTATAAAAAAAATCTGTACATTTTAAACAATATTTCTGCATTTAATTTTTTTTTTGAATTGATAGCTCCATGCCAAAGTTATACCTAGGATATTTTAAAAGCTTGATTGCAAGAGTCGCCTATCTGATCAGTCCAAAACCATTTATAAAAATAAAAGTAAATTTATAAAAAAAAAATAAACAGAAATCTAAACTATGTCCCTTAATTTTAAAACTAAAGGGTGATTTTTTAGCTGGTTTGGTTTTGGCAACACTGGTTTTGACAGCTGACGTGTGTTTAGTACCTTGTGTCACTGTCAAACAGCTTCAGTTTGGTTTGCAATTTAACCATGGATCGTCTTACAAATGAACAACGCTTGCAAATTATTGAATTTTACTATCAAAATTCGTGCTCGGTTCGAAATGTTCATCGCATGTTTTTATCGAAAAATTGTGTTCAGCGATGAGGCTCATTTTTGGTTGAATGGGTACGTAAATAAGCATAATTGCCGCATTTGGAGTGAAGATCAGCCAGAAGCATTGCAACAGCTACCAATGCATCCCGAAAAAGCCACTGTTTGGTGCGGTTTATGGGCCGGCGGCATTATTGGGCCATATTTCTTCAAAGATGATGAATCGCAGCGTTACTGTCAATGGTGAACGCTATCGAGCGATGATAACAAACTTTTTTTTGCCCGAAATGGAAGTTCTTGACTTGCATGACATGTGGTTTCAACAAGACGGTGCCACATGCCACACAGCACGCGAAACAATGGCGCAATTGCGAGGCGAGTTTGGTGAACAGTTAATTTCACGTTTCGGGCCGGTCAATTGGCCGCCTAGATCGTGCGATTTGACACCATTAGATTATTTTTTGTCAAAGCTAATGTCTATAGGGACAAGCCCGCTTCGATTGACGCACTGGAAGCCAACATCCATGCATTCATTCGTGAGATACCGGCCGATATGTGTGAAAGAGTATGCCAAAATTGGACTCAGCGGATGGGCTACCTGAGACGCAGCCGCGGTCAACATTTGCATGAAATTATCTTTAAACATTAAATTGCAAGGTTCAAACTATCGATTCAAATAAATATTTCATTCATTTTTTCGATTTTTTGTGTTTTTTTTTTTTAAATTCTAAACCTCTTAAAAAATCACCCGTTACAAGAATTTTAATCTTTTAGAACTACAAATGTATGCAAATAATCTTTCCTTATATTTTCTCTACTGAAAATAATGAAAAATGTAGTTAGTCTTCTTCCAACTTCAGTATAAACTTACAATATTTTGTATTCTCTGGAAATCTCTTGTTGAAATGTGTTTAATGATTAGCATATTAAACCGCATTTTACTTTTTTTTTGTTATTAAAGAAATTAAAAACGGTCAACAAAGAGATACCGGAATTGAAATCGTCACAAAATGGTGGATTATGGATCTATTCGTTTTGTCGAATATCTTTAATTCATTTACGTTCGGAATAACGAACAGAATAACGTTTTTAATTGGGGTTTCTTTTTTGTTTTCTGTTTTCAATCAATTCGTACGGATTCAATTCGACCGAATATCGGAACAGCCGTGTGTGATTCCAAAGTCAGGATCTTACAATTCGTTGAACACACATACTTCCTATAAAAAAAATACAAAATACAGAAAATACAAATATTCAACGAATTGCAAGTGTGGCTTATCATATTTATAAAATTAAGCTCTTCATATTGTAGAAATAAAAACTTCATTCAACATTTCTACAATTTTTATTTATTTCTAAAACTTGGCTATATATCATTATGTATGTACATTATTTAAAACGCAGACCACCAGCAACTTTTAATATGCAATTAAATTGCATTTCATTATTTTAAAATTATAAATTAAAATCTCAAACATTATAACGATTTATTTATATATCTAACTCCGTAATTGTGCTCCACTGCACTTGCTGCTGCGTCAATTGCATTAATAACACCACTAAAGAACTCAGTTGGTTCGAAACTATTTAATTGCTCGAAAACCGGTCGGCTCTGCCCACCACTATCGTACATCCTAATACGAAAAAAAAAAAACAGAAGAATAAATCTGAGTGATTTAGTTTTTAATCAAAATTATACTCACATCGGATCCATTTTAAGTTTAGCTAACGTAGCTCCAAACGTTGTTCTGTAAAATAGATAAATAAAATTTTATTACATACAAATACTTTCTTCAACTCACATCGCTGGTTCAATCTTAACCTTTGCCAATGCAGCATCAGCCTGTTCCTGTCTAACTGTCTCCTTCTGATGTTTGTTGAGGTGTTTCTTGTAGTTTTGAGATTGTATAAATGACTTCTGACATACGCTGCAGACATAAGGTCGAAAACCTTGATGAGCCATCATGTGTTTCTTAAGATTGATTCTCTGAGAAAACGAACGATTACATCGTTCACACTGAAACGGTTTCTCGCCTGTATGGATTAGTTCATGACGTCGCAAATTTCCTTGCTGCGTAAAGGATTTATCACATAACTGACATTGATAAGGTCTTTCGCCGTTGTGTACAGAATAGTGGCGTTGCAAATTCACGGCTTGCGCGAAAGATTTATTGCACTCGTTACAAATATGAGGCCGGACATCATTGTGAACTTTCATATGACGCTCTAAATTGCCATGATTAGCAAAGGTTTTTTGACACAAATTGCAAACATAACTATTTTCGGCAGGATTTTGATCGTGTTTCTCTTTTTTATGCATTAGTTGATCGTGTTTTGAGTTAAATGTCTGAAATAGGATTCAGTTACAAACGTATATAATATCGGAGTATTACAATATTTACCTGTTTACAACGGCGACAAGTATAAATTTGCTTACATAAATCGTCTAAAAGTTCTGATGCCATATGCTATAAATTTGTTGGAGTCATTGAAGATTTGATGAGATCTAGGAAATGAGAAAAAAAAAAATTTAAACCTCTGTGATAAATTGGAAAAAAATCTAGTGAACAATTTTTTGAGTCCTTAGAAAACCGACTTAATTAGCATTATTATGAGTTTCACATGGAAAAATATTTCGCCCGAAAAATGTTAGTTCCCCCACAAAGCTATTGTAAGATTCGCCTGAACTTCTCTTCGCCAAAAATAATTTAAAAAAAACAAACATGCGCAAGGCCACCAGGCAGTACCCTCTGTTTTTTTTTCGTTCGACGTAAAAAAATAAGTGACAATTTAAGCTTTTATTACGAATAATTACGAAATGAGTACTCACAAAAAGGGGGAAAGTTGCTACTGCAGAGTATTTAATCGACCGTTCAGCTAAAACTGTAGATGAGAGTAGGAATGGTTAAGTATAGATTGCATTTTTGTTTTTTTCTCAAAAATCAGACGACCGGCTCTTTGGTGATTTATTAAATGTTTGAGGTTTGATTTGATATGTCTCATTCTAAGCAGTATCTAGAATTCAACAATCGAGGCATGTAAGTGTGAAAGAAAAGCATTTCAATGACAAAAGCTGAAATGATAGTTGTTGAGAAGACTGGGACATGTAGAGTGTATGAACAGAGGCACACGAGCCTAGTTTTCAAATCTATACCAGAAAAATGACCGCAGCAAAAGCATAGACCACCTTAGTTGGGGCCCTTAAGTGAATAAACCCCTTATTAAACTAAGAGCTTGCTAACTAGCGACAGGACTAACTAGAGGGGCTTGTTAGTTGTTTGAGAACCACGACAATAGTAAATTTAATAGAGATTTCGTACGATACGGAAGTAGGTACCAAAACTAATTTGAGATTAGAGTATGACTTAATATGGAATTGTAAAACAGAGAATTCGAATATGATTGCACATATTTTTAATAGTTCCTACGAGTATTTACTTATTGATTATGTTTTTGAAACTTTAAATGGTTTCAAAAGATCTTTAAGTGACTATTTATTTTCTCGATTATAAAACACTTCAAAGGGCCCAACCACCGAATTGCGCAATATGGTCAGGTGGAGCATACCTTGAACGAGATAATCCTTTAATGACGTCTTAAGAGTATGAACTATGCAAAACCATTATAAAACAAGATAATTGAACCTAGGAATGAGGTATTTAAATCTCTTAAGTACCGGCCTTTTTTAACCAAAATAATAACAAAGCTTTTGAATCTTGTTCTTCTTCTAATAAAGAATATTCATCAATAAATTTTGTTATTTACCTCACCGACGAAGAGACAAGTTCTGCTGCTTCTTCCTTTTATTTTTTGTTTTGATATGGATGGAAGATGGAACACGAAATTGTGTTGAAGGTATATAACTTTTTTTTAAATGGAAGGAGTTATGTGAAAATAGGTTTTGTTGATAATTTAATTTAATAAGAATTTTTATATATGAAAATAGTAATTTTAAAATATTGAAGTTATTATCCACTCAACTCAAACACTTGTCGTGCTTGAAGTGAAGTGTGACTCTGACCATGACAGGTGGGTTGTCATATTTGACACTAACAAAATAGTGCCAAAGGGCGTTGGGAATTAAATTTTTAGGAATATCGGAAACTGTCGGGATTTATTTTCCGGATTCCTAGACGGTGTTCACATTGTACTGAAAAACTGTATTTTTTTGACGTTTCAGTATTTACATCTTCCTTTACTGAAGAAGTGGGAGCGAGATGTGAATACTGAAACGTCAAAAAAAAATCCAGTTTTTCACTCCAATGTGAACACCGTCCTACGATTGGGCGTTAGGTTCTGTCAAAGCTCATTTAATAGCTGTTCCACACTATGCCATTGAGTATTAACACTTTCCAAAAAATCGTAAAGGAAATCATTATAATAGTGTGAAAGCAAAATATAAAATTTCATCACACACAACTTGACAGCGCATCCGACACGATTTGACTTATGATTATATATGAAACTTGGATATACCACTATAGTAAATATATCCATAGACATACTAGATATGGACTGCTAGTTGTTTGGTCAAATTGGTTCTAAAATTAATTATAAACGCCACGAGCGCTGTTGGTGGAAAGCGGAAAGATGGGATAACTTTTAAGTTTTGGTTTGACGCTTGTTTTTATTTTATTTTTTTTGGTTCGTTGAAAAAAAATACCACCACATTTGCTGCTATGTAGGTTAAGTGATCTTTTTCAATTTTTCAGATAGGTTTGATATTCAACACGAGTATATCACTCAGGTTCGATGTGTACAACGCTTTTGTTGGGAATGGAGAAGAGCTGTTAAATTTCCATTATTCTTTTTATCAGATCGTGGAGCTTTCGTAACGTTGATTAAACGAGGCCTTACTTTTGGCTGTCATGAGACCTTTCAAAGCGGATGTATGGCTTTTTCTTAAAGGTGAATGATTTATCTAGTTTTCCTAGAGTATTCTAAATTAATGATAGCTCAGCTGATCTAAAAGATATCTCTATGTCCATCTAAAAGGAGTATTTTATTTCATTATTATGACATGAGTAACTATTTTCATTCATAAATTTTAATACTTACGCCTGGTGTTTTTTTGAAAGCTTTAGTGGAATATGGAAGCGAAAATAGTTCAAATTGTGCTCTGGCATCAGAAAGTATTCATAGAGTGCGGATTATTTATAGACCTTGGTTTCCTTTTGTGACGATTTTCCAACAGAAGATTCTTCGCCATCAACTTCAATCTTGGATCTCTGAATAGTTGGAGTGCTTTTTCGGGCCCGTTGTGTTTCTCTGTTATTGAAAAGAAGCAAAAAAATAGTAATTAAAGTGTTAACCAATTTTGAATAGGACTAAAAACATCTTGAGACTTGTCCGGAGGTTTAATTTTCAGATTCAGTGATTTGATCATCCTGATTGTCATCCTCCAGTTCTAACTTGCTAGAGTTGATTACGTGAAATAATTTTTTTTTTAATATGGCTTATTGATTTTTGTTTTGCAACCTTTCCAACGTATAGTTGAAATGTAGTGCTGGTATTTTGTGAAACCTAGTGATGAGATTTTTTCCTAGTTGAAGTTTTTTTTACAGTATGTATAAAGATTTGCATAAAAGTACTTTTTATTGGATGATAAATAAAATAACTACAACAAGTAGTAAAATCTTTACAAATTGTTTTTGTTTTGGAAGATGGACAATGTTAATTAATAAAGTAAATTAATATAACTAATGATGAACAAACGAAATTCTAGAAAATCTTTGATTAAATCGTGCTATAATCAAATAGAATCGGCGAATTAGTGATTTCTCTAATTAAATGCTCAAATCATGGATTCTCTGTTTAAAATTTTGTTCAAAAAACGCAATCAATAATAATCACCTGGAATAATCATTGATTTAAGTTGACAAGGTGTGAACAAACTAGCCCTAAGGCTCATTACCGTCAGGTCGAAATGACAGGCATGCCCTCATTTCGTGCACTAACACCCCAACTATATTAGTTATTCACAATTTTTTGAAAAATTAAGAACATTTGTGTTAATATATTTGTTTTAAACTCTCTCAAACGAACAATGGACACTTTGGAATATTTGTGGCAAACTACTTTCAACTCCAGAGAAATGCAGAGAAATGTTAAATCTTCCTAGTGTATGTGCAAGTCCGTGTAAAATTTGCTTCAAGTCCCAGATTTGATTTTTTTCAAGAAAAATCGATTTTTTTCAAAACAAATCGAATTTTTTGGTTGAAGAAATGAATTCAACATAAATCAATTTCGAAACAGTCATAGTGTGGAAGCTATAAGTGGGAACGCATGCAATTACCGCTGTGATTTATTCCATTTCATTCCTCTCAGTTTCACTTGTAATCTCATCTCTAGAATGAACACTCTGCGTTTTTTTAATTTTTAGAACAGCTGACAGCTCACTTGTTTTGATATTTCACGCAAGCAAAAACAGCACTTTTTCTTATTTGTTGCAATAAAACATAAATACAAACAACAAATTTAATACCTTTGTTTTGAGTAATAACAATTACTAACAATTCAAACTCAACTTAGCCCTGACACTTCATATTCTTTCGCCGAAAAACAACAAAAAGCCATGACATCAAATGATAATAAAGAAGTATTTCTATTTCAACCACTCAGGTCCTTTGTTAGTCCAACTTTCTGGCATAAGCTATCTGAAATAAAAATCGATTTTGATAAATTATCGGATGCTGCAAAGCCGGTCTATGGTTTCTATACCAATCACAATTCAAAATCTTGCCTTCTCGAGGTTGACTACAGTTCTTTTAACACGTAAGCAGAACTAAGCTTTATATCCATAATTGCTGACCCAGCTGTATAATATCTTTATAGATCATCCAATCCACCAAAGAATTACTACACAGCAATTGGAACACTTTACAACAAAAACACTATCGAAGATTTTAAGGAATGTGATAAAAATACCCTACTGCAAGCTGAAGGCCATAAATTCCTCGATGACATAGCTACAGGAGCAGTCCTAGACGATCCAAGGCTATTATCACGATTCATTATTTTATCATTTGCTGTGAGTACCTACCTACAATACTTTTTAAAATTTTTTTTAAGTAAAGGGTTCCATCAATTAGGACCTTAAAACACACAACTATTACTATTGGTTTGCATTCCCCTGCCCATTGAAACCAACTCTAGAAGTCAATCGAGACACTAGGCCCTCAAGCATTGCAGACCTTCCAGAACTCTTTCATATAATTCCGATGATTGAATCACTGCCTGATCAAAAGCGAAATTTTTTCATAATCAACAGAACTTTTAAGGAACATTGCATTGAATTAAAAGATCTTATAGATCCAAATAACCTTAAGGACAATTTAAAAGATCAAAATATTAACGATTTGTATTTCTGTTTTGCCGATCCAAGTGAATATGATAGTCCGTCATGGGTAATGAGGACATATGCTGCATTTTTGCACTTATCATGGTAAAAATGGCTTCAATAACTAAAATAATATCTTTTGAACACATTTTTCCCATTTTAATGTAGCCCATCACTCGCTGGAAAAGAAATAAAATTCCTTGGAGTCCGTTACAACTCTGAAAGAAAATATGGAAGTAGCCTTGTTTGGACAGTTTACCTACCAAAGGACGATAAATACATCGATGATTTGAAGTTTGTTGGTTGGGAACCAAATAAAAACAACAAAATGGGCCCTCGAATGGTTTCTATGAAAGATAGTATGGATCCAGCAAAGTAATTCTAAATTAAAGACCTCCCAGAGAAAAATAACTCTTCTTACTAAACTGCCTTTACTAGGTTGGCTGAAAATTCAATAAATTTAAACTTGAAATTAATGAAATGGAGGCTTGTACCTGAATTAAATTTGGAGACGATGGCTGAAACTAAATGCTTGCTTTTTGGTGCTGGAACACTAGGATGTGCTGTTGCAAGAAATCTTTTGGTAAGTTTTATCAATTTGATTGGAAGTAAAAAATATTATTTTAACTTTGTCTAGAGTTGGGGATTTAAATATATAACTTTGATTGATAACGGAAAAATAAGTTTTTCAAATCCAGTACGACAAAATCTATATACTCACCAAGACGCCGTGCAAGGCAATAATATGAAAGCTACAACAGCAGCAGAAAGGCTTAAAGAAATCAATCCAAATGCAGTAAGTTATAAAAATGGCAATATTTTGTGTAGACAAGTGGTTTTCGTTTTTTCGCTTTTTTTCATTTGGGTTTTATTTTGAACTGTTCCTAGAATTCTAGCATTTAATTAAAAGATTTGAAACATTTAACACAATTGACTTAAAAAAAATCCATTCATCATTCTTTTTGAATTCGCAATGAAGTATGTACTTCGTTTTCTTCTATCATTTTGTTAAATTTTATTTCAATTTTTGAAGATTACTCAAGGCTATGTTATGCAAATTGCAATGCCTGGTCATACAATTGGTGATTCAATGAAACAAGGTGCAATCGAAGATTTGGAAAAAATTATTTCTTTGGTTAAGGAGCATGATGTTATATTTTTACTTACTGATTCAAGAGAAAGTCGATGGCTTCCTACAATGCTTGGAGCTGCTAATAAAAAGGTGAGGTCTTTAGTAGTTGTTTGTTTGGTTTAAAAAAATTATACAAAATACTTAATTTTTTTAGATTGTATTAAATGGAGCGCTAGGATTTGATAGTTATCTTGTAATGAGGCATGGTAATATGAAGGCCGCTGAAGATAATTCGAAATATGTAGATATAGGAGATTTGAGATGCATTCCTGGATCAGACCTTGGATGTTATTTTTGCAATGATGTAACTGCACCGGGAAACGTGAGTATTATTGTGTTTTTTCACTTAATTGTTTCACTGTTTGAAATAGTGAATAAAAGAGTTTTGATAAAAAAGAGATTTCAATGCAAGAATATGAGACGCCCACCTGTTTCAATTTATAAAAATATTGTATATGTGTGCACTAATATATGTACATATAGTGCCGGAATTTTGTAAGAAACTACAATTCGAAAAAGAAGTCAGAAAAGCCATTTAAATTTGCGTCGATATGTGGTCATAGTTACTTTAAATGATTTTTTTGCTTTTGTTTACCATAAATCTTCGTGAAAGCCCCCAAAAAATCTATCTAATGTTTTCGAATATTTTTTTCTAAATGGAATGCTTGAATTGGCCCAACAACATTATACTACAGAATTGTATTTTTTTTACCTTAAATTTTGGAAAATGTTCCAGAACAAAAACTTTTGCTTTCCATTTTGAATATAAAAAAACCTGCAACCCCAATCTATTCATTCATATATACTATAAGTACTTTGGTTCTATTAATAATAATAATAATAGAGTCTCAGCAACCATCTCGGCTTAAGCAAAGCGTACCCATCTTTGCGTCGCAGAAGATTGGGCTCTATATTAGCCCTATTCTGATTAAAAACTCAATTTATGAGGTCTGAAAACCTTTAGAAATAAAAGTAAAACTAACATACATTAAAATTAACTACCTTTTATGTAGCAAATAAGTTTATATTTAAAAATATCAATATTTAGCTCAGACTTTATCTCATTTGGGAGGCTTTTTTTCTGTTTGGTCTCAAATTATCATTATTTCGCAGATTATATGGTTGCACTTCACCAACGTTGACAATGAACGTGTGTAGATAATCTGAAACTAAACTGTTTTTCATCTTATAAATAAACATCATTGCACTATATTTCAGTCTCTGATCCACATTCATCCATTTTAACGCACTCAACATCACCCTAATTGGTGTGTAAATGACCACTTTCTAAAGAGACAAATGTCCACTTTTTCCAGTTCTGATTTAAGTACACTTTTTGATTTAGCGAAATATGTTCTTCAACTGTAATATGAGCCATTGTGCTCCAATTGTTTCTAACAATATACTGATGGTTATAGAAAGATTAATTTTCAAAAGTAATAAACACTTTTTGAAATCTAAAAGCAAAATTTTCGACTTCCTAAAAATTTACAAAACACACATTGGCTCTTTTAGAACCAAGGTATAGAATTATTATATAGTACAGTGAATTTAGGCGAAAAGATTAAACATAAAGCTTAATGTAAAAAACATATTAAAGAATTCATAAGAAAATGCCAAGTATGATGACGTGAAACTATAGTTGTTAGTTCATCTTGGAAGTTCAAAGAATCTTCAAATTTTCAATGGTTGGCATATTGTATTAGAAGAATGGGTGGAGAAGACGGGTGCAGTCTCAAGTCGATTGAAGAAAGTGAAGTGGGAACTCAATTTTAATATTTATGTTCATTCTATATCGAATAAAACCAAATTCTTAATAAACAGATTTCCTTTTAGGGTGATATTGCATTTTGTAGAAAAAAAAACACAATTATACAAAAATAATTACTTGAATTAATTAAAAAGCATCCTGAAGCACAAAGTTTGTTTGAAAAAAAGAAACGATTGTTCTTAAATGGTCTCGCAAATTATTCTACAGATTCTCAAATACATAACTACACTCTTTAATAGAGATTTAAATAAAGATTTTATGTGTTGATGTCAGAACGCATGACATAACTAGCGGTATAATTGAACAACTGCTGATAAGAAGCCAAGAGCCAACAGAAGGATTCGCTAGAGGAAAGGAAATGACAAGCGCAGCGATGAATATGGGTTCAATCCAATATTCAATGCACATATGTCAAACAATGCTATGCAGGACTTCCCTTCTGTTCATACTATTCAAGTAAACAACATAAATAATCTTCATACTCCAGGCAAAAGAGATTGCTTAGACATCAGTACAATCTTAGATTTTCTGTTAAATGGATTAAATCCCGTTAATGGATTAAAGTCCATTCACCATTCACCACCGATAAACAGTTAGACCTCTGAAGTGGTTGCTTATGATAATGTGAACGTTGATAAAGCAAAAATAGGTTAGATTAGGTTTGGAGGAGCATGCACAACACAGAGACCATTGCATACACGGTGGCCTATTGGTCTATTGTTATTTCCTTACGAAATTAAGCAGAGATGCTCCTAAACTAATAGCTCACATAGACTGGTTCGTTTGCGAACTAGCCTATACTTTCAATGAATTTTTCATGTTTGCCATTGTCACCCAGTCTAGTGGCCATTGTGCCAATGGCGCAATGACCCGTTAATACACATACCAAGATTCTAATACTCTTTTAACTCAGCGATATACTGAGTTTCCTTTTTTTAATTCTAGGCCATAAACTTCTAGAGATAACGAAGTCGTTCCTGGTCATCCAGGAGTTATTGATTTGCTTTTTCGTTATTTGGTGACAGACATAACAGGAGATCTTATTCTTCAATCCTTGCAACGTCATTTACTCATTTAAAAATGTTAATTTAAACAAAACTCACTGGCTGCTTCGATGGGTTCAAAGAATGTTCAATTAGGTCAAAAACTTCTCAATATTGACCCCAAATCGCTTTTCAAAGAATTGCTTTCGTTTCTGACAAGCATATTTAAGGCAAAGTGGAAACAAAATTTTGTGATCTATTGTATGTAATAGATGGAGATACTTTGCATTATCGATTAAAATGGTCCGTTAGTACAGATACCTGTAATACCTATATATAAGGATAGAACATTGTTGAGTAACTCCTATAGAAAACTCTTTTATATTCTGCAAATGTGCATACGATTCCAATTGGGCTTCTTCAAATTTTCGCTTGAAATTAACGCTTTCATTTTATGTATTTATAGACTTTAACGCCGCTTTCATCAGGATCAGGTCAGAAGTATTCTAATGAAGTCAAATTAAATCAAATCGTGTGAATTTGATATTTCGTAGTCTCGCTGGAGCCCATAAATGCCTCCTCCGATTTATATAAAACGAAAATTAAAACTTGTTTGCTATTATTTTACCAAATTTATGTCCCATCTCGGCTTTAATTATTTGTAGACTTTAAAATAGTTGCGAAAACAATCAAACTAAATTAAATTAAAATAAGCAAAATGCAATCCATATAGAATCAAATTTTAATTAAAAAATGAAAGCACATATTACGCAATTTCATAGCCATACGCTGAATAGCTCTCAAAACCTCTACATGAGACATCTCCCATTTGAACATGATCTACTCGTGTAACATGCATCCTGAGTCCATTTATGCAGGTAATCTTAAATCCGACTAAATTTTGCAATACATTAGGCGTTCTATAAGCATATGAGCTGTATGGCCTGCCATCAACTGCGAACATGAATTCGTGCTCCGAAAATGCTATCGCAAGGTTAAATTGTTGATTAAATGTAAATGGAAAGCCTCCGTGTCTTTCTTCAGCGCCAAATCTTCAAAACAAAATTATTTATATGATTCTTAATTAATTACTATTTTGTGCTATTTATAAGCTTACTCAAAATTCTTGTTCATAGTATTTCGAACAACAACCTTCTGATCAAATCGCACACTGAAGTGCAACTCTTCTCGCTTTGTATCGCTCTCCGTGAATTTGATGATGAATTGTCCCTTTTTGTTGTCAAAGCACCTAGCCGTAATAACAGTTACATGACCGGGACTAAATAAGATCGGAATATCATTACTAAAAGTCTTTCCAAAATCCGAAGAATGTATCGCTGGCCAAGGAATGGGGAAAGCTGACCGATGGTCAATTTGTTTAATTGTTTGAATATGATCACGAATCTCAAGTGTTCGAATTGACTCCAATGGAATGCGATGTGGATATGTGCAGAATGGCTTACTGTTGATTGAAATGTAAAATTTCTCTTCAGTTGCAAATATGTACAGCATAAAAAAATCTCCAGAGACTATTGGATTTCGAGCGGTATGCTCGTCCAAATGAATGTTGGTCTCTTCTTCGCCCCATGTTCCATTTTGGCGAGAATTTCGTACAATACTGTCTTCGCGAAAATAGCAAGACAATCGCAGCCCAACATCACACTCCGGATTTGTTGATGTCTTGGAAGTGCACAAGCTTATGTGAAATCTATAAAATGAAAAAAAAGATGAGTGTTATTAAAGAGGTTATGTTTATTTTTATTACCAATAAAAAAGTCCGTTAAATTGCAAAAGTTTAGTAATTTTGATTTAATATTAAAGAGTCTACATACTGGGATGAGAAGTCATATTTCCCATATGACTTCTTCTTTCATCTTAACATGTCAAATTAATTTTTTCTACACTTTTGCTCATAATAGAAGAACGTGAACGAACGAATTATGTGAAGTTATGCTTTAGACTGTAATGTAATATATTTCTCAAGAAAAAAATCATTTTTCAATATTTCTTAAGAACAAAATAACTAAAAACTAATTAAGTTTGTCTGGGCAAAACTTAAGGAACTTTTTAATATTTGGTGTAATATCCAATAAGAACATCGGCGGGATGGGGCAATTTCCTTTTTTCCATTTCCTTTTTAGGTATCTAGAAGCTCTACTTTGTTTCAAATAGTGCCCAGCCACTCAATTCTTGAGTATCCCAAAAAGATCTACGATAAGATTCAAGTCTTTTGAGTGGCGTGATAAACAAGAAATTAAATCTATTTGACTGTAATGCAGTCCTACACCAACTTCTAGGTCTGTTTCTGATCGTTGTCATGTTGAAGCACCCATTGGAGACGCACTTAGCACTCTAACCATTATTCCTTCAATTTCTTAGTAAATACCCAAACCATATGCAGATAAACAGGTACAAAGCATCCTACTGCAGTGGCATCAAAAGATTAAGTCTAAAAGTCTATTATTATAATATTGATATATTTTTATATTTTCCTTTAATTAAAAATGAATAAGTAAAATTTGGTGAAAAATATAACCGTTAGTCTTTTTTTAAAAATGCAAAGCGTTACTTTTCAGAGATGCGTGAAAGTTTTAAGTTCTTAAGTTTGAACGATGCAGTCGTGCATTTTATTCACTTAGGTCAAAATCTCTTAACCCTAGATAGATAACCTACGTAGTCAATTTTTAAAATTTAATGTCCCACTTGAGACATGCTATTGAGCTGGCGGTTTCTGCCCACAATCAAAAAAACTTAAATTTGTTGTATTATTCCATAGTCCAATGATATTAAAAGAAAAGATGTTACCCTTTGCACCAATATTTTCAGAATATGTGATTTGAAATATACACACGTCGATTTAACATAGATTGCCTTTAATGTACTTTGAGTTGAGGAATGGTCATCTTTATAGGGTTAAACCACTATGAATATCACTTTTACAAAATTGAAGACGGACACAATTTTGAATACAGATAACCCAAAATCCCGAAAATTTAGAATCCAGAAAACCCAAAATCCCTAAAACACAAATTTCCTAAAACCCAAAATTCTGTGAGCTCAAAATCTAGAAACAGTCTATTGAATAGACCGGAAAATGGGGGGTATAAAAGAACAATGAAGTGCAACGGTTTTTATTATTGAATATGTTTGTTTGGTCCGTAAGCATGCTTAAATCCGAAAATGTTACTAATGACTAAACTAAGACGAATTTGACAATGCGCCTTGTGACTTAAAACTCTCAACCATTCCTGTGTGAGTGTGGCTAGCAGGAGTAAAGAGGATTTATAATTATAATTATTAATTATAACTAACACTTATCAGTGACAAATGATACTCTTGGTTCTCCGAGGATTTGTTAGTTCCGCTTTAGGCATTACTTGGGAAAAAAAACATTTTTTCTTTTTAAATGACAGTGGCTGCAAACCAAATCCAGACCTTCGGCATGATATTCCAACACACTTAACATTATGCCACGAGGTACTACTACGCCCATGAAGAAATAAAATCAAATCAATTCTAGGTGGTACGAAGTTCACCGGATCAGCTAATCCTTGGGAAAAAAGTAAAATAAACGAAAATATTCCCAAAAAGCAATTTTTGAATAATCTCCAATTAAGTCTTTAAGTCATCAGTAACTAAAATGGCATTATTGAAAAACTCAACAAACCCAAAATACAATAAATAATATTCAATGTCAAATATGTATGTATGAAAACACCACGCTATCAATATATTTGTTTTTTTTTTTAACTAGGAGAATTTTACCCATACTTGTTTTTTTTTTATTGAAATTCATAATTGGACCTCCCTTGGAAAATTTGCCCGCGGAGAAACAAAAAACAAAATTATGACCGCCTATGGATAAAAACTTAGTCTTTAAAACTTTAAAAAATTAACCCTTCACAATTTCACACTAGAAACCATAGTTGTATATTTTTTTAAAATGTATTTTAGTTTGAATTAATTATTAAAAAAAAAATCTAATGCTTTGTAAAAATATTTTGCAATGGAAAAATGTTAATTTAAACTCGAATTTTGTTGTATTAAAAAAAAATGTTGACGCTTTAAAAAATTTTAATTTAAATAAGATAAAAAAACTTCGTTGAAAGTTTGAGATGAAAAAAAGAACGCCATCTTAATTCTTTACTAAATATAACTGTATGGAAAAAAATTGAAATCGTTGGAGCGGCTTAAAAAAAAAATGTATATATAAAATTCTTAAAACATTTTTATAGAAAACTTTTCGAATGCAAATCTTAAGTATTTATTTATATGCATATAAAAATAAGATTTGAAAAAAATGTGTCAACACGTTTTTTAAATATCGAATATTCCAAAAAAAAAATTTTGAAACTTTTTTTTTTAATTCAAAAACGTTTTTTTTTTGAAAATTTTGATACGCATTAGATAATAATCTGAAATTTTTATATAAAAAATTTATTTAAATCCGCTCAGCCGATAATGAGAAAATTTAAAATAAAAAAACACGTTCTATGAAAGGTACTATTGATAGTTTCTAAGTGCAAAATTTTAAAAATTTTTTTAGAAGATCGTATTAATTTTAGTATATGAAAAAAGTTTCAACAAAATCGTAGGAGTCGTTTTTGAGGAAAAAATATTTTCCTTTCCTATATTTTCTTTTCCTTTCCTTTGTATGGAAGGTACCGTTATTTTTTCATGTATATACATTTTTTTCTAAAAATAGTTTAAAGAGTTCTAAAATACTCTTAAGTACCGAGTTTCAAAAAATTGATTATATCGTTTTCGAAATATTTGATTTAAAAAAAAAAATTGAAACATTTCTTAAAAACAAAAAATATTTTTTTTTTTTTTAATTTAAGTACACAAAAATATTTATAGTTTTTGGAAGACTCTGTATATTGAAATCAGTCATACTGTTTTGAAGAAAATCTAAAACTAAAAAATGTTTCCTTGGAAGGTAGCATTAACAACCATTTTTTGAAAAATGTTTTTGCCATCCGAAGAAAGCCTTTACTAAAAGTTATTCACTGTTATTTACGAAAAGTTGTCGAGTCGTTTTTGAGAAAAATACGGTTATGTAAAATTGCTAAAAAAATGGTGCAATGGCAGGTACCGTTATTTAACAAAAAAAATCACCAAAAACCACTATGTACCAAGTTTGAAAAAAATCGATCGGGTCGTTTAGGCTATAGACGAACAGACAGACAGACAAACAGAATTGTGCCACCCATTTTTTTGGTGTTCTCTATCATCGTAATGTCATGTTTGATTGTAATCTCAAATTTTTTTTCTGCACGAATCCAAAACTTGCCTTATAACCTATACCGCAAGTAAAAATGTGAATGCGATATGAAAAACTTCTTGCATTAGATAAAAATTTCCATAGAACATGAACATTTCTTGCACTAAACAAATTAGAATACAATTTGAAATTTTCTTGCATTAAAAAAAGTTAACAAAATTTGAAAATTTTGTCCCTTAAAAAAAGGAAATTCGAAAAATGTCTTGCATTAAAAATGGAAACGAAATTTGAAAATGTAATGCAAAACACTTTGAAATTTTTGTTACATTTTTTTTTTCATATCGATATCTATTTTTTTTAATGCAAGACATTTTTAAATTCTATGCCATTTTTTTCATGAAAGAAAACTTTTGACTTGCATTAACATTTGTTTATTTAATGCAACAAATCTTAATTGTGCATTAAAATTTTCTTTTTAATGCAACACATTTTCGAGTTTTCATTAACATTTTTTTAATACTGAAACTTTCGAGTTTGTAATACCCTTTTTTTTAATGCAAAATGCATTGATATTTTTAAATCTTTCAAAATGGAATTCTCAAAATAAAATTAAAACTAGAAAATGGACCTGATAGCATTTCCATAAATAGCTCCCCCTGCAAAAAGAAAGCAAACTTTACATATTGGAGAGCATTTAGTATTTCTGAAGTAAGTATATCTTAACTTTAACTATCGATTTCCAAAAACTATGAAGGCAACCTTAGCGCCGTATTCTAATTAACATACTTAAATCGACCCATCTGTGATATATCTATCTAATTGTTTTTTTCTTCTGTTTGATCTATTTCTTTGTATAAAATTATTTAAAATTGTATTTTTGTTTAATTAACAAATAAATATAAAACTTAAACAAAAAAAAACAAGTCAATTTATACAAAAATGTTCCCAATGTCTAAAAAACTCTGATGGTTTTTGATACATTTTAAATAAATTTTGTTCCTAAAAGAATTTAAAATTAAAGAATTCAGAGATAAAGAAAATCCATGAATAAAACAAATAAAATTTACTAAAATTTGTTTCCCATCTACGAAACACCAATTTTTATCTCCAATATTGAAATCGCAAAGAGCACAAAAATAAACCAAATTTCCCCCATTATATATTTACACAAATTTATTAGAAAAATTGTATGTATTGAGTAAGTGATTTATCGCTAAAAGTAATGAGAATCAACAAGAACGAATATTTTCATAGCAAAAGGTGAGATAAGCCAATTAGTAATGTAGTGCAGCCAATAAATGGTAGTTCTTATTCAAAATTGTATTTTCCATTTTCGTTTGTATATCAAATAAAAATTTCTATAATTTGAAGCTATTGCTAGTAAATTGTTTTTTGATCTAGTTTCAGCTATGTTTACAAAAAAAATAAAACCATGCCATGAGAAACTAATTTATTATTATTTTATGATACTTTATTTATACCTTATCAATTGTTATTCACGTTCAACTGCATTATTTTTGTTTTACAAATTCATATTTGTTTAAAATGACAAATATACAACCCGATAATTTTCTCTACTTGCATTGAACAATAATTATTTCAACAGCAACAAATCAGCAATTTTCTCACCTGGATGCTCCATCAATAGTCTTTGCTACAATAACAAGTGAATGTCCAAATTCTAGATGATGAGCTAGATTCCCAGTGAATTCAGTTAACATTTTATAATGTTATTAAATAAAAACACAAAAAATGTCAAAACAATTTAGTTAATGAACTTTGTATTAAAAAAAAACACATAAAGCTATAAATTTGTACTATCTGCTACGAGTATGTTCCATCAAATACCTGTGAAAATGTGTTTAACCTTTCGTGGATGGCGGTAATAATGTTATCGTTTTTCGAAGAAAAAAAATCACCTTTATTTATCTAATCTCACAAGCTAAGTAACGTAGGTATGTATGTGGGATCCATACCTCTTGTTAAGGTAATTTATCATTTAGTAAATTTCTCAACAAGTTTAAATTCTAAATCGTAGACATAGAGCATGTAAATCGAGTGTATTTTTCATGTATAGTCACCTAATTTATGAAGTTTTCATTAATATTTAAAAAAAATTAATTTGCTTAGAAGCTTTCAGAATTCTATACTTCAAGTTCGTCAGCCTACGAGCTTCGTAAAAGCAAGTGTTTAATTGTTAGAGGTTATAGTATGGACGCTTTCTTGAAAAGCTTGTCTACAACAACTAGAAAGCTCAAATGCTTTGTCATATGCAGTTGAAGAAACTGTAAGAATGTTTTGTTTTTTATTAAAAACCGTAAGCATTGAGGAAAAAAGTAAAAGTACACCACTTAGTCGTTTGTATTAGTTGCTATTTATGGCTAGAGCAAAAAAATATTAGGAAAACAAGTTTTGTTTAAGATGAAAATGTTATAAATAAATTACAAAACTAGATCTCACGAAGTTGAATATTTGTAGTTCAATAAGCATTTATTTTTAATAAAAATTAATAAATTCAAATTTTTAACAGAGAAAGTGAAAAGTTAAAGTTAATGGATTTTTTCTTTTATTTCTTTTGTTTATACAAACAAAAAAAAAATACTATAAATAAAATTTGAATTGAAATAGAAAAGAGACGTTAGGAAAAGGCTCTGCTTTGTTTTTAATGAAGCTGTTTGTATAAGCATGTGAATGACTACCGTGGACCCAAAGTTCCTTGAGTGGCCCGCTTCCCGGGTTCAAAGGATTCTAAACATTTTTTAGGGTCTTTTGCATCGCTAGGGCAACTCCGGCACTCCGTTTATGTTTTTTTCCAATTGCCAGGTATGTCTTCTTAGAGAGCATTACTTTTGAACTATTAAACTTAAAACAGAGCATATCCGAATTTTTTTTTTTCTGTCAAAAATACCCGACACGGTCACACTGTTGGCATGTCTCAAAATCTAGGATTACTGTCTTGAATGAAATATCTGGGCATATTTTTGAGAAGATAGTTTTAGCATACGTACCCACCTGGGCCTAACATGGGCCTAGCAAGGGCAGCACTTGATTTCATATCGGGCCTCACCCGTTAAGTAACCTTTTGCCTCGTCAGACAAAATACAAAAATAAAAGTTCTTTTGGTTGGGATTCAATTCTTCGATCTTCTGATGACCAGTGCAATACGCTAACTACTGAGCTATTTCGCAATACAGTTGTGTGATGTTGAAAATGAAAAAGTATATACTCGTATGTTGGTACTTTAATTTTTCTTACTTTTGTATGATGGGTATAAAATATTTTTTTTTTGTTATATATGGGGTATTTGTGATGGGATAAAAGGACTTATCCAACAAGTTTTTTCTAGCGAGAGCCTCACTAGTATTGGCAAGTTTTCCTGGTCTAGATTGCCCCTACCAAAGCCTTTTCAGGACCTTGACTAAACTTGACAAAAACTTGACATTTTTCCAGGCGGGTACACGCTCTTGCCTATCGAAACTTTAGGCTCTAGTTAACCAATAAAATGTTCCTTGAGTCGAATGTTGCGATTTAACTCTTATAGCGAGTTTCGCCTGAAATATTTCACTCGAAAAATGTTTGCCGCTCAGAATTTTAAAAACTATTATAATTTTCGCCAAAACTTCACTCGGCCTAAAAAATAAAAAAAAACATACACGACGAGCACTAGGAACCCTTGTTTTTCTTTGGTAAGCGGACAAAAAATAAATTAATATTTTACATCTTAAGCCTAGTACTCAGTTCGAGTGAAAATGAAATTTCCATACAAAAATGCCGGTTAATTCACAGCGATGGAATTCGCAACGAGCGATGAGTACCCAAATTTGAAAGTGAAATATGAACCGGTTTGTTATCAATTTAACGCCAATATTTTGATTTCTTAATGTACAAACACTAGAAAAAAATAAGGAGATGTGGAAAAGTCTGACATTTGTCAATGAATTTATTTTTATTGCTACCGACAATCATAAATAGCACAAGACACGAGAATACAACAAAATATGAAATAAAAATTTAGTCAAATAAAAAAATAAAAATCAATTTATTTTTTCCACTCAAAATGAAGATTAAAAATTCCAAACTGAGTATCAAAAATTCACGTGAAAAACAATGATATTTTCATAACAATAATTTACGTGTATTTTGATCCGGTTTAAAATTTTCATTTCACAAGAGGTGAGTACTAGGCTTGGAATTTTTAGAAAACATTTTTCGCATGAAGATAACAATAAGCGAAAAGTGAAATATCAATTTTCCTGGGTGAAACATTGTTCGATTCACAATAAAGCTCAATATATTCTCACGGATCCTGAAGTTGCGCAATTTCAAAAATCAGTTGAGAAATCACAGAGAAATTTTTTTCTGACGGCTACCGTAAGAACAGGACCCATATTCTGTAACTATCGCATCGATAAAATTCGTCGAGAAACGAGGTTTTGTGTTTTGTTCCATTCCTATAGAATATGGAAATTTTGGAGAAGTAGGAGGGAAAAAGAGTGGAAAAGGAGTACTCCAAACGTCCAATCGAAAACGACATTAGTAAACGCAAACTGACAACAAATATTACGTTCATAGTTTTATAAGCACTGTTCAATTACTTTTTTCAAAAACTTCTATAAACTGATTAAAACAAAACTTGGTACATAATTTCAATGGCTCTGAAAACAAATTGATACAAAATGTTTTGTAAATCGTTTGATGACATACTCTAATGACCATATTTAAACTAAAATAATAAATTTAAAAGCATTACTATTAATTTTTTATCATTTGTATTTACAGTCCTTAAAAGATCGAACTCTCGATCAGCAATGTACGGTTACTCGGCCTGGTGTATCTAATATAGCTGCTAGCTATGCAGTAGAACTACTTGTCTCGATTCTTCAACATCCCGATAAAGATTCAGCGCCAGCTTATTATAGTGCATGTGGAAAATCAACAGAAAAAGTACCAGAAGGACTTTTAGGCGTCATTCCTCATTCTATACGTGGAATGCTATTTAATTATGAAAATATTCTTCCTGCTACAAGAAAATTTACGCAGTGCATTGCGTGTTCGGAGGTGAGAATCAACGTCACTGCTAAAATTCTACTAAGTTTACATTATAATTTAAGTTTTAAAGAAAAAAATTGAATTTAAAATTATTGTTAAAGAGCAATTTTGAAGTTGGATTCGATTTTTTTAACAAAACTAATATGTGCAAAATCCATTGGAAAAAATTACCATTAAAGGCTTTTTCTATTGTTTTTATTTCAGAAAATTGTAAGTGAATTCCAAGCCAACGGCATCGAGTTTCTCCTAAAAGCTTTTGAAACTACTAAGTACCTTGAAGATATAACTGGAATCTCCGAATTGATGAACATAGATGCCAATGTACGTAAATAATTTATACATTATTGTCAGATTTTTTTATTTCATTAACTTCTAATTTTCTTCATTTCAGATTATTGAATGTGATGACTCCGATTTCGAATTGTCCGATGAATAAAAAAGCCTAGAAGCGAGCAGCTTGCATTTTATAAATCACAAAAATCAATGTATATTCAATTGTTTGTATTTTTAAGAATAAAGTTCAGCTAAAGTTATAAATATTATGTATTAAAAAAAAATCCTCTATTTTGATCCCGCTCAAATAAACATAAATGAAAGTTTGTAATCATTTTAATTTACTATTTTTTTTTCTATGCAAACCTGACCTAAATAATCCAGGCAACACAAAAAAATATCTGATGCTCTCTTCCTCTAAATGCCATGTTATGCAACCAACCGAAATGACTTTGTGCCACTTTCATTCAATGGATTCGGCTCTTCCTTTACTCTCCCGTCTTGCCTACCAAACATGATATCCATCTTCATACATTAATCTATTTGTGAAGTAGAAGAATAAAATTGACGACGAAAAATTGAACCTCAGCAATGTGCCGTTCTAGAGAATCCATGTGAATAGTTGCTTTTTATCAGGACCGAAAATACCCTGCGGGTTTAAACGGAGAAGCGAATAAAAGTGCTCCCACTTTTCCAGTCCCTTGACAATGCCATATTCATCACGGTGTTATTGGGGTGGCGGGTGGTATAGGGATAAGCAGCATATGACTATAAATGTGAGGATGGAGCGAGTCCCATTAAGGACATGATTGAAAATGCATCAAGTACAGCTCGTCGCCCACGAGAGTCAACAAAGGATGCAGGCGGGCGGAAATGACGGTATATTTTCGTTGGATGAATATCCTCTCTCTCTTTCTCTTTTCACTTCCTCCCCGAATCTACTATGATGGAGACGCAGCGACGAAGGCGCATATTAGACAACACTAATATATATTCGCAGGAAGCAGCATTCTGGGTAAGGTTGGGTGTCGTGTATTCGCATAGCACAGAAACTTGTCGGCACTATGACGAAGATTGGAGCAATTCGATTGTATGTTATGGCAAACATTGTCTGGGATGATGATTTAACGTCAATTGGGTTTTAGAGTTGAAATGCGCGTCAGTGTTGCAAGAAGTTGGGTTGCATTTAATTTTTCTCTTTTGGTTGTGAAACACGTAGTTTGAAATTGGAAATTGCTATGCGAGCTTCAGGCTGTTTTGTTATAATGATATGCTTTGATGTTTGGAAAAGCGGTTTGATTATGTGAGCTTTGAACTCAAATTAGTGTATACTAGGAAGGAATTAATGAACTATGTAAATATGTATGCAGTTATCGTTTGGCAAATTAAGATCAATTTATTATCTTTGCCAGCAAATTCACAAATATGTATGTGAATAATTAAACGATTAAAGAAAATTAAAGAATGATGTCAGCAAGTGGTGGAGATGTTGATAAATTTACTCGGATTCTTATTTTGGTATAGTATTTAAGCATACGGCACTGGAAAAGGGTTTATTTTTAAATCCAGATCTAATGGGACCAACAGGAATACTATACAACCTCGACCACGATGAAAACATTTATATAAGGCATGTTTTTCTCAGATTGGTAGGTTTTAAAGCTGTTTTGTGTCTTGTGTGATGAATAATATTCTCCACAAAAATTTCACTACAGGGAAGAAAGGCCATTTCCATTTGGCTTCTAGTCTGGTTGTTGATCTTACAGGGTTTCCGTAGATTGCATTCACCTCTCATATATTTATATTTACTAGTAACTTTAAGCCTACAGAGTTCGTTAATAGCTTATTTTAAGATAATTTTACTGTCTAAATGTTATGCTTTCATGATTTTGCTGTAAACGGAAATTCAATCGAGTTGTTGAATAAAAACCAAATCACTTTTTCTTCAAGGTGGCTTTCTTTCTTACCCCAGGCATCCCAAAAACTTGGTTTTATAATGAGGAGATGTAACCAAGTTTTAATCCTACAAGAAATTTTGCCCATCCATTAATGAAATTTTAGTAAATTTTTTGAAAAAATTTGCTCCACCATGAAATGATTGCATGATTTTCTCTAAATCATGATTGATTGAATTAAAAAAGTATATTTTTTTTTGTAAAATTACATAATTTTTCCAAAAATTAATTTTACACCTTTATCCCTTCTAAAAAATCTAGCCCCGGTCCAAATTTACGGATCTTTTTATACTTCAAAATAAAGCTCTCCACCAAAATTCAACTTTGTCAGAATTTTTCGAATTTTTCCTGGACTAAAGAAAATAAATTTGGGAGTAATTATTAATTATAAAGACCTAAAGTGTAATTTTTGTTCATAGAATCATGTGCAGTAGACTATCTTCAAAAGACCAAGACCGTTAAAGTAGAGTTTTTCGAAAATGAAAAATTTTGTTAGTTGAAAACCGATAGAATTTTCTTAAGAAAATAGTTTTAAAAAAATCGAGATCATCTTAATTCTCAAAAATCACTCAGTTTTAAACATATGAACGGTCCAAGGGAAAAACTGCTTTAGTCTACTTTTAGAAAAAAACTAAACTAATGATCACATCTCATAGATTTGCATGAGTTCTATCTGATAATTGTATATAGCTTCCTTCAGATAGGATTTTGAAAACTCACAAAATAGCACACTTTGTAAAAAAAACTTTCTTCAAAAAAAAATTTTTTTTGTTCCAAAAATTAAACAAACTATTTCAAAAAATAGTAGAAGTAACGAAGGTAAATAATTTTAAAAAATATCCCATTTTCTGATACTTCCAGTGGAGGTTATTAATTATTTTATTTTAAAACTATATTTTGAAAATTTAGAGATATCTGAATAAAAAGCAAGAAACCATTTCCAATTATCATATCCGGTTCTTGCAGAAGAAAATTTTAAATTACACTTGGTTTAAACTACTAAGGTGCTTTTGAATTATGTCAGCGTATCATGCACAAGAATTCAAGATTTTAAAATCAATATATATTTGCATCAGTAATTCGTGCTCTACAAAAAAATTTGCTTCTTTTATTTCTTACTTTTTTAGTAAAGCATTATTTTTTTAATAAATTGACAAGTTTATTTTTCTCGCAATCAACTCAATTGGCTTTAAGTCGTTTTTCCCCTAGACCCTCCATATGGGAGTCTATCTTTGCGGTCGTGACAGTGAGACTCCTTATTTTAAATCTAAACATATATTCCCAATTAATAAATTAAAACTTTTGAAAACTACAGAGGACACCTGAAGCCCTTTAATAACAAAAAAAAAACATACTATGAAAGTATAGGCTCACTTTTTATAATAGACATAAGCAAACATACTCGTAACTTATGTCAAAAACCCAACGAACATTTGCTCTTATGTTTACAAAATCACCTCGTTTGTCCATAATAGGGGGCTTTTTAGCAAACACCAATAGAGCCCTGAAGTCACCCTTGGGTAAGCATTTTTGGAAAAACCTGAACAGACTCTGAAGAGCCAATTCTTTGTTTTATTGAAACCTGGGGTCACTCGAAAACTCACCCTGAAATTAGACTAGTTTTTAGCTGGCGGGAGTTGAGATAAGAAATAAACTCTGAAATTATTTTTTTGTTGTAGATTCACGTGCTATAGGTAATTCTTTTGTTTTTGAAATGGAAATTCAAGGAACCAAAAATTTACTTTATAAATAACAAATAGTAATACAAAATGGAAATATTGGTTATAGTCTATATAGCCAACGGCACAAAAAGTCAAATCCTTTGCATAATTTTGTAATTCTCATCAATAATAGACTTTGAAAGGTTAAGCCAATAATCGCTTCTCTGCCTACCTTAACACGCGTCGAACAGGTGCAAAATTTGAAGTAAATTTTTTGCATCGATTTATTTTAATACCTATGGCCGAAAGAAAAAAGTGTGCATACAATAAATTGTTATCAAAGCTCAAACTCTCTTTAGTTAGTCCCTAAGAAGATAGAGAGCGATGAAGTTTCCAAAAACTATTCGGGATTATGTATTCACCTATGAGTGGTTTTTGGAAACTCCGTCGCACAAAAAAACGCAGCTATTGTCATGTTCATTTCAAAACGTCAAACTCATGATTTTGGCTCGGATGATATTTAAGTAACACCAATTTGTTTATTTTTTATTTTGGAGTCAAATACTCCACTTTAATATGCACACTTTACTTGTTAAAAATAAAATTAAAATTAATTTGGTGGCACAACAGCTCGTGGAGAACCAAAGCCTACTGACTTAAAACTCTCAACCATTCCAGTGTGCGTGTTTTTGGCAGAAATGGAGGGGACCTAAAATTTTTTGCTGAGTCCGAACGGCTAGATGAGAAAGCCCTCTTGGAGGATTTGTCAGCTCTTCGCAAGAGGCAGTACCTCGGAGAAAAACCTTTGTATTTTTAGTTGGCAGCGGCTGGGAATCGAACACAGACTTTTGGCATGACAGTCCTACGCACTAACCATCATGCCACGAGGTACTACTTTACTTGTTAGACTTTGGAAATTTGTTGAAGAGTAACGATTTGGTAAATCAATTTGAAAATTTACAAAAATATTGATGCTGTAAAAGTCTATAAATTTGCATACTAATGAAAGTCATGCAACCAAATTTTGAAAAGTAGTAAGATATTTACCAAAGACCACAAAAAGTCGTTTTTAGTACTTTTCTTAAACTAACGATGAAGAATAAAAATAAAAACAATTTCTTCATAACCTTTAAAAAATCATGTAAGAATCTTATTCAAAATTCCATGACTGTCTTTGAATTTTTTATGGCGTCATTTTTTTTCCATTAAAAGTCAGATTAACCATGCAAACAAAATTTTACGAAAAAATAAATAAAAATAAAATTGAAGATGGATAAACAGGTCATTACATTTGATTGACTAAAAACAAACTATTAATTAAAATGAGGACCTTCCAAAAAATACAAAAAACAAACATTTTTTTGTTTGGTGTCAGTTCTTACCATAACGCAATAACGGTACTGCAAAAAAAAATAATTTGCAAACAAATATCGAAACAAAAATATAAAGCTGTATAATAATTTTTGTTTCAACTCAATACGACCACTCACCACAAAGATACAGCTCTTCAAAAAACACTAATACTCGTACAAATTGAAAAAAATTAGTTCCTTTAATTTCCGTGACTTGTGTAGAATATCATCATGATGCAAAACTATCTTGAGAGAATACTCATCCTATGGCGAGATTTTCTACTATATTAGGCACATTAATAATGACAATGAATAATGTTGTTAATGGCGTGTATTGCTATTTTAAACAGATTTAATTCTGTACCAGCAAAATATACATAGAACGATGAAGAATTAAAAGAGCATTAAAGTCCAAATAGGCTGGAAGTGCAACCGTTTTTTGAGCATATTTCACATCTTTAAAGTCAATCTTAAGTCTCATTTTTCCAAAGTCTAGATATTTAAAAATTTAGAATGGTGGCTTAGGTGGCTTTTGATGCATTAATGTACAAATACTCGTATGAGAGATAGAATCAATTTTGCTTTAAAATCCATTTGCCATTCAAATTACCCCTACTTTATTAGCAAATAAATTAAAACCATCAATGTCCGGATACCAGAAATTTTACGCACTAATGTTTCTCAATTATTTGGAAATACATAAAATACTTTATTTACTCTTTGAATAACGATTACGTTTACGATATGAGCAAGAGCCACTGTCAATTGAATTACTTTGCATTCGTTGAGAAATTTTTGACCAGTTGAATGTTAACTATTCTCAGATAACATTTACTTTATATTCCTCAGGATTAAGATTTGAAATCATAGTAGAAACCATAAGTCAGCAGACTATTCCTCTCGGGATGAAGATTAAAAAATAAAATCGCTTGATATCCAAACAGCATGGGGTTGTTTTCCCATTGAAAGAAATGTTAACTAAATTATAAGGTATTTTAACAAAATGTCCTCTTTGTTAACATTTAAAAAAATCACAACTTTCTGTAATTATAACATCATAACACTAACATATCCCTTCACAACAGCATATTTAAAAAAGAAGTTTCCCCTCAAAACACTGGTAAATTTTAAAATAATACTTTTAGACTCATTTCCCCTCTCAAGAATATAAGGTGGAGGGATAAACTCTCTCTGGGAAATTTCTCATAACCGTTTCGAAGGGGAAGAAATCAGGGGAACATACTGATTTAAAATTATTAAAATTTCCACCAGATGGCAGAGCATTCGTTTCCTTAAATGACCGGTGTATTTAACGTTCTAGCCCAGTTTCTGTTGAAGCATTGCGCCAACAGGATATCATTAGATTGGCTTCTCTATTTAAATTCACGCTGTTGATATGTGTATCTACTTCTCTCTACATCAAGAGCCATATTATAGTACCAACTTTGCCTGTACTCGGTTCGCCTTCGCTTCGCTCATGAAGACGACTTTAGCCTTTCACCCTACGTTTATTGTTTTTCTCACGCGCCCACGCTTCATACAAAAAAATTGTATTCGGTTGAATATTAGAGCCCAGGCAGCCCATTTATTTTGTTTTTTTTTATTTTATACTTTTTTCATTCGTCAAAACACCCATACACCGTTATGTTTTAATGCATACAGTTATATCTAGACGTCTTACATTTCGTCGTTTCGTGAAATAGGTTTTTCCTCTTCAACTTCTCATCACACTTTAATCTTTTTTTTTTACAAAATTGACGCAGGAAAGAAAAACAAAGCACAAAAAAGGACCAAAAGGAAAATAAAAAAATAATAAAAAATAAAAAAAGGACTCTCACATTGTCACACGTCTTTCTGAGTCTTTTTGTTGTTTTAGTTTTTGTTTTTGTCTCTATAGTAGTTGGGGATTAATTAGACAAAAGGACAGATTTTGTCGTGCGATATAAATATTTGAATGTTGACCCCCAAGGGCTGCCATTGTTGTATGTATTTTGCTCGATAAGGGGGAAAACTTTGTATTTGGTTGGTTTTTGTGAAATACTGCAGAATTGCATGTCTATTCAAAAAGAGTGCATTTTTTTGTAGAGATTTATGTGACATTTATAGGTTAACAATAATTTATAACGGATTTTTCAAACCATTGTTTTAATTTATTTCAATTTTGTATACCTATACTTTAATTAAAATATATGGCCTCGTTAAACATTTAAACTATGCATAAATATGTACATACATACCTAATTTACATATATTGTTTGTTCATACATACATGTATTTATGTAGGAAGTTATAAAAATATTTAAAAAAAGGCTTTGTGAAATTAAAAAAAAAGTGCTCAAGCAGTGCACAAAAGCTTTCATTCGCGTCAAAGTCAAATGAAGTTAGATATGTAGCTCAGCTTAAAAAAACATAAACATGAACGAACGTTTGAAACTAGTAGGTAACATAGTTTTAGAAAAAATATAGTAGAATAAACAAAAATTATTTTCCGACCGAACTACAAAATCTATCACGTTTTTGAAACGCACTTAAGAGTGGATATAACATATTTACTCCAAGCACCATAGATTATAAATGCAAAACATGTTGAGCGCACACAATATACGAGTATAGCAAAGAGTGTAAGGAGCAGAATGCATTCCCCCCGCAGTTTTTGTTTTAAATGAACAACATATTGAAAATACAATACAACCAGATCAAGAGTTTTCAATGTCCTAAATGGTTGGTCTTCCGTAAAGTATGGTAACTGCACTACAAAGCAATTTATTTAAAATAAAATTTTTGTGATATATACCCAAGGAACTATAGAAGATTCGATGGAATTTGCTGATGAAGCGACGCACATAGCTTGAATTTGTATAAAGAGGCAGTCTTAAATCAATAAAACCTGAACCAAGCAAGTGATTTGAATTTGACCACGCCCACTTTTGAGAGCATTTTTGACAAAAATTGCCTTTAAAAGATGTTGCTTTTTAAATATGTTAAGAAAAAAAGAACGATGCAAAATATTTGTGACGCCGGCCATTTTTGACAAAGGTAGTTTTTATTTAATTATTTCCTACAAAAATGTTAGAGATACATATACATACATTGGTGCAACAGAATATATAAGTAGGAAATACCTTTTTAACAAGTAGCCCATACCACGTTTTTAAATTTTTTGAAAATGCTGCCTCAACTCGCCATCCTTTACTTTTCAAGAAATAGAAATGAGATGAAAAATAGAGACGTCAAAATGATTCGCCTCAAGTGATGCTGGTATGAAAATGTGATTTCAAATTATCTTTTCAGGATGTGGCTGGTTTTTCTTGAAAGTTCAAAATTAAAAATGAAAAATAATTTCAAGGTTTACTCAGTCGCAAAAGTAAACATATACTGGACCCTAGAGAACACTTGTTTATGATGTACTTATATTCATTTTTCGGAGACATTGTAATTGTGAAAACTAATTTAAGGAAGTGTTATCTCTTTCTTAAATACAGAAGGAGCTGAAAAACAAAATTTGATATTTTCATTTTAAAATTTTGTCCTGAAATTGAAAAACCAAAATCTGTATTAAGTGAAAAATGTTACCTATGAAAATTCCTTTTCAGGTTAAATTTTCAGTATTGAATTTGATCACATAGAGTAAATATCATCTTTTTGCCTAGGCTCGTCTGTTGATATCTTTCGGGCCTACCTGGGCTCAACGAATTTTTTGAACTTATAACTGTAAAATTTGTGTTTCCGACACCAATAAATCTTTCATTGGTATCGAAAATTTGCATAATATTTTTCCAGCAACCGAATCAAATAATTTTTGTTTATCGAGATCAGTGTATAATCAAAAGTGAATCTTAAGACATTTTGACTTGATTTCATAGACCTCCTATACGATGTGATTTTTAATCTCTTTTGGTTTTCTTTAAAATAATGAATTGAAAAATATCCATAAAATATTTATGATTAGGAGTGGCTGAATTATTCAAACAAAACGGCGTTGCTTTAAAAGGTTGTTTCAGCCACCATTTTGAAAAAAAGCTCCTGTTACCCAATATCTTTGGGTCGCGCTAAAATTTCGATCACATATAAAATTCTCTCCAAAATTTAGCCAAGTATTTAAGCCAAGCAGCATGCAACTACAGCAAAAATATTTGGATATATTCCACGATTTTAAAATTTTGTTAAGATGAAAGTTTCGAGAAAAAATTATTTATTAAGGCCAGAGAGAAAAATCCATTCTTTTTTATTAGATTCACCCCAAATTAAAAAAAAAAATTAAAATTGAAATCGTTGAGTAAAATTTCTATTCAGCTGTTGTGATATTTTCTCCACAAAAATGTTATATTAAAATATAAATAGCATCTCAGCTGCTTTAATATAGCTTTAACGTATAAACCCTATACAAAAAAACGTTTGGAATAAAAAGAATTTCCTTCAAAAATATCCTAACAACTTTTACAGTTTGATTCTGTTGATGTAACGGGTGATTTTTTAGCTGGTTTGGTTTTGGCAACACTGGTTTTGACAGCTGAGTTTAGTACCTTGTGTCACTGTCAAACAGCTTCAGTTTGTTTTGCAATTTAACCATGGATCGTCTTACAAATGAACAACGCTTGCAAATTATTGAATTTTACTATCAAAATTCGTGCTCGGTTAGAAATGTTCATCGCGCGCTGCTTCCATTTTATGGTCGGCATTCTCGACCTTCTGAGCAGTCTATTCGGAAGATTGTGACCAAATTTCGCACCAAATTTACTTTGTTGGACATTAAACCAACACGTTTACGTACTGTGCGTAGTGAAGAAAATATTGCGGCCGTATCAGCTAGTGTGACAGAAGACCGCGAAATGTCGATTCGGCGCCGTTCCCAGCAGTTAGGCCTTTGTTACAGCACTACGTGGAAAATTTTGCGGAAGGATTTGGGCGTAAAGCCTTTTAAGATACAGCTGGTGCAAGAACTAAAGCCAGCCGACCTACCACAACGCCGAATTTTTGGTGAATGGGCTCTTGGAAAGCTGGCCGAGGATCCGCTTTTTTATCGAAAAATTGTGTTCAGCGATGAGGCTCATTTTTGGTTGAATGGGTACGTAAATAAGCATAATTGCCGCATTTGGAGTGAAGATCAGCCAGAAGCATTGCAACAGCTACCAATGCATCCCGAAAAAGCCACTGTTTGGTGCGGTTTATGGGCCGGCGGCATTATTGGGCCATATTTCTTCAAAGATGATGCGAATCGCAGCGTTACTGTCAATGGTGAACGCTACCGAGCGATGATAACAAACTTTTTTTTGCCCGAAATGGAAGTTCTTGACTTGCATGATATGTGGTTTCAACAAGACGGTGCCACATGCCACACAGCACGCGAAACAATGGCGCAATTGTGAGGCGAGTTTGGTGAACAGTTAATTTCACGTTTCGGGCCAGTCAATTGGCCGCCTAGATCGTGCGATTTGACACCATTAGATTATTTTTTGTGGGGGTATGTCAAGGCTAATGTCTATAGGGACAAGCCCGCTTCGATTGACGCACTGGAAGCCAACATCCATGCATTCATTCGTGAGATACCGGCCGATATGACGCAGCCGCGGTCAACATTTGCATGAAATTATCTTTAAAAATTAAATTACAAGGTTCAATCTATCGATTCAAATAAATATTTCATTCATTTTTTCGAATTTTTTGTGTTTTTTTTTTTTTAAGTTCTAAACCTCTTAAAAAATCACCCGTTATAAAGGTTAAAGTGCATTTGTTTGACTCTGGCGACCAGACTTAATTATGAGAAAAAAGAATTGGAATTGAGGGAAATAGCGACTATATAATTGAGTCTTTTTTATATGAAGTATTTAAAATAGGAGTCTCAAGCCCCCTCCCCCCCACATCAGCCAAATCCTAGATCCACTTCTGTGCACTAGGAAACTGTTATATTTCCAGTTTAAAATCAACTTTTTTGTATGTTATAATGTAATCTTATAATTATTTCTATTAACAATAATAAATTTAATTATTTAATTATAATACATTTTTCCAGCTTAATAATTAGGAATTCTAATCTTGTTGGATATAGTTTACAGTGGATTTTTGTAAAAGAATTCATGTAAGTTGAACTGAACTTAATACAAATTGCGTATGACAAGACCCTCACTACGTCACTGATGAGTCCAAGTGAGTAAGCCGGACGAAACGCCAATTTGTAGGACTAAAGGCCATAAAAAGCTATTTTCAACAACAAATTTAAATGAAAGAAGTTGTCAACATATGAACTCATAGGATGCTTCAAGAACCTAAAACACTAATATAAACTATCATTGGCAATAGAAATCTGCAAAGTAGAGAATGTGTTCGCAATTTGATGCTTACTCGAGATATAATCTATATATATAAAAAGGAATCCCTATTTCTCTTTGTCACGCAATAACAAAAGAACGGCTTGACCGATTTGGATAATTCTTTTAAGGTAATCTTAAGTAATGTCAGGGAGTGTTTAGGTGAAGTTTGGTCAAATTCGGTTTTGCGGTTGCCAAAAAAGGCGTAGAAATGCACTCTTTGTACCTACGTGTTTTTATAAAAACAAAAAATAAGTTAATTGAGTTTGAAAACAAATCAATCAATAATGAAATTTGGTTTTCACAAAATAAATTTTTTTTTTAAGTAATAATTCAATCGGAAAATTTTTGAAGTTTATAATTTGTTCAGTGAGTTTTTTTCGGAACTGTTTCTTCATCACTATTTTTTAATAAAAATTACGCCTTATATTAAAAGTTTGAATTAATATCAATTTTCGGTAAGTTTAACACATAGTAAAGGTTATAAAGACAAAAAAAAAGAAGTCAAATTTTGTGTTTTTAATTGAATTTTGGTTTTTAAATATTCCTCAATTAGACGTATAAACTAGGAATGACAGCGCCAAATCGCCAAATACACGTATTTAATCAAGAGTTGAAAAACATGTCTGCGACACGCTAATGAAAAAAGTGAAGAATGGAACAGGTGGAATTTTTTTCTAAGATGCTCCTGGTGGAACAGGAAAAAAGTAGTACTACTGATTTTGGTAACGATTCGATCGAAAAATGGAATTGCACTTGCACTGGCTTCATCAAAGGAGGAGGAGGTCAGATAGCTCATGCACTCAAGTTGCCGTTGAACATGCAAACTAATGAAGCTCCAACTTGCAATCTTTTGAGGAACTCTGCGATGGCCAAAGTGTTGCAGCAAAGCAAACCGATCGTTTGGGATGAATACACGATGGCAAATAAAAAAATTTGGAGGCATTAGACCACACGATGCAAGATTTACGTAACAAACAGAACCGGTTTTGTGTGATGTTCAACTAGCATTACCAGTAATTCCTAGATCAACGCCAGCCGATGAAATTAAAGCCTTTTTAAAGTCATCAATTGTATGGAAATACGTAAAGAACAGATCAAATTAAATATTAACATGCGATTCGAATTGTAGAACGACCAGTCTGTAGAACTTTTTTCTTAACAATTGCTCGATATTGGTAATAGCAAAACTCCTGTTGACTCATCATCTGGAACCATCACATCACCAATGTATTTATTTTTGTCACTTTACTGAATCAAAGACCAAACTCACCGAGAAGTGTTTGCCAATAATTTCTCAAAATTACAAAAATCATGTTTGGTTGAGCAAGCGTGTTGTATTGGCTGCAAAAAATCGTTAATGTCAACGAAAGAGTAAAAATAAGAAAGCTGGCGAATTGATGACATACAAATCGGTTGATTCTGTTATTAACTAAGATAATGTTGTCAACTATCCAACTGAACTCTTAAAATCACTGAAATTGGCCGCATTAACACCTCATAATCTGAAATTAAAAATCGGATCGCTAATTATTGTAAACCAGCCACGTCTTTATAATGGCTTGTCGTGAATAAATTAATTAACAACGTTATCGAAGCCACAATATTGATAGGGAAGTAAAAAGGCGAATACGTTTTGATTTCACGCATTCCTATGATTCCGAACGACATGCCATTTGACTTTAAACGCCAATTGTATGTCGGCTATTCCCGTCTCGGAAAACCATCATCATTATTTATTTACGCGCCAGAAAACAGAACTAACAATGTTGGGTATCAAAATGTTTTTGAAATAAATATTTTTGTATTACAGTTCGAATTGAATATTTATAGTTAAGGACAATGTCTGTCTGATCAGCTAACGGAAACGCTGAAAGACATATTGGGGATATAGGGTTCCGCCTCTTCCATAATACGTACATTATATTTATAGTTTCGCTTTTATTAATTTGTTTTAGACATTTTTGTCTACCCGAGCGGAGCTGGGTCGGGTCATCTAGTAGATGTATACAAATGTAAATAATACTCAAAAATCAATACTTCAATTGAAAAAATTCTCCGAAAAAAATATTTCACATGAGGTAAAATTAAGATCATCTTATTGTATTTTGTTGGTGTTTAAGAATAGATCCATATCTATTGAAGAAAAAAATTAAATTAAATTCAACTTTATAAAAATTAAGTATTAAAGAAAACCGACTTTTATTCTTCTTGTACCTACACACGTGTATGTATTGTGTGATATATTTTGGTTGAAACAGAGGATTTCATCATATGCCACTAGCCTTAAAAACGCTGAATGTACGAGCAAATAGAAAGTATAAGGAAGACTGCATGCTTGGTGTCCTTGCTTGGGCTTTGTTTCCTTTTCTTTTAATATTATGCTTCTTTTGTTTATTTCTTTCCTATTAAAAAAAAAGCATAACAATGACAAAATGCACACTCTCACAATGTCTCATCATTCGAACTAACAAATGCGTAACGTTATGTAAATTCTTTTTCCAAACAACAACAAAAAGAGTAATAAAAAGGGTAAAACAAAGAATATTTTTTTAATGAAGTGCAATGCAGAAAGAAGAATACACAAATATATTCCACATACGCCCCAGTGAACGAGTGAATTTTTTTTGTATATGAATTTATCATAAAATACTCTTTCGCCATAATGAAGTTTTGTTTTTATTTGTTGCACATTTATGACGAAAGAATATTTTTCTGAGTTGCATGTTCGTGTTTAATTTAGAATCAAGACAGGGAGTCCAGTAAAATATTGACTATGTCAAGTGATTCTTGCGGTCCATTTATCAGAAATCCTGCTCATTTTTAAATAAAGAGCAAAAGATGGTATTGTGCATTGTCCTTGGAAGGAGCCTTAATCTCGATAAATATTTTATTATTTTTTACAAGGACGTGGCTGTCATCATCATCATCAGTTTTCAGAAGTCATAGAAAGTATGTATATTATAGTCTCCTTTCTTGAAAATGAGTAGAAATGATTGGACATTTTGCTCAGTTTTATTAACTTTTGGGACAACGTTCGTGCTTTTAACTTTAGTACTAAGCAGGTTCTTAATAATGTGTAAATTACTGTATTGAAGGTTTGCCTGGAAAGGATTATAGTGACAAAAATACGATATCCATTTAAATTGTGCTATTTTACTAAGAAGAATTATAAATGGACACCGTGAGATAAAAAAATTTTTATTTGGTTTTTATACCATTATTATTTATTTGTTATTGACAATTATCTGAAATACATAAAACTGTCATTACATTTTTTTTATAAGTGAAATACAAGTTGCAATTTCTTCAAAGAATAATAAATATTGAAAAACGAAAGCTGTTCCAATTCCATTTGTAATCATAAATACGTATTCAATGAAAATTGATAATAAACATTGATCGTGCGTAGTGTTTTTTAATATTCCTTTGCAACAGAAATGAAACGAAAGAGAAATTAAGATTCCAAATGATATTTTAAGGTAGTCTATGAAATTATACAATTACAGTTTTAAGAATTAACCTGTTCATGGCACATTCATCACATACATTGTATGTACATATATTGGAAACAAATTTATTTTTTATAAACGTGGAGATCTAACTCCTCCCACTTTGTTGGGAGGCACGATTTAAAATAAAATTGATTTTAAAAAATTATTTAAAATTTAAAATTGTGAAAAACAAATGAGAACAAAACTAGCGAACCTACATAACTCTTCGAACTACAGTCTTTCTTATTACTTTTTTCGAAAAAAAATTGGAAATTAAAAACTGTTTAAATCGTTATTTTTCCCATTTTAATGAGAAGCCAATATTCAAGACAATTTTTATGAATTAATTGACTTTATTTTATATATAAGACATCATATCCTATTTTACACCTTAAACAATATTGAATTTTACAAGTGTAAAAGGTTCTTGAATTTTATTATATTAATTGAAAAAAAATGTTTTTGCTAAGCATTTAAAAATAGTGTGCTCTTTTTCATATTTTATTTTAATTGTTTTTATTTTATGAAAATAATATTAAGAAAACTCCTTTAAGTGGGTCTTTGAAAAATTTGATGTATTATGAAAAGAAAATTGTCTAAACATTGTCAAAGAACAGAACTAAAATCAACTGACAACTTTACTTCTTTCAACATTCATACCGGCAAAGTTGCTAGTTTTAGTATTTTTTTATTTTTCTAAAAACTAATTTTTAAGCTTGTACAGTCGTATTTATGAACTTGGTCTAACTTTAGATAGCCTTCCATTTCCAAAAAGATTTTATTAAACTTTGTTAACAGTTGCCCTTAAGTTGTTTAACTTGGACATTGGCATCGGTTGTCTAAAATTTGTCTAAGTTGATTTTTTATTTTATTTAATAAGGCAAAAAAAAACTTAAATCGTGGAAGCGGTTTTCTTAAAAAATAATGAATTTTATTTTTCACTAGAAGACCCGCCCCGGCTCCCCTCGGGTAAAAAAAATGTCTCAAACAAATTAATAAAGCGAAACTTTAAATATAATGTACGTATTATGGAAGAGGCGGAACACTATATCCCCAATATATCTTTCAATGTTTCTGTAAGCTGATCAGACAGACGTTGTCCTTAACTATAAATATTCAATTCGAACTGGAATACAAAAATAATTATTTCAAAAACACAAACTTTATTGTGATACTTTTGATACCCAACATTGTTAGTTCTGTTTTCTGGCGCGTAAATAAATAATGATGATGGTTTTCCGAGACGAGAACAGCCAACATAAAATTGGCATTTAAAGTCAAATAGCAAGTCGTTCGGAATCATAGGAATGCGTGAATGCTGGTTTACAATAATTACCGATCCGATTTTTAATTTCAGATTATGAGGTGTTAATGCGGGCAATTTCAGCGAATTTAAGAGTTCAGTTGGATAGTTGACAACATTATCTTAGTTAGTAAAAGAAACAACCGATTTGTATGTCATCAATTCGCCAGCTTTCTTATTTTTACTCTTTCGTTGACATTAACGATTTTTTGCAGCCAATACAACACGCTTGCTCAACCAAACATGATTTTTGTAATTTTGAGAAATTATTGGCAAACACTTCTCGGTGAGTTTGGTCTTTGATTCAGTAAAGTGACAAAAATAAATACATTGGTGATGTGGTGGTTCCAGATGATGAGTCAACAGGAGTTTTGCTATTACCAATATCGAGCAATTGTTAAGAAAAAAGTTCTACAGACTGGTCGTTCTACAATTCGAATCGCATGTTAATATTTAATTTGATCTGTTCTTTACGTATTTCCATACAATTGATGACTTTAAAAAGGCTTTAATTTCATCGGCTGGCGTTGATCTAGGAATTACTGGTAATGTTAGTCGAAAATCACCTGTTAGCAAAATCATCGCAACACAAAACCGGTTTTGTTTGTTACGTAAATCTTGCATCGTGCGGTCTAATGCCTCCAAATTTTTTTATTTGCCATCGTGTATTCATCCCAAACGATTAATCTGCTTCGCTGCAACACTTTGGCTATCGCAGAATTCCTCAAAAGATTGCAAGTTGGAGCTTCATTAGTTTGCATGTTTAATGGCAACTTGAGTGCATGAGCTGTCCGACCTCCTTCCAACGACATAGCTGCAATACTTGATGAAGCCAGTGCAGATGCAAATCCATTTTTCGATCGAATCGATTCCAAAATCAGTGGTACTACTTTTTTCCTGTTCCACCAAGAGCATCTTAGAAAAAAATTCCACCAGTTCCATTCTTCACTATTTTGATTAACGTTTCGCAGACATATTTTTCAACTCTTGATTAAATACGTCGTGTATTTGGTGATTTGGCGCTGTTATTCCTAGTTTATACATCTAATTAAGGCATTTTTAAAAACCAAAATTCAATTAAAAACACAAAATTTGACTTCTTCATTTTTTCTTTATAACCATCAATACCATGTGTTAAACTTATCGAAAATTGATATTTATTTAAACTTTTAATATAAGGCGTAATTTTTATTAAAAAACAGTGATGAAGAAACAGTTCCGAAAAAAACTGACTGAAAAAATTATAAACTTCAAACATTTTCCGATTGAATTATTATTTAAAAAAAATTATTTTGTAAAAACCAAATTTCATTATTGATTGATTTGTTTTCAATTTTTTGTTTTTATAAAAAAACAGGTAGGTAAAAAGAGTGCATTTCTACGCCTTTTTTGGCAACCGCAAAACCGAATTTGACCAAACTTCACATAAACACTCCCTGACCAATACTTAAGATTACCTTAAAAGAATTATCCAAATCGGTCAAGCCGTTATTTTGTTATTGCGTGACAAAATTAAATAGGGATTATATATGTAGATTTTGCTTTGGTAAAATAGTTAATGAGAAATCTATTACTCCTACGAAAAAAAGTGTTTTATTCTTTACTGTTCAAAATTTTATGAGCATTGATATAAACTCAATAGTTAAAAAAAAAATATATCGGCTGAGATATTAACAAAAAAACGTTTTTTGTCCATTTACAGTACAAAATAAAAAGTGTTACTTTGATACACTATAACTTCAAGATTAATAACCTACAGAGTTCATTAATAAATCATTTTTTTTTTTGTTAATCTTTTGTGTGTAGAATGGCATAAGCTACAATTTATGCTTTCAAATTTTTCAAAAAAAAAACATAAAGTTATCGAGAAATTAAGAAAAAACTGAATTTTACCTGCTTTTACCCCTCTTAAAAAATTAAGCCCCGGTCCAAATATACGGCACTTTTCAAGTAAATTCTTAAGATGTCAAAACAAAGCTCTCTACCAAAATTCAGCTTTGTCGGAATTTTTTCGAAGTGAAAGTCTAATTTTCCTGGGCTAGTATGTAAAAAAACATAATCTAAATCCGTTCAGCCGATAATGAGAAAATTCAAAATAAAAAAACACGATCTAGGACAGGTAGTATTAATAGTTGCTAAGTGCAAAATTTTATAATTTTTTGTAGTAGATCTTATTAATTTTAGTAAATGGAAAAAGTTTAATCAAAATCGTAAGAGTCCTTTTTGAGAAAAAAAATATTTTCTTTTCCGGTTTTTTTTAACTTTTTTATGGAAGGTGCCATTATTTTTTCATACATATACATATTTTTCTAAAAATATTTTAGAAAGTACTAAAAAACTCTTAAATTTCAAGTTTCAACAAAAAATCAATTTTTTCCAAATATTTGATTTTCAAACAAAATTTTTGAAACTTTTTTTAAAAATCCAAAAAACATTTTTTTTTAATTTAAGTACACAAAAATATTAAATTATTAAATTAACTAAACTATTCAAAATTTAATGTTGATTATTTCCTTTTCAGATACAATGGACAACAAAAAAAGAACAATTAAAATTATGTATTTGATGAAGAAAATAGTGCTACACACAAAAATCCCTGTCGTGAGTGTGGGGTTATTTTTTAAATAATTTTATTTAAAATTTACCTAAATATTGTATATAAATAACCTTCAGAAATTTCTTGGAATGAAAGAAATTTTAAAGGATATACAATTGCACGGTAAGCTTTTACGTGACTTGAATATTTCAAATTCTAAACTGTTGAGTTTTTTCCACACACATAATATAGCAACTTGCTCGTTCCAAAAAGAGATTCCAACATACCGCTGCCTTAACTTTTTGAATTCTGTTACTATATAGACATGTTAATAGAAAATCTATTTATGGAAAACAGTTTGTTTCCAAAGCAAGTATTTTCTGTCAAGTTAAGTATGTCTAATGGAAAATGTTGAGTGGAGAGATTTTGCAATTAATAAAGTGCCCATGGAAAAAATTTTCTACGTATACGAGTTAACAATTATTCTAATTTTAATATCATTACTTAATATTAATAAAATTCTATTTTGTTTTTATTTTTGTTTTGTTTTTCAAAATAAAGTTTAATGGAATCTTCTATCTTTTAATATTGTACACCTCCTAGTAAGCATTAAAAATCCTTGTCACACGATTTCAATATTTTTCTTCTAGAGTTTAAAGCTAAAATGAAAGTCTATATAATACATACATATATGTAGGTTCGTAGATTCATATAAGGAAGAGTAAAATATTTGTAATCTGATCATGATAAAAATTTTCTGCATGCTCTCCTGCCACTGATGATGGTCATATATACACCCGATGATTTACCTACTTCTTCATTTGTATGCATAATATGTCGTTCTTCAAAATGAGGTCGTCCTTTCTTTGAATAACATCGCACACTCAGCCAACTCTAGAATCCAGAATTCAGAATCCATACACCATTTGTCTTTGTTTCTTTCAATGAAGCAAACAAAAATGTGAAGTTACTGAATATATTGCAGCGCAAATGACATACTTGGAGGTGAAAAATATTTTACACTAATGAGAGAGAGAAAAGTTGGGTATGAAAAGAAGGGAGTATGTACTTGAATAAAAGGTAAAGTTTATATGAATATTTAAAACAAATAAGTCAAACTGAATTTCATATTGGAATGCTAAATATATGTATACTTAAAATCAGCACAGATATAATGTTTGTTCAAGCTAGGTACGTGAAGGTATCCAAGTCAAGGATTATTAATTATTATTAAATTTATCTATGTAAGTCCATCATTACACTTCGTTTTTATATTTATATTTCGACAAAACTATAAAGAGGATCCAGGGGATAATAATAATGCTTAATTAATTAAAAAAGTAAATGAAAGTAGCAAATTTTTTTATTGAGCATTAAGTACTAAACGATGCCAAAATACATTCACTTCAACATCTTGAATTTGTCTACATGATACGCTGACATTAGTCAAAAGCACCTTTGACGTTGGAACCAAAATTTCGAATGTGTTATTTAAATCCTGAAAGAACCAGATATTATGATCGGAAACGGTTTATTGCTTTTTATTCATACATCTCTAGAGTCAAAATATATAATTTCAAAATAAAATAATATTCACAAGCTTTAGACTGGACCGTTTTTGTTATTTAATTTGTGTTGGCAAGACCTCTACCGGAAGTATTTAAAATATACATTTTTTTGTATTACCTTCATTGGTTTGCAACAAAAACCACCTTTAAACAAAAGTATTTTGGCATGTTTAATCCAAATCCAATGTTAAAATTGGTCTAATACGTCCCATTTTTGAGATATTTTAACATTAACATGTCAAAAACCCGTTTTTTTTGGGAACATTTGACGTTGAATTACTTACATATTTTTACAAAACTTCTAATTGCATCTAAAAGAACTGTATTTTATCTTCCTAAATCATGTCAATTTTTGTCAAATTCTATATCTTCTCAAAACAACATAGTTTCTAAAAAGCAGTTGGGTACAAAAAAGTAAAAACTCGTTTTTAGAGATTTTGTTGCTTTTCATCTTTAAAGGGACTGTCAACAGAGAATCGGCCTCATGACAACAATTGTTTAAAAACGCAAGCTTAATGTTCCTTGTATACAAATTTTTGCACTCATTCCAATAGGTATTGAAATAAATCAATTTTAAAAATAAAGGCTTAATAGAGGGGGACAGCGCTGGGATTAGGAATATGCCAATTTTGTTGGTTATAATTTGAACTTCAAGGAGCAAGGAGCAAAAAAGTCCAACTTGCAACTAATTTTAGTGATGTCAAAACCTAGTTTGAGTTTACTACAGTGAAATAAAGTAATGGATAAAACTTTTTTGGATTTCCTTTGATCAAAATCTTCCGTTTACATTTGACTAAATGAACATTGAAGAGAGAAATTCGGAATTTTGAAATTTCTGCACTTAAAAAAACAGACCTTATAGACTTTTTCGTAGTAAAAGGTATTAAACGAAACCATATAAGTGTCGAAGGCAATTACGATTTATCGTCAGATCATACTCCAGTTATATTATCACTGAGCAGAAATAATAGAAAAAACGAAACGAATTCAGAGATAAACTTGAAAGTTTTATAAACCTAAGATCCCCTATGCAAAAAATTGAACAGATTGATCATGAAGTAAAACAATTTATTGCTGATGTGCAACAGGCTGCAAAAGAAAGTACTCCAACAATTTCGAACTCAAGAGAAAAAGAAATAAAATATCCTGTCGAAATAAAGGAGCTGATCTTGGAGAAAAGAAGAGCTCGAAGGAAATGGCAAGCTACAAGATTTCCAGGTGATAAGGCAGTTTTTAACCGTCTTAACAATGATCTAAAGAAAAGAATCTGTGAATTTAAAAGTGATTCACTTAGTAGACTCCTGGATAGTCTAACGGCGGATGCTTCTATGGAATACTCCATATGGAAAGCAGCTAAGTGCCTTGAAAGATCACAGTAAAATCCCAAGATGGTAAATTAATTGGAAACCCAAAACAAAAGGCTGATCTTTCGCTGAACATCTGGCAAATGTTTTTAAGCCTTTTTCAGCAAGCACAGCTACAAATCCCTTACAGTTTGTTGATAGAAATGACGAATGTGAAATTCCTTTTGACACGGTCAAAGAAGTAAGAAGTATGTGTCAACATAAGTTGTCTAACAAAACATCACCAGGGTACGATCTAATAACTGCTCAGGTTTTGAAATAAATGCCTTCAATAGCTCGGCTATATTCTTAGATGTTGCTCCAGCCTTTGACAAGGTTTGGCACTTGGGACTTGAGTACAAACTGCAAAGGGATCTTCCCAGGCAGTACTACGAAATACTGAAATCCTACGTTACGAACCGACTCTTTAGAGTACGGTACGACCAAAATTACTCGGAACTAAAGAAAATTGAAGCCGGTGTACCACAAGGAAGTGTCCTAGGACCAACCCTGTATCTGTTATATACAAGGGATATTCCAGTGGACATCAACGCTATCATGGCAACCTTTGCTGATGATACTGCAATACTGGTGCCAGATAAATCCGTTACCAAGGCTACACAAAAACTGCAAAATGCAGTCGATAAAGTTAGTGATTGGACGCAAAAATGGCGAATCAAACTAAATGAAACAAAATCGACGCATATAAACTTTACAAACAAAAAAATAAACAATGTTCCAATTCTTATAAACAGTACAGCAGTACATTACTCCAATACTGCCAAATACCTTGGAATGACTTTGGATGCAAAGCTTAAATGAAAAGAGTACATCAAAAAGAAAAGAGACGAACTAAACATGAAGTACAGAAAAATGTACTGGTTACTAGGAAAGAATTCTGACCTATCTATCCAGAACAAACTAATGTTATATAAGCAAGTACTGAAGCCCGCTTGGACATATGGCATCCAACTATGGGGCCGTACAAAGTGAACAAGTGCTGAACCCATCCAAAAATTCCAAAGCAAGGTCCTTCGCGGAATAATAAATGCCCATTGGTATATAAGAAATAGTGATCTACATCGTGACCTTCAAATTGAAATGGTTGAAAAACACGGTATATCACACAATCAGCGACTGCAAAGTCATACCCACTCCGAAATGGAGACCGTCTTAAATGTACGAGACAATGTTCAGAGATTAAGAAGAACCAAGCCTCATGAGCTGATGGTCTAAATGCTATGCGAATGTGTTATAACTTAAACTTCCCACAATGCGATTTATAAATTAAGAAAGAAAAATCATTTGTCGATCTTTCATAGAGTGTCTTTTGAAGATTTCCATCGGATAATAATAACAAAAAAAAAAAGTTTAAAAAAATGGTTTAAAACGTAAGTAAACATTGATGAATAAAACAAATCTGTTTCATATTTATGTGGAATAAGAGGGAGCAGTTCGAAATTCTGGTTTAAAAATTCTGCTTTTCAAAATTTAGTTTTTTTTCAAAAAAAATCTGTTTTTCAAAATTCTGTTTTTTCCAGTTATGTCTATCAAAATTCTACTTTTCAAAATTCTGTTTTTCAAAGTTCTATCATATAACACTTTTAAAAATAAAATTCTGCCTATTCTGCTTTTTCTAAAATAACTTGTATTATAAACGAATATAAACAAAAAAAAGTACAACTCTTTCTAAACCATTTGTCTTATTTCTGGTTTTCACCATGTCCAATAATAATCTTAAAATTAAATTATTTTTTTCAAAATAAAACAAATAACCAGCCATGAACAACTTATCCTTTCACTTATTTTTATTCTTTTAGAGGTTATTTAAGCTTTAAGTGCATAAATGGTGTAACGGGCAATTCCATGGTAACTGACGTTTCATTTGGGAGAGTTTTACGAGCTTCTTTATTAAAATTTTCTTACTTATTTAAATATTAATCAAACAAAATATAAACTCTTTATATGGAAATGACTTCGTCTAATAGGAACAAAACAAATTTTAGTGAGCAAAAATTCCTTCTTAGTATAAAATATGAAAACATGTGGGTAACTCACGTTACCTGTTTCGGACACGGGTTTTGTGGCAGTACCTTACACTTTTTTTTTTAAATTGAACAAGCCAGTAAAGCTTAACTAGAGTGTTGAATTAGATACAAGAATATATCAGCCTATTTATAACTGTATAGAACCTTTAAATTGGTGAAAATATTTTATACAAATTAAATAAAATACTTGGTAACTCTCGTTACAAAAAGTCGGTAACTCACGTTATTTTACGTTTTCAATTTAAAAATTAAGAGTTAACGCTTTTATAATTTCATATTATTCTCAGCCAAATTTTTGTTTCTTCTGGGGATATTTTGCAATTCTAGTTCTAAAACTAGCGAACAATACACAGGAGGTGAAATAAATTTTCTATTTTTCTATCGTCATGTCCTCTTTTTCATGGAATTATCGAACCCACTTTTTTCACAAAATTTTCAACCACATCAATGATTTATAATATTTTGTTTGCATTAAACCAAAATATGATTTTCAGCAAATTTTTTTTTGAGATTTCAAATTGGTGGAGCAGGAATTCATTAAGATTACGTTGAAATCTGGAGTTTTCATTGAGATTTCGATGAAATTTACATGAAATCTTGTTCCATTAATTAAAAATATCAAAAATCAAATTTCGTTTTGGTGCGAAAATAACATAATATTACTTAATTTGAAATTTGAATGGGTCATATTTTTAAAAAAAACTTAGATATTTAGAATTTACAATAGCAGTTTTGACGGATTTTGATGAATTAATTTTACAGGATAATCTAAAAAAAATCAGCTTTACCACTTTTTCACCACATAAAAGAAATTTTTCCAATAAGAAAATTGATTTACCGAACTCTGCCAATAATAAAAAGAAGGTTTGGAAAATTTTAAAAAGCGCGCGCTTTCAAACATTTTCCAAACCTTCTTTTTACTTCTGACAGAAACAGAAATTTGAAAAACAGAATTTTGAAAGCAGAATTCAGCGAAAAGAATTTTGACCCTGCCAGAATTTCAACCCCAACCAGGAATAAGAATCTCTTAATTTAAGCTGACTAAAGCACAATAGTTTTATTATTGAAGACCAGTATTATTAACCTGACATGTCGTTAGGTTAAGACTAGTGTTTCCCAACCTTTTTTGTGTTATGCCTCACCAAAACATTTTAAAAATGTTTATGTCCCCCCAAAAGTATGTGTGATTTTTTACATTCAAAATTCTAAAATGTTCACTAAAAAACTTAAATTATAAAGAATTAAGGAGAAATAACCAGAACCAGAAAACCATTTCATTTAATCCAGCGATACATTTTCCAGAAGGTAAGCAATCACATCTTTTGCGTAGGTATCAGTCGTTTCACATTTTTGTAAAATATTGAAACCTGTCAAAATTCAAAATTTGAGTTGTAAATTATGGTCTGAAATATCAATAAAGATTTTTGTTTTTGTTCCGGAAGAGTTATATTTTTTCCTTGAAGTTGCTTATTAAATGAGTTTAGTTTTCTGGCTAAATAACTCACAAATGCCTAACAATCGACCGTTTGCAAATTTTCGTTTCGAGTTTATTGCTTGAGAGAGTCAAAAAGTTTTACAAATATTTTACAACAGTACACTTTGTTCTCATTTTGTTCTTCACAGAATAGCTGGAAAAAGCGTTTACAACCTGGTGCAAGTAAACAAGTTTAAACAAGCCAAGATTGAGTCCGAAGTCCGGACTCTAGTGCGAAAGAAAGATTTTTTTTTCGTTTCTACTCTTTTAATATTGAAATTTAAAATGAATGAGAAGCATCAAAATGTAAATGCACCCCCCCCCCCTGAAAAATTGAATTGCTCCCCTGTGGGACAAGAGCCCCACATTGGGAAGCACTGGCTTAGAGATTTTTTGCATGCCACTTTGTTTAATTTTTGGACCAAAACAACCAAAAAAAACGACCCACCACTGCCGAAGTCTCCTGAAGTAAAAACTACTCTATTCTAACCTTTAACCGCTCAAGAATGATAATTTTTGGAAAAACGGACAAAACTGTAATACCTCGCTTGCTTGCCTCGAATTGCTGCAATTCGACTCGACTCGAAAAACCGTTTAGGAAAAAAGTAACAATTAATAGATCTTTTTAAAGTTTTTTTTTTCTTAAATTTAAAAAATGAAGTCATAAAGGAAGGTTTTGTTCAATTATCACTTCTATGATTCTTTTATTTGACAGTTCTGACTCGAAATGCTTGTTGGGATGGAAATAGTAATGAAGATTATTATGTTATGCATAGATAAGATACACAAATCCATACCCACTTGCAAGGAAAGTTACTTTTCCATTGAAAAGATTGTCGCAACAAAACTTTTTTAATATAAAAAATATGATTCCGAACACCATGGGAATAAGTGAAAGAAAAAATACTTTTCTAGAAGTACGTGTACCTAGTGGCACTATGCGGTGATATGGTGCGTGGTGGTGCAATGGTGTCTCCTTGAGAAAACGATAATATCTTTGGTCGTCATTTTTATAAGGATTTCATCATCTTAGCGCAAGTAGGATATATACTGTAATGGAATGCGAATATGTTAGTACTTTTGCTTGTGGCTCAGGCAGCGCCATCCAGGTGGGTATTATAGAGGTATTTGTTTGATGATTATTTGTTATGTGAGTCGGAAGGAAATGCAACTATATCTCATGAGAACTGCATTAGAAATATATGGCTTTAATGGGACATAAGTGTTCGAAGGATAACTGAAATTATATTTTAAGATTTAAATGCAAAACATAAAATTAATATAAGTCCAGAAATGAAAACTTGAAAAATAATGCTGGGAATTTTATAATCAGGGCTGTACAAGCTATACGTGCAAATGCACAGGGCGCAGAACCTAATAGGCACCTTGAGCGAGCATTGAGAAAGCCACTTCCTCGTTACCACTACCTTTTTTCTTAATTTTTCATTTCCTTTCAATACCTCGGGACAAAATTGATATCCGTTATACAGGGTGGGCCAAAAGTCACGGCAAATGCGTATGAAAATTGAATAGCTTTTTTGTTTATTATTATTTTTATTGTTTTTTATTTAAATTGATTTGATATTTGTTTTTTTTTAAATAAAACATAAACTTTATATGATAATTATGACAAATTATATTAGAGAGATGACCTTCATTTTCATCGATGCACAATTGGGTTCTTAAACAGTCGTTTTGCATAACTACACTCAAAGTTTAAGGCTCTATCTTAGTTTCAATGTTGTGTCTTTACCGCTCTATAGTTTGGGGCTTGTTAACATACACTCGTTCTTTGATATAATCCCATAGAAAATAATCAGAGACAGTTAAATCTGATTAACGTGCTGCCCAATTGAGTTCTAAGCATCTTGAGATAATTCGGTATGCTGATTGGAAAAGCTAGATTCTACCACATTAGTTCGTTGCTGGGTCATTAAATTTAGCATGTTGGTAACACGATTCGGTGAATAATTAAAAATAATAAAAAAAGCAAAAAAGTTATATAATTTTTAGACGCAGGCGTGACTTTTGGCCCACCCTGTACAGCTACCACATTATTCTGAATTTATAGACATATAATATATATCTACTATCCACCCATAGTAAAAAAAATATATCACAAAATTTTTGAAAAGGGCACGATTTTGTTTGACTCTTGGAAATACCTCGTTTGCCTCTTTGGAATTCCTCGTTTGAAAAAACGCATTGCAAAGTTTTCTCCTTGGGTAGTGAGGAAATGACTGCTTCCACCACTAACCGCAATTGATGAGTGTTTATGATGAAGCTTGCTCAGGGCGCTAATATTGCTCGGGTCCTGCCTGTTTATAATAACCACTTTGCTTTGGTGGATTTTTATAGGTATAGAAATAAAGATACATAAATACAATGGGTATAATAATAATGAAGTGGGTATACTTTTTGATGTGTTGGTATTCCTTCCTGTTAGAAGCATATAAAAGCATTCAAATTTCGAAATTATGCAATGGTCAATGGTTGTAATACGAACAGATGGTGAAGATTATATAGATTTCTAGAATACGACTGAGTGGATATTTCATACTTCAATATAAAAAATTTCATCCCATAACTTTAGTTATGCATAAATTAGTTAGGTTTTCAATTCATCCCTTCATCCCAATTCATCAATTTTAGGATAAAAGCATAACCAAATAAAATGCATGACTGGGTCGCACGTTCTTACTCTTATGTTCAAGAGCAAGAGGCTGTGGTTTTAAGAAAATTATAAAATAGGGACATGGAAATTATGAGAGCAAATTGTTTAAAAGCATGAAATACGAAATTTAATTATCTAAAATAACTCCTGTGATAGTTTGAGGTGAAATAAAAGAACGAAAACTTAATTTTTGATTGAATATGATTATTACGTAAACAAAATTTAGATAGTTGGAGCGGTTTTTTAAGAAAATATTTTTGTATTTAACAAATTCAAATTATGGTAGCAAATCTTAAGTAGGTACTTATTAACGTGCATAAGAAAATGAAATTTTCAACTTTTTGAGATATCTTATTCTCAAAAAGCATAATTTGAACGTTTTTTCTTAAAATCAAAATTTTTCTTTTTAATTTTATGTTCAATATTATTTGAACTTATTTGAATTTAGTAGATATGAAAATAATTTAAATAATAAATTATCTAAAATATTAAAAAAAGTATAAATTTTTTGTAATTTTTGGTAAAAGATAGTACTAATTTAGAAATACGGAAAAAGTTTTATCAAAATCGTATGAGTCGTTTTAGAAAAAATACATTACTTGCCATATAACGGGTGATTTTTTAAGAGGTTTAGAACTTAAAAAAAAAAAAAAAAACACAAAAATTCGAAAAAATGAATGAAATATTTATTTGAATCGATAGTTTGAACCTTGCAATTTAATGTTTAAAGATAATTTCATGCAAATGTTGACCGCGGCTGCGTCTCAGGTAGCCCATCCGCTGAGTCCAATTTTGGCATACTCTTTCACACATATCGGCCGGTATCTCACGAATGAATGCATGGATGTTGGCTTCCAGTGCGTCAATCGAAGCGGGCTTGTCCCTATAGACATTAGCCTTGACATACCCCCACAAAAAATAATCTAATGGTGTCAAATCGAACGATCTAGGCGGCCAATTGACCGGCCCGAAACGTGAAATTAACTGTTCACCAAACTCGCCTCGCAATTGCGCCATTGTTTCGCGTGCTGTGTGGCATGTGGCACCGTCTTGTTGAAACCACATATCATGCAAGTCAAGAACTTCCATTTCGGGCAAAAAAAAGTTTGTTATCATCGCTCGGTAGCGTTCACCATTGACAGTAACGCTGCGATTCGCATCATCTTTGAAGAAATATGGCCCAATAATGCCGCCGGCCCATAAACCGCACCAAACAGTGGCTTGTTCGGGATGCATTGGTAGCTGTTGCAATGCTTCTGGCTGATCTTTACTCCAAATGCGGCAGTTATGCTTATTTACGTACCCATTCAACCAAAAATGAGCCTCATCGCTGAACACAATTTTTCGATAAAAAAGCATTTCGAACCGAGCACGAATTTTGATAGTAAAATTCAATAATTTGCAAGCGTTGTTCATTTGTAAGACGATCCATGGTTAAATTGCAAACCAAACTGAAGCTGTTTGACAGTGACACAAGGTACTAAACACACGTCAGCTGTCAAAACCAGTGTTGCCAAAACCAAACCAGCTAAGAAATCACCCTTTAGCACCTACTTATATGTATCCTAAAGGATTCGAAACGATTAGAAATCTCTTAAATTATAAAAAAAATTCTTATGACCAAAACTTTTGTCGAAAAAAACATAAGTTAATTTTACGGCTTCCTGAAAAAACGCCATGGAAAATTACCTCAAAAAATAAAAGTGGAAAAACCCTAAATTCTCCATACAATGTTATGGTTTTTTTTCCTAGGAAAAGGAACCCAAAAAGTTTTGCGTAGATTCCGGAATTTTTGGTTATTTTTTCCAAACATTTCTTGGCCTTTTTTAATTTTAGAATGATGAAAAAAATTTGTTGTATTGGAAAAAACACCAAAAAATAGTTTTGGGATTTTTTTCAAACAAAAAAGGAAAACCGCCTGAAAATAAATTTGTGTGCTTTTTTTCCAAATCGAAAACAAAATCGACTTAAAGAAAATGACATAGCACCTCATCCCATTTTTAATAAATTAATTAAGGTGCAAGTGGCCCTAAGATAACAGTCTGAAAACCGCTATTTTCAACCCCTCGTTCTAACCACGGGTACCAAAGAAATCCTGCCAAACTTTTGAATTTAATGTCAAGATGCATGCACCTGGTCTGTAGGTACACATACTCATTTTTTGGTTATGGATTCAACCCAAAAATATGCTGCCAGCTCTTAGAAGGAAAATATAAATACGTGAGAGTAATAAATTCAGCTTTGTCAATCAGTTTTTAAGAATTTATTTTGTACACTCAAACAAAAAATTTAACTCATTCATATTTAATTCAAACTCAAGCACATATGATTTGGCATGGAATCGATTTCTATTTAATTTGTATAGAATAGTATTAATTCATCGTTGAAATGGTTTGAACATGATTTTGTTCAAATTTACCATGCTTTCTATTTAACATAAAGATATTTCTCTTTGTTTTAATTAACTTTATTTGATGTTATTTCAGACGGAATCATACTAATCTTTTTAAATATTTTCGTGTTTGGGTTGAAGATGTATTCTGTTTAAATCAAATAATTTCTACTTTTAACTAAATAAAATTTTTTTCTATTTGTTATGATGTAACGTTTCCTATAATACATGCAACATACATACATATCGTCGGTTCAAAGTTAAAACTCACTTACTTACAAATTACACTCTTGAAGGATATCAGATTGCCACTATATTTTTTGCCACTGGAAAGTCAATTTTTCCTTCACTTTTTAAATAAGTTCCCGTATGTACTCAATGTTTTATAAAACTGGGCAAAATTATACTTTTTAGATTCAAAATACATTTCATTCTCATTTGCTTGAACATTTTTTCCACACTTAGCGAGTTTTACTTTTAGACCGACGGTATTACGTTGGCACTCATTTTGGAACTATTTGAATATCTTGTCCAGCCAATGGAAGAGACGAACTTATTTGCGAATATCTTAGACGCTAAACGCCTTTATTACTTTGAGTTCAATTCAAACTGATTCGAGTTTAAATTTAACAATTCTATTTAATCTCTTTCTTAATATTTTAAGTGCATTCATATTTAAAACAAACTCGTGCATGTTGATTTCTTGTAAAAAAATTGAAAGCAAGTAAAATAATTTAACAAGTCTTTCAAAAATCAAACTCAAATGGGCTTGAATTCACGTAAAACAAATTCGTGTAGCTTCCAATGTAATAACTAAACATGAATGTATTTGATTTAAACATATTTAACAAGAAATAATAGTATTTTTGAATCTGAATAGATAAAAGTTAGATATAAATCGGATTCTATTTGAACTAATTTAAACACATAGTTAAATATGCTTGCTATTTAAATAAGTCATAGTTCAGCTAAATTGGGCAGCAATGGGCCAGCAGAAACTCACGCTACGCTGCGCCACTGCTCTCTGTCTATTCAGCTACAGCCTTAACGGCTGAATTGATTTCCTTAAAACTTGGCACATAGCGTTTTTTAGTAATTTAATCATGTTTTTTCTTTTAATTAGAATCAAAAATAACGGTGAAATAAGGCCAAGCAAAATAAGGTCAAATTTTTAAATTTGGCCGAAGGAAAGATCAATTTGGGATGTGAAAATTAAAAATTCGGGCTAATTTTCATATCTCAAATTAATCTTTCCTTAGCCAAAAAGTTTTTCCGCTATGCTCTTCCCAAGGGAAGTCCAATTTAGGGTATTGAAAATTAACAATTCGTGCGAATTTGATATTCCAAATTGATATTTTTTCTGCTACGGAATTTTTTAATTAAAAGCTAGCAAGTTCATCTTCCGTAAGTATTAGTTTTATTTTATTAATTTCATGTTACCTTTGTGATTAAAAATGCAAGTAACTTGATATTGAAAGCGAAAATAAATCGGTTGCGATAAAAAAGTTGTCTTCAACAAAACCACTCCGAAATTGAATTTTTACGTTAAAAAAAAAACAAACGTTTTATCAGACACTAGACAGTATTTATATTATGATCAGTGCGTCTGCCCATTATACTGACTATAGAGCAGAATTGGTATTACTTCACTTTAGTAAAGTGAAATAAGGCCAACTATTAAATTTGGCCATATTTTACTATTAAAGTGAAATTAGGCCAATTTTTCTAATTGAAATGCCTTTTTTTTAACAAATTAACAAAATGTTATTTTTCTTGAAAACACGCCTATAGTATCAAATTAACTGTCGAACAACGTGAAATCCGGTAACAATCAAATACATTTTAAATCACCTCAAATTGATTTCATTTAATAATGTTTAGCATTATAATTTAATTAATAATTAAACAATGTAATCAAACCTTGAATGCATTACGAATCCCATTCGTTTCATCGCCAGCATGCAATACTGAAGCTGGTACGAATTACAACAGTAACACCTAGAGTAACTTTACAATAGATAGATAGTTTGAATGAGAATGTTACACCATGGTTTTGACCATACAGTTTTTATTTTGAGAACATTCATGAATATAATGAACATTACTATTTTTTCGGCACATTGCTGTGAAATGAAAAGTTTAAAATTTCACGCTGAAAATTTTATCTGAAATTTTTACTTTCACATGAATAGCCAACTAAATTTTACATACAAATGGTCTGTATGAAATTTTTAGCAAACTCGCCTTTTCGTTCAGGCTCTAAGCTCAATGTGTACAGATGGACGTTGATCATACTCACATCCAACAATGTTACTACGAAAATTACTTTTTTAGCATTCTCCTTATCGTTTTTGTTTGATTTTAACTTCCATTTTTTTTAACATGAAACCAATACTTGCCCTATATGAACTCCTATAGACCAATAAATTAATTATCTATGAAGTTCAAAAACATAATCACAACATTAAGAATGAAAGTAGCTCTTAAACAGAAACACCACATGCCTTCGCTAAGCAAATATCAACATATTCCACTAACTTATAACCAAACCTAATAATAAACTCTCATTCAGTTCTCTTTTTAAAGATGTTATTCAATAACTAACTACCAGGGATGGGAATGCTGACTCCAGAAAGTGAAGCAAATTGTAGTAGATTAGTCAAATGTGTAGTAGATACTGAAAAAAATTGCTTATAAAAAAAATATATTCTCTTTTAATTCAATATTCAGAACAAAAACGTAACATTGACTAGTCATTTACTGAAGAATTACTGCTTTTTTTAAAGGATAAGTTTCAAAAATTCATACTTAAGTTTATTTGTTGCATAGTTTTTAAAAATACAAGGCAAATTTTTGTTATAAATTCAAATAGATTCTGCTATAAATGAAAAAATCACAAAAACTCAAAAAAAAATACTATAATAAATTCTATAAAATACTATGAAAATTGTGAATGTGTGATAAGTAAGTTAAATGAAGTAGAAATAAGTTGCTACGTAGCAGATGCATAAAAATAAATTAATAAAGTAGATATACTACATATGCAGTTAATACTCATCTCTGCTAACTACTCCATTCTCCTTGATTGAAAATCTTTGTTTACAAGAGACTAAGAGAGTAGATCACATCTCACTTTTAACTATTTTCTACCTGCTTTTTCAACATTCTTTAGCTATTATTAGCATCAGGTTAAAGCATGAAGTTTATTTTTGGACATTTTACTTTTTACGCGCTTCGTTCTGAGGCACCGTCTACCTATCCATAAAAGAAATAACGAACAAAAGGATCAAAACAAACATAATGATAATGGGATTGCTAACAAGTGATATATTCTTTTTTGTTATGGTACATAAAAGTGCTATGATAGTAATGGTATCACAGCATAGTTGGAGCCATCAGAAACAGTGTTGTCAAGATGTTATTTTTGATTATTTTTAATACGTTCATCAATGTGAATAAATATATTCAACTTCTGCATGAATAATTAATTACACTGGTCTGCAAAAACTAACTTTTTTTTCGCCTTCAAATATTTTTTAAAATTATGATAGATTTAACTTATCTAAATCCAAATGTGGTTTCAGAAAAATTCTACCACATCCAGTTTTTTTAAATGATTTTTGAAAAATGTGATTGATTTGCAGAAAAGATCCTTTTAAAAAAAAAATCTATTGTGACTATTCAGCTAAAATTTGGAGGAGTTATTCCACATAATATTAGTTTTCACACGATATTAGATTTGTCTTTATTCTTCAATGTTTACTCACAATAAACCGCTATTTAAAAAAAAACAGAAGAAACTTAAAAACTCTATAATTTTTATGGCTTACACTGTAAACAAAAACATCTTATTTGCAAGATATAGTGGAACTTCTCCTCGATATTCATAATGTCGAGTATAAAGAGAAAATTTGACCAGAGAATTAAAAAAAAAGAAACATTTAAGCGTATTAAAATCCAAAATGGGTTTTTCCTTTCACTGATAGTACAGTCAAACCAGGTTTTGATATCACACAAATTAATTGCATGTTTGACTTTTCATATTATTATTCCTCAAAGTCTAAATTATAACCGACAAATTTATCGTATTTTACCTCCCAACGCTTTTCAACCCATTTAGCCAACTCTATTTTAAACATTAATTTATTTCAATACCTATTGGTCGGGGAGTAGAAATATGCACACTTACAATTTTTAACAATTGTTGCCATAGATCCGACTTTCTGCAGTTAGACCCATAAAAGATACAAAGCGGCAAAGTTTCAAAACATCGGTTTTTAATTTTTTTTAGTGAATTGTTTTTGGAAACTTTGCTTTTCTGAGAAGAAAATGAATTTTGAAGAGATTCAAATTGATTTAGAAAGATGAAGCATAGTTCTTTGAGATCTCATTAATAGTTTTGCAAAAACATATTTAGTGTTGAAAAAATTCAACTTTAAATGTACCCTAAAAACAGGTTTTTGACATTTTAATTTTGAAATATCTCAAAAATGTGACGTGCCAGAGTAATTAAGACTTCGTATTTGGATTAGGCATGCCAAAATCTATAAGAAAAGTATGGTTTTGATAACAGGCGATTTTCGTTGAAAATCAGTTTTATTTATTGATAACTGGTCCAAAATTAATTTTTTTAATTTGGCTTAAATCTTTTCTTCTCTCCAAGAAATACTTTCACTCGAGATCCAGAGTGAATCTCGGATAACTGTCTACCCCTCTGTTAGCTACTTTAATGACTGTGTGCACTTGCGAGATTTACTCACGAGAGCTACTTTTTAATCTCAAATTTACACGCTTCTTTAGTAAAATGTTAGATTTCAAAAGTTTTTTTCACTATTTTTAAGACTGTGTAACAACGCAATGTTGTTCATTTAACAAAATTTTTAACGTTTACTAAAAGTAGGTAGAGTTTGGCATATTAATGACATTGCAGATTAGGTAAACAAATTGCCATATTTCGATTGACAAGAAAATGAAAAATAGGAAAAGTGGTAATCTCTTCCCCAAAAGATCAAATCTTTTCAACCGTGACAAATTATATAAAACCAATATTGAAAAGTTTTTAATTGAAGAAGAAGATAAGTCTCAAAAACCGGATTGGATGATGGAATACGGATAACGGATTTTACTTCGGCACGAACACTGTAAGAAACCTTGCTATTGGAATCAAAATAATATTAAGTGGAACAAAATATAGTTAAGGGAAAGTGATGATACTCGTATCTCAGAAAAAATGTAAAAAAAATTCCAATCTTTGCCATTGCAATTATCTTTATTTTTGCATAATACGCATGCAAAAGTCTACAAACAAATCTGGCTTGCGTTAAAAGTTGTTCATGGTTAACTCAAAAATGGTGAGTGTTATCGAAAACATTTTATAAAAATTTTGTGCAATTTGCTACCCCCTTGACCTTGAATAGGTTTTACGCAAGTCAGATTCGTTTGTAGACTTTTACATGCGAATTCCTTATGCATTTAAAAATTTTCACTTGGAATTTTTCCACAATGAAAGTAAAGGGTGTTTTTTAGACGTGTGGTTTTCAATTTAGCAATATTTTTTCGGAGTTGGTCTTTTTTAAAGCTGTCATTTATTTATCCTCAGTTTGGTTTGCCATTTTATAGTGAATAGACTTACTCCTGAACAAAGTTTGTAAATCGGTTCGCACGACGCATTGCGAAACAATCAATGTTTACAAGGAAACGCAGATAAGCCCGAAACTATTGACGCCTTGAAATCGAGTATATGGCACCTCAATAAAAGTTTCCTGCAATAAATTGATTGTTCCGCGATGCGTCGTGCAAACCGAGCCATTATTTTGGTGATAATTTTGCACGATTCGGAGTAAGTGTATTTATTATGAAATGGCAAACCAAACTGAACATAAATCAAGTGACAACTGTCAAAAAGACTAACTCCGAAAAAGTATTACCAGATTGAAAACCGCTCGTCTAAATAAAACTCCCTTTACATTTTTCCTGGGCTAATACCTGTGAAATTAAAATAAGCTTTTTTTCGTTAGCTCAGAACATGAGAAACTGTTGTACACGGACTTAATCACCTCTATCTCTATAGGCACTTACTACGGCGAGTTGAATATTTTTTGTCTCCGACCGTTAGAAATTGATAGAAATCAAATTTTAATCTAGCCTTCTACAATATATTCTGATGTACCTTTTTTATCTAAATTAACTGTACTAAGATGCAAAAGATTGATAATTCAAAAAATTACTTATAGTAAAGAAAAGAAAAGAAAAGAAAAGAAAAGAAAAGAAAAGAAAAGAAAAGAAAAGAAAAGAAAAGAAAAGAAAAGAAAAGAAAAGAAAAGAAAAGAAAAGAAAAGAAAAGAAAAGAAAAGAAAAGAAAAGAAAAGAAAAGAAAATAAAAGAAAAGAAAAGAAAAGAAAAGAAAAGAAAAGAAAAGAAAAGAAAAGAAAAGAAAAGAAAAGAAAGGAAAAGAAAATTAAAAAAATCTACAACGCACTTCATATGCCTTCTTGAGTTCCTAAATTTATTTTTAAAAGCTGCAAAATGCACCTAACCCCAAAGTTCTGCTTTCATTCCGTTATGGCAACACTGTCTTGATATGCTTATTTTCAATATAGAAACAGCGATACTTTTTATTGAAGGCTGGTTTTGGTTATTATGAAAATAACAAAAACAATTATTTGTTAGTCAGTGGTTTGGATTTTATTTCGGTGGCAAATTTTGTGATTTTGTGCTATGAAAGTTTACATAGTAAACAGAAACAATTGGTTAAACAATAACTCTTGCCATAAGGGGTGTATTGGCGTATTTTTTGTTGATCAGAAGAAACGAGAACAAATAAAAACCTATACATTTTGCATTCTAAAAAAAATTGCTTAAAAAAAACAAACCCTATACCTAATACCTTTGAGCTCAAAACATATGTAGAGTGCTGTTTATTTGCTAAAAATTGTTAAACGCTTAAAAATCTATTGCCAATACCAACCTTTAGAATTAACTAATAATTCACTTAAAAACTAGGCTGTAGGGAGATTCAGTGTGAGTATTAAATCAAATTTTTGGGGTTTATTTTTATCCGTTACTTCTTCGTTTTCAATTTTACGACAAAAAAAATGTTAGGATAAATTTTATAGGTTATTTTATTTCTAGCAAAAAAATTATTTTCGTAAAACTTACGGTTGTCAAGAAGTCTTAGAAACCCTTTTCCATCCCCATTTTTAAGATGGGGGCCAAATGGGGAGGCTTTCAACCCAAAATCGGGTTTTATACGCACACTGAACACCCCTACACATCAAAAAAAAAAAACTTATACTACCCAAAATGGAAGGTTCGACAAAAATTTTTTTAGATTTCAATGAACTTTTAGTAAAAAATAACTATACTTGCAATTGCCACCCTAAAGCTCAAATATTTTAAATCTCCCCTGACAGATATTGGAAATATTTCACTGATATAATTAACTATTCAGCTGCTAAAAAGGCTAGGCTATTTTTCAAAATACAATCAGGTAGACAAAATTACGGGACCTACATTTTTCGTATTTTACTTATTTTACCTACAAAATAAATTGAGTATCACTATTAAAGTACGTAAGTTGTTGTCTATTTCAAACAATAACAAAAAAATTATTTAAAATGAAAAAAGTTTTCAAAAACAACTTTTATTTAATTTCTTGGAAGGAGATGGGACTTCGATTTCTCGATCCTATTTCTTTCCTGTAAGTCTGTAAGAAATCCAGGAACTATGACTCTTTGTTTACTTCTCTGGTTATTGTCTGTAAGCTTTTGGCTTCACTTAACAAATCTTTCCACGCCAAAATATTTTGACTCTCATTTCAACTTAGTACATTCACATGATATTTGTTTTTGCTTTCTGGTCGAGGCTATGCTTTCGTCAGGGTCGTCCTGAATAAAACACGAGAAGTTTCTAAACTAATTTTGGGGTATCCCCTAATAAAGACAACATTCGAATTTGCAAACATTTGTATAGTGGAGTGTTGGCCACCCTAGAAAAAAAAAAAACAAAATGACAGCTGACAGTTTAGGGTTAAAATAAAATGGAGCATTAGAAAAACGTGTTTTCATTGTTGAACAATATTTAAAAATTTATTTTTTTTAAGGGTTGCCAACAACTATTACTGCAAAAATGGCTACTAATTAAAATCTTTCTTTAATTTTGAGACACCCTTTATTAAAAAAAATGACAATTTGTTCAATGTTATTGGTTTACGGTGGTCTTTTTCAGTCATTTTGGTATACGGATATAATAGCCATGTTTATTCACAACAACAAATTGGTATAGTTTCGTATTGTTGTTGTATTTAACATGCTCCTTTTTTCTAAGCAAACATAAAAAAGCTCGAAAAACAGGGCTAATGATGACTTGCGTTTCTAAATTTATGTATTTGGTATCGTTTTTGAATATAGTCTTGTCTATGTTGCATAAAGTAAATAGATCCTAATATCAAGAACCAAAATACTCCCAAAAAATGTATTGGATTTTTTGCAAGAATCTAGTTCTTGACACTGACACTTAATCCTTTAATCAGTCACAATCATTGCCATATCCCATAATTCATATAAGCCATTCATATTAAGGAAGTTTTCTTTTTGTAAAGTCGTCGATTTTTTTCCAATTTTATATTTATTTTGTATTTGCAACTTTTACTAACACCAATATTTGGGTGATCCTTATAAGAGTAATTGTTTAATTTAAGTTGTTGCACCCGCAGTTCTTAATTTCTTTCAAATAATTAAATAAAAATCCTATGAAATTTTTAGCTCATTATTTTACCGCTAACCTGGCTCCAAGCCTTAAGAAGTTTTATAAGGGAACACACATGTAAAATTTTTACTTAAATTTTGAATTCTTATAACTTTGGTAATAATTGATGGAAAGTGTGCTCGGATCTAGAAAATACCAACGCCTATCATTGCTATTCTCCAATAGGGAATTTTGAATTTGGCTAAGACAATAGATATTTTCATATCGATTTGGAATAAATATTTATATCTGTTGATTCTTGATTGATTGAAAAAATAAATATTTGTTGCAAATGTTATGAGGTTCATGGATGTTATGGTACTCGTATCACACTTAAAAATATTTCTCCCAAGTTTCATTAGTTATCAAACTGAATTAAAATAGTCGTGTCGTGCCTTTAAACATCTCGCTGTTGATTTATTATCAAAATGTCTGAAGTTTGTTCTAAATGTGATCAAGTCATTGAAAACGACGTTAAGTACATTAAGTGCAACCATTATTTTTGTGGTAATTTTTTCACAAAAATTGTGTTGAAAGTCGTGGCATTATTGTTGATGCTATTTCAAAAAAAATATTATATGAGAAATGTAATTTTTATACTAATTTAAGTTTTTTTTTTAATTTTTCATAAATAGGGATTTAATAAGATAGTAATTAAATCCTTATTCTTAATTCACTGTGACAGCAAATATTCCTTCCTATCGCTATTCAGGTTGCATTTTGAAATAACCTTAGGTCACACAGACATATTACTCACTGCCTGCAACAATGGGACAGCTAATTTTTTTCAGTTTCATAGTTTAAATTATTATTTAAATTATTGTTTTAATAAACTTGTGCAAGGGGCTGAAAAAAGGGAATCATCTTCATTTTTTTACCTTCTAATCCAATAACCCTTTACTTCAGAAAACATTAGGAAGCAAAGCAAAGAATAAATATATAAAAAAAAAAACTTTTAAAGTTCAGCAAAATAATAATTAAAATAAGTAAGAAATAATGGGTCAATATCTTTAAGAGATCCAAATATCAATACAAAAAATACTCTCAAAAAATGTATTGAATTTTTTACAAGAATCTAGTTTTTGACACTGACACTAAATCCTCTAATCAACCACAATCATTCATTTTGGTAATTTTTACTAACACCAATATAAGGGTGGTCCTAATAAAGATTATTGTTTAATTTAAGTTGTTGCACCTGACCAAATCCCTGATTCAAATAAATACAAATAATACTGTGAAAACTTAGCTCACATTTTTACACATGTAAAATGTTCAATTTTATCTTGAATTCTTTTTAATTTTGGTAGTGATTGATTGAAAATCTGCACTTAATTAAAAAAGAAAAACGCCTATCATCGCTATTCACCAATAGGGAACTTTACTCAAGGGAGGATTAAGATTTTTTGCCGTGCTGTGCCCAAATTTTTTGCCTTACGCTGTTTTATGAAAACCCTTATTATAAAATAGATTTCAGTAAGTGGAATCAAATACATTATTTTAATAATTTTCAACATCCCGGTTGCTTTATTTTTATTATTATTTTTGCCAATTTGTGAGATTGAATTTTGTTTTGAAACCTTATCACACAAACGAACAAAAAAAATTTTTAGTAATAAAACAAAGTTCCATGTTTAAAAAAAAATGTTTTTCGTGCTGTATAAGTTTTTCAAACAATGCCAGCATTTGCTTTCAAAATCAAACTCTCACACAAACATATGAAAAATCCTACATAATGAGTGCTGATTTTAACGTTTGTAATTTAACGAGATAGCGATATTTGATGAAGAGTTCTATTAGAATTTTTTTCTAGGAAATATTTACGAACAAAGATGATCTTTTCAATGCTTTTTTCATTATAACCCAATTTCATTAACATTAAAAAAAAAAAAAAGTATTTCTTTTTTTAACATCCCTAGTGTACCTACTAATTTATGTTTTTCTAAATTCCATCAGATAATTTGTTTGTATTTTTGAGACGTCAAACCTCAGGTGGAAATTCCCAATGACATCCATCTGGCACCTAATTCCGAAAGTACTGTCATTCACAAAATTATTTGCAAAACAATTTTTTCAAGTATTAGAACGAGAATCCAATAAAAAACAAGGTACCGAGCAAATCAACGATTGTACCCTTTTGTGGTTCAAAGAAGACTTACTCAAACGTTCTACCCTCTGACCGCCCGGTCATTGGCCACTCTCTCATTTTGAAAAGGGTAATGAGTAGAACTGTAATGCCAAAGGTCTGGGTTCGATTCCCGGCCACTGCCACCTAAAACAGAATTTTTTTCCGAGGTACTGCTTGCGAGGGAGTGACAAATCCTCCAAGAGTATACTTCTCAAGAATAAGTGCTTCTCATCTAGCCGTTCGGACTCGGCAAAAAATTGTAGGTCCCATAAATTCCTGCCAACAGCACACACACAGGAATGGTTGAGAGTTGTTAGTCACTAGGCCCTGGTTCTACATGAGTTGTTGCGCTACTAAATTTATTTATTTGTACTTGATATCCAAGAAAAATTATGTAGTTGCGTTCAACAGCCGTGACTCTAGAGTCAGTTGAAAACGACAAAAAATCAGAAAAACACTCGTACTTTCGACACTCTTCAATTTATTGTTTTACATTGATTATGTGAATTAAAATGTAAGTCACAATCAGTACTCTTCTTAATCTTTAATTCATCATATCAAACGTTTTGATATCTTTAATGGAAATTTTTTTAAAAGCAAAAATACGGAAGCACTAAATTGACGATTTCAAATACTTCAATGGGGAAAGGAGGAAAATGAGAAAATTAAAACACGGTGGGTAACCTTCCTTTGAACTATTAGGGATATTCTCACAAAGTTTGAAAAAAATCTAAAATGCTAAAGTATATAATTTTTGTTTGTTTTTGTTTTTCGACGTTTTCATATGGAATGACTCATATACTTCTCTAATAGTCTTTGATGCGCTGAGTTCGAATTTAGTTTTGAAATTTCTCTAGCATGTCGCGTTTTAGGGATATTCGAATCTAAAGATATACAAAAAATCCATTTTTTATGCAAATCAGGGGTTATATATTTTGTCAAGGTATTTTTTTTTTTCGGTTATGGTCATTCTAAAGTACAAACATTTTACTTCATAATTCTTTTTAATTTTTTAAATACCACTATTCATTTTCGAGAAATCGTTGGTCTTCGTCTTAAGCAATACGTAATTCGAAAAATCCAGTCAATTTGTACTCAAAAGGGAACAAAGCGAGCAAATTGTGGAATAATTTTTATTTTCTCCCTACCTAATGTTAACTAGGGTGCTGAATCTCAATCTGAGGTTTGCAACTAAAATTTCATGACGCAATATTCAAAAATTTGGAAAAAGTGCTATCAAAATGTAAATTGATTGGATTTATCGAATTACGTAATCTAAGACAAAGGGTATTTGGAAAATTTTAAAAAGAATTTTGAAGTTAAATTCTTTGGAATGACCATCAAAAAATATAACCCCAAATTTGCATAAAAATTAGCATTTTTTGTATATCTTTAGATTCGAATATCTCTAAAACAGGACATGTTAGAGCAATTTCAAGACCAAATTCAAACTCAATTCATCAAAAATCATAATCTTGGTTTATGTTTTAAGCAAAAAATAAAAAAATTCACATAAAGTAGTAACTTATAGTGCTTTCAAGTGGATTTTCGAAAACAATAAAAACACGTCAATTTTCAACTAGCGCTTGACTCCAAATGGATTGTCGCAGAAAAAAAACATAAACAGAGATTCATTTGAAATTGTGAATACTACTCGTATTAATGATACCCACTTTGATGTAATTTTCGAATAACTGGTATTTTTCGAGCCATTAGTGAAAAACTTCAAAAAAAATGCATTTTCACATCATTTCTTCCATTTTTTCCATGTTGTGTCACGCAATTTTAGTCGTAAACCTTAGATTCGGATTCAGCATCCTTAGAAACATAAAAAAAGGACCAACTCAAAATTACCTCACAATTTGCATGGTAAAAATACAATATTACTGGACTAAATGGCATAGTTGTTCTTGAGCTCTAATTTATTAACAGGCTGTTTATACGATTCAAAGATTTACGTGGATGCTTTTTATACTTTTTAATAATTACTTGCATATCTTAAAAGTCAAAATCAGAAAAACTATTTTAAAGAAAATTAAAAAATAGTTAGTTGACCATTAATAACCATTTTTTGACAAATTGTTTTCCATCCTAAAGTAATCTTTACTTGCCACAGTACATTAGGGTGGTCCCTAAACTGGACGTAGTCTTGGATAGCCCTCATTCGATTCAAAACATTGAAAAACGATTTCCCTAATTTTTTTCAGATTTTTATTTCCTTATGGGAAGAGGATTATTCTTATAAAACGCGAAAATAAATCAGAATGTATGGATTAGATTCAGGCGAGAAAAAAAATGTATTGGAAGGGGGTCTATTTCCCCCCGTTCACGCGGGAGGGGTAATTTTCTAGAAATTTGGCCAAAAACAGAAAAAAATTATTTAAAAAAACGGGAACACTTACAATGCCACGCTTATTTTACTTTTTTTAAAGCCACGATTCCATTCTATATATAAAGTTTTTATTTTTAATAGTTTTTGAAAAAATATTTTTTTCAATTATAGTCAAATTGTTTTTTTTTGCATTTCATAAAAATCACCCTAACCCCATAGTTAGTACCTTAAAGTGAAAATAGGGATACCAGAGGGTAAAATAAAAATCTGAAAAAATTAGGAAATTTTTGTTTTTCTATTTAGAACCATTTGATGCCTATCCACCTCAGAATTTCAAAAAAAAAAAAAAAAAAAAAGTACCACCCTAATGTACATACACTTACATTGCACATACAAAATATGCGTCTGCATGAAAAATTGAACCAGTTTTTCAATGCTGAGTTAGTAAGCTAATCCTGAGAATAAATTACTCCAAAGTTATCTCAAAAACTGTTTTTCAATGGTTGTTTAACTTCTTCCTTCAACTGTCAAAATATTATTGAAATAGATTTTCAACACGTACGTATCTGTCTGAAATATTTGTTCAGTTTACTGCCTGGGTTAGCTCATTAAATTTAGAGAGTTGACTAGGAAAAAATTAGAGAGAGAAGGATGATCCTGCACTGAGTAACTGGTAGTTCAAATAATATTGCATTTACAAATTGTACAAATATTTTGTCTTTTTTTTTTCTTAAACAAAAATAATTTTCTCAGTTCTTCTGATTTTACACTTTTTCGTATATTTTTTTAGTATTTTTTACAATTATTCCTTAATAATATCACTATACAATATTAAAGCAGATGTCAGAAATATCTGTTCAGTTTACATCTTCAAAGCCTTACCACACTAACCAAGTTATATAGCCTTCAACACCAAGAGCAAGCTCATACGATCCAACATTCAGTCTTTTATGTGTAATGCTCTAAGCTGTACTCATATCTTCAAATGGTACTTTGGTGGCAAGAGCTTAATATGGTATTTGAATGGCAACCCTGCAATAACAATACAAGAAAAATTTAAACATTACTTACACTTACTTACTTACAATAGCTGTAGGTACCGAAGGTAGAAGAATATGAATAAAGGTGTATAGCATAGAGAAGATGTACTTATGTTTTTTTTTTGTCTACCTACTTATACATATATTATACATGCTTTGCCTTAAACACTATTATTTTGATGATGCATAAGAGCATAAACTGATGGGTTTGATTTTGTGCTCTTTGTACCAATGGGAGATATGCAAAAACAATGTTTCCTCTTTATTTCTTCTTCAATCCATCGACAGACACCAACAGGTGCAGCACGACCAAGAAGAAGTCTTCAGAGTTTGAACTCATCCATAGTTCAATATCTAAAGCAAGTACGAGTGCGACTATAAATGTTTGGTATCTGATGCTTGTAAGCCGTGGGTTAAATTTTGTGAAATTTATTTATGAAAAGTGAAACTAGTGCAATTACATACATACCTAGGGTGTTTACAAGATTTGAATAAAATTTAATTTCTTGTTGTACCTAACTGATAACTAAGGAAACTTATCAGAATTAAAAATGGTAAGTAGGTATCTACAAGTGTTTTTTGTTATAATATTTATGTCTTTTTATGTAAAGTGTATAAAACATACAAATTATAGGATTTTGGCCGTTACTCCAGTTACGCTAATCAGTTAGAAGCTATTATACTCAATCTAGCACTATAATAATAATGTGGTAATGGTGCAAGCTTTACAGACTGACTGACCACTTCAATAATTCATTGTATATATAAAGTGATTCGTACTTGATCTTTATATGATTATAAACAAGACGAAACGGTTGATTTTCTTGGCTTAGCACCACTACGATATAGAGGGGCCGATCATAAAAGGTTTAAGACGTTAGTCAATCTCGTTGTGTGAGCAACGCTAATGAGACTTATTCCTTTATAGTCAACATAGTTTGAAACATCTCTTTTTAAAGTCATTCTTTTATCGGTCTAAATAATAGGTAAGTTGGTTAAAGCACACTCCTTACTAAGTCAACTCCGGCTACTTTTAATAGCCCCGCAACAGCGGCCTTGTATACGTCTTAAGTTTGGATATCGTACACCATACTTCTTGTTTGTCAGGTGCATAGATAATTTGGCCATCAATCATCATCTTAATTGAATGTAGTTTTCTGTTTAATAGTGGGATGTTGGCTGTCTTCACCGCTTAAGCAGTCTAAAAAAGTGTTCTTTTCAGATCTCCGAATGGCCTCTAAGCTGTTCTTGTTTAGTAGCATTGTTCTTGTTTGAGCATAACCATGGTAGATAGTAACATAACAACCCCCAATTGAAGCATCCAGATAAAAAACTAGATAACTCCATTTTTTCGACGAAATATGAAAATGCCGCACCGTTCTGTGTATACTACTTGAAATTCAGCTTTTTTGACTCTTAATTAGAAAAACGCAATTCTGTACTGGAGCTGTCTTGTTTTTGCTCCGCACATGAAAAATGCAAATATTGTTAGAGGGATTGAATCTTTGAAAATTTCACTCTCAAACGGTGTTTCAGCTTAAAAAATATTATATTAAATTAAAAAAATAACAGTTGGTTCCATGGTTTGTAGCTGTATGATGAAGAAAACGATGTCTCCATTTAATTTCACAAAAAAAAAAAAAAAAACGGAGAAAATAACCAGACAACCCCAAAAACAAAATTATTTTATTTTATTAATGAAAACTTCATCTTTTAAATTTTTGTTTATTTCCTTTCGGAAAAAATTGAGTTTTTGAGAATATTTTGTTTATTGATTTTTAGAACAGTTTTTTTTGTATGTTTCTCAACATTCAAAGATATGGAGTTATCTGATTTTTGCACCGGATGCTTCAATTGATTTGAGCGCCTACTTCACGTGCTTTCACTTTTTCCTCCTAAGAAGTGAGTGTTCCTCCTTTATTTTTTTCCCGTAGACAATCTCTCAGTATTTTGGGTTCTTAATCTACAGCATTGACTGCCTCCATTCTCGCCTGCTTGTACTGGAACTTTTTTCGGACCAGGGCCAGCGATCTCGTTGTGGTTACTTATTGAAACCCACTACATTAGTGGCGCCACCTCTGATAGCATGTTCTTAGTATGTATTTCCATTGTTTCTTTGCATTTAATGCTAACGGTGGGTGGGATTGTCAATTTTATAAAAACAAAAAACTTTAAATAGAAAAAAAAAATATTTAAAAACAGCATTATACTTTAAATTGAGTATTGCATCTTTTTGAAGCAAAAAGTCTCTTTTACACTTTATTATGCTTTAAAAGCAATGGTTCGCTAGAGAACATCTCTATACAAGGGAAAATTTTCATCATCGTAATCATCATCATCAAATCCTTGTTTGAATCGAACTTCATCCAAGTTCTGGAGTGGCCTGATCAAAGTCGCGATTTGAACCTCATAGAAAATTTTTGGAGCATAAAAAAAGGGTAGTTTCGAACTTCTTCTCTTCTTTCTCTTCTGGAATAAACCAAACAAGAGTAAGACAAATTTACCCCTTTCCAATGTGCAGCGCTGTTCAATAAAATTGAAAATAGAACGGTGGAAGTAATAACACAAAAAGGATTTCCAACCAAATACTAACTGCAAAATAATTAAAATGTATTCAAAAATGCAGTAAATTCAATGTTAATGTTCTTGAATGCGTATGGCTTAGTTATATGTCCACTTGGCCGAATGCCATGCAAGCAAATATTTCATAAAACTAAGCTTATAAATTAAGAAAACTACTTTAAAATATAATTTATTTTGAATTCCTAATGTTAAATCCATATTTTGTAAAACAAGTTTATTTAGTTAAAGTACTAAATTTGTTGATTTTAAACTAAATATTTTTATACAAAAAAAGATTTTGTTTGGTAAATTGTTTGGCTGATACCGTAATTTTGGTCAACCAAAAAATAAAAAAAAGTATGTGGTGCGGAATAACAAAAAATACTATGTTTCAAGTTTAAAGAAAATCAACCAATCTCTACGGGCAGATGCAATTGCGATAAAAAAATGTTCGCCTTCCCTTTATCATCGCAATTCCAAGTTTGATCAAAATTTCGAGTTTTTCATAGGGAAAATTGTTTGTAAAAATGTTCAAATAAGTACATATGCACATAATAAGTAGCAAAGATGTTTTCTTTTAATATAATTAATTTTTAACTAAAAATTGGTAAATTATAAGGTAAGAGTTTAGAGTTTTTGCATTGTTATGAACTCAGATCAACAAATAAAAATTAGGAACTTCAAGCCGTTGATACACCGCCTACTACAGTTGGAAGTGACACATCTGTTTAACTGATTACAGAACTGACAACTAATGGGAATTCCATCAATTTTAGTTACAGTTTTAGCTGCAGTAAAACGCTTCAATTTTTGCATTTAGACATCAGTTTAACTGATAGCTCAACTGAAATTTAGCCTGAAATTATCGTCTAAATGGAGCTTTAAAAATCTGTTCTGAAAAAGACGTCAAAGTTTATTTTCGATTTTTAAATTTGAGATGATTTTTAAATACTTCTACAAAATGTCAATAAAAAAATCAGGATTGATTGAGAATTGTGAGTCACTAAGCCCTGGTTCTCCACCTCCTCGAGCTGTTGAACTGCGCTACCAAATTTATTTATTTATCAATAAATGTGTTCAATGAACTTAAGATTAGAACTTAAGTGAACACCCAAGCCCTTGAAACTAAAGACACCTTGTTTCATTTATTATCAAAATAATTATGGTTAGAGATTCCTACAGGATGGATTTGAAAGAAATTTGTATATCGTGTCTATAAAATTATTCTTATCGTTGAATCAATTTGAATGAATTACATGTAGGGGGAAAACGGGATACTTTACCATACAAAAGACATGAGCCACTCACAATATTTAAATATTTTACTCAAATTACTCTTAAATTTAATAAGTGTTTGAATATCCAAAGCAGAAAGTAATCTTCTATTTACTTAGGTTAGGTTAGGTTAGGTTAGGTTGGAGGGATGACAGTTGATCTTGTTTACGTCACACTGAACTATCAAGATCCGTTCTGATACCCTAGGAAGTTGTATTTGTATTGTATATATAGCCAAGCCATTTAGAGGCGTTCATGAAGTTCAGAAGGCTATTAGTCGAAGTTCTATAAAGTTCCTCTAAATCGTCCTAGAAATGATTCCCTATGTGTTTCTTTCTTAATTGACAGAGTCCTGGGCAGTGGCAAAGGAAATGTGAGGTATCCCATGTGCTTCTTCATCGCTGCACCCTCAGCAAAGGTCGTCAGTACTGAGCATCATTTTCTTTTTGTGGTATCTCAGTAGGTTCTGTAAGGTGAATATGCTGACAAGGGAACGAAGATGTTTCTTGTTTATTTGCATAATTTTGTCTGTTCTCTGCTTAATGAAATTTGGCCATAACTTTTTAGTTGTGCCGCATGATTCAAGCATATTCCATCTATCATTGGTTTTTTCTAATATCTTGTTACCAATATCGTGTTTGATGCTACAGGTTGGTACTTTAATATATTGTTCAGCTTGACTTGAATCAAGCGATGAACCCGCTCTCACCAGCTCATTAGCTCTCTTGTTTCCCTCTGCATTACTGCGACCAGGAACCCAGCAGAGTCTAATGCTGCATGCCAAGAACCCTAAACTCTTCGCGATAGCAAGTTACAAGCTTTGAATGTATCTCGGTGGCAGAAATAGCTTTAATTAATGCTTGGCTATCAATAAAGAGGTGATATCAGCTCGTGGTATTGCCATCTATTTAGTCACAAAAAGGTTTCAGGGTCAATATTTTCATTTGGTTCCTGGACGAGCAAGTGCATTTTTGGCTATGAAAAATAAACAAAAATTTTTTTTCTATTTTTTCGATAGCTTTTTTTTTTTTGTCTCCTAGTACATTAAATAACTAAGAATTTATTTTATTTTTTAAATAATTTTTTTATAAATACCCGTGCAAAATAATATAACAGCTTACCTTACAGAATTTATAATATATTTTGTCATTTTTTTTACAAATAATACGATAAATATATTTACAATGGAGTTCTGTGAAAATAAAAGACAGTGACTTTATTTTTTGTGTTGCTTACTCGTCGAATTAAGGTGTGGTCAAGTCTCCTCAAGGGGTGTTCCCACTCCACCGGGAAACCAAAGCCGAAAATCAAGTCTCCCGCCTTTCCCCTATAGTAGTAGTATTAGACTATATTATATTATATTATTTTATATATACATTATTATTATTATATTGCAAATTGGTTTTGATTGCAGAAACAAGCAGTTATCACGTTAAACAATCTTGAAAAAATTTTAAATTTGATAACCTATGTTGGTACGTATATGTAAATAAAACACACACTTATTTTCTAATACAGGGGAAGGGGAAGATAGTGGAATGGAATAGTCAATCGAGGTCATTTTCAATAGTGTATTTCAGCATCAATTGGATGATGCTGATAAGTGAGCTCAAATTTTCAATTCGTAATCAATTATTTAAGTTATTTACATATAGGAACACAATGCGGTTCATTAAGATAGAAACATATTCTTAAATAAAATTGCCTATGTTCAAATATATATGTATAAAAAAAGGACTTTTAATTTTACCAAAAAAGAACCAAATAAAAATTAAATATTTCTTTAAAAAAAATCAAGCTGTAATGCATAACTTTTTTTTAAACCTATACCTATAATCGGATATTCAAGTTAAAGGTCTTAAAACAAAGGTTACATTTGTGTATACTTATTTATCGGAGCAAGTATTTTCAAAATCAGTTATATTTAACTTTACTTTTTTCAAAATGCAAAATTTAATGAAAAATTGATTGGATCTTCAGATCTTGGTCATCAGAAAATATCCTGATAGAATCTTTTTTATTATACAACTCGAATGCAAGCAGCTTAACCCCTGGTCAAATAAATAAAAGAATACAAATCAGATATTAACGAATAATTTTCTTAAGTGCATTTAACTAAATGACCCGCATTGTTGAATTTGCTTTCATAATTTCAACAACAATTATATTTTTTAAGATAACATTCTAATTACAAAAATCTAGTTTATTCTAAATAAATACAATGTTGGAATCACCGATAGGTACCCAATATTTCTCAGATTTGATAATTTGGAAAAATCAATCCAATATTATTTGTTCAAGTAAATAGAAATGCGTAATTTATACAAAACTACATGATTACATTTTAAGATTTATTCGAAAGACGACGACATGTAAATTGTTTTTTCTCGTATTTGCAAACGTAGATTAATATATTTTTTTTTTTTTTTGAAGGAGATAACAAGTTCAGATTTAAATTTCGAAAAATAAGACTTACGTATGAGCGAGAAAACATCCCATTCGAACATTATCATTTCAAAAAATCCTCAATAAAATTCATTAATCACTAAATCGTTCGATTGAGAGTTTAAATATTTTGTAATCTTAACTTTCACGCTTAAGAATTTTGCAAACTATAAGTTTTCATAATTAAAAGAAATATAGAAATATATTACTGAACAGTTTAAGGAAAAATCAAATATTTACCAACTTAAGGATACCTTCTGTACAATAAGTCTAAGTAAGTATAAACTTACCTAATAGGCCATGTGAAATTCCATGATTCAAGAGTATCAAATATATTGATAAGAGATGTTAAAAGATTTTCTTAGTTGTTCTATAGGACAAGTATTGGTTTTGTGTTAAGAAAATCCCAGTTTTTAAAAGAATCTATCATAACGATGGCGGAGAAGTGAAAAAGGTGGTTTTTGTATTATTGTCTGTGGCTCAGAAACTGTGCGTTCATTTCTTACTCAAGCTAGAGATCTAACAAGTGAAGAGATATGATTAAAATTTAACAGAGTGCATTTTTATGTGATTCCTCAAATAAAACCTTGACATTTTTGTTGAAACTTGAGATCTCAGAGCCCTCAGTAATCTCAGTCTCTTGAACAGGATTGGTCAGAAAAATGTCTGTCAAATTACAGAGGAAAGAAAATTTTGGATTCGCTTGCTCACTTTTTGATGGATAAAATTTGCTGAGTCCTCTGAGATCTCATTTTCCTGAACACGCCAAATAATTCATACCTCCTGTGCAACTATTTGTTTTATTTTTTGGAAAACGGATACAAAATAATTTGTCTTAACGTCGTACATGTGAAACTGTGTGTTTAGGTTTTTGCAAGGAATTTACATAACGGAAATGTTTTTTATTTTGAATTCAATTTTGAGATATAATTATATAACGAAAAGAAGTAAATAACTGCTTACTTAAATATGTATATACGGTTGCCAGACCTGTCATTAAAAAATAGTCTCAGATATCTTACAAACGTGTGCAGGTATTTAAAACGTTCTATGTCTGACAATAGATATTTTTGATTTTTTTTTTTGTTTTTAAATTAATATGTAGGTCTGTTCCTTTACTTTGAATTTCTGTGCTGCGATATGTATAGAAAAGTGTTTACGTATTAATATATAGATAACGTGTCAAAAAAAAAAGAGAAAATGGAGAAACTTTCAAGTAAATAAACAAACAGATTGAACCAAATCCATGCATAACACGTCAAAGTCCATCTTCTCACATCAACATCAATCACATTTTATAAGCCCGAATTTGTCAACAATTTGCGTTTCATTTGAAAAATATAAATTAAATGATTTATTTTGCAAGTTATTTATTATTCCGATACTTACATATGTAATTTATTTTTCCATCAAAATTACCTTAATTTCAAATTGAAAGTGAAAGTTGTCACCGTTTCTACGCACACACATTTATGTAGCAGAAATTGGTACAATTATCGTCTCCATTACTGTTTATTGTTACTGATTTTTGGAACCATAAAAAACGGGTGTTTGTGAACATTTTTCCAAATTTCCAATTCAATTTGTGGGGTTTTCTTTTGATAGCAAAAATTGATTTTTCTCTTTTCAGATCTGTCAAAACACTGACAGACTTTGGCAATTAAAGCCCTCCATAATGAGGAAAAAATCGAATTATTTTTATCGGTATTCAATTTTGCAGATCTGCACCTAATATTGTCAGGAACGTTATTGTCAGACAGCAATCAGACAACAAATGGTATTCATGCAACGTTGTAAGCTTACAAATTGTGTAAAATGATAAGTTTACGCAAAGTTTGCGTGGACGACCTTTTTTAAACATTTGATAAAATGCTACGTAATTCAATCAGATTAAGAGTCACAATGACGTTTGAATAAGTTTAACCAGTTTGGTTAATTTTACGCAACAAAATCCTTTGATAAGTTTACCAAATTGTGTAAATCATTTCCAATACAAAATTTGACAGTTCATTAACCAAAAGATAAACTTAACCAATTTGTAAACTAATCTAGGGTTTCACGAAGTTGCATGAATACCCTTATTATGTAGATTATCCGTTTATTTGGTAGCTTGCTACTTCGTACAAAATCGAACGTTACGTCACACAACCTGAAGTAATTTTTGACAGATTGTGAATATTATAGCAAATTACCAAACACACTGATTGTCAGAAAATTTAAACATTGTCAGACTCATTTGAAACTGTAAGGTGTGTTTGTATGTAGCATCTGACAGTATTGCTGACAATTACTTAAATAAAAACAGAATGTGATAAACGAGACGTGATGTAGTTTTGATGTAGTTTAGTTTGTGAAAACAGTTGCAAGTGCAATTTTCTGTTCGGTTGCAAATTATATTTTAAATTTAAAAAAAACGTTTCTACGTTCTCTACTTCTACATGGGGTCCACCCCACTGTTAAATATTTTAATTACTCCAATAAATATTTGATTTTGAATTGCACTAATTTTGGTTTTTTTTATAATTCGTTCTACTTATTTGAGTTCTCAAGGTTAAGTAGGTATAGAAATGGGAACACCCAATTATAAAACTTGACAAAATTGCCGTTATCTGAACTTAATTAGGTAAAATTAGCAAAGTTGTGAATAAAATGATATCATCATCATTTAATCATTTTAATAAATTGTAGTACTTTTTCCTACATAGTTTCTGAAAAAAACCTTGCAAGAAAAATATACCATTAGAATAGTTTTCAGGAGTGAAAACACCGGTTCAATCAAATCGTTTTTGAATATCCTATATGTATTTGCGTTTGGGTGGTAGGTACTACATATAGAGCAAGTGCAAAAAAAATGGAGATAACAATCAAACATGGCATTACGATTATAGAGATCCCCAAAAATGTGGGTGGCAAAATTCTGTCAGCCTGTCTGTCTGTCTGTTTATATCTGGATCTATACAGCCTAAGCCACTGAAGTGATTTTCTTCAAATTTTGAACGGGGAAATTGAATTTTTTAGCTTCAAAAGGAAAAGCTTATTAATCTCAAAACCATTTCTTACGATTATGATAAAAAAAACAGTGTATTATTGTAGATATAGTGCACTCTTTGGTAAAACAAATTACCAAAAACCGTTATTAACGGTACCTGCCATATATCATTTTTTTTTTTGTTTTTAATTTTCTCATTAACACTTCAGTCGATTTGAATCAAAATTTTTATAAAAAAAAGGTCCTTTAAATTATTAATAAAATTGCCTATCAAAATTTTGAAAAAAATAAATTTTGGATTAAAAAAAAAATATTTTTTTTTTTTTTGAAAATTAAATATTTGAAAAACGGGTTGATTTTTAAACTTAGTTAGTAAATGTATATTAATAAATACTGAAATTGGCTAACCATTTTTTTCAATATTACTGAATTTTAAAAATTTTTTTTAGGAAAACCGCTTCAACGATTTAAATGTTTTTATTTCAATGAAGTAGTCAAATGGCATATGTGCTTGTTTTAGAGCTCTTAGTTATTCAACGGGTTAAAGAACGATAAATTTAATTTTTTTTTATACTTTTTATATAATTATTTGCATATTTTAAAAGTTCTTAAGTTCCAAGTAACTTGAACATTTATAAAAGAAAGTAATAAGTGTGATCCTGTCGTGTATTTTATTTTAACTCTTTATGGCACTCAATATTTGTTTCAAGTTTGAAGATATTCCATCCAATTTCACACTTTTGACGAAATTTTAATTAAAGACTAAGAAATCAGCATATATTTTTGTATATGAAATTTCAAGTGCTTGCCGACACGTATTAACATTAATCGATTTTAAAAGAATTTTACACAGATTTTTTTTATTATCTTTTGGTCACTTTGGGGGCGAAGAAATTCAAAAATTCCACCCTCAATATAGTTATATGTACATAAACTTAAGTTTTTTTTTTTGTTGAAATAAAAATATGTATTTATACCCCATAGCCAGCCCTGGTGACAAAAAAATCCTTCCAATCGACTGAATTTGGAATAAAGACTCAATTATATTTTTGTAAATTTTCGTTATACCTCAACCGGGATGTAGACATCAATGTTTAGATATAAGGAAGGAAAGAAGTACCGAGAAAGTGGCACGGTATACTGTTCGATTCAGTTCAAACTATGAGTTGTGTTTCGGCTAGTTCATAAGACATTTTTTTCCCGTAAATGCCATGGTATTCCGGGACTCATTTAAGGAAAGGATCAACCAGATTTGACTTTGTGATGAATGATGAAATAGTTTCTATTGTTTTAATATGTCTTCAACAGTACACATGAAAACAAATATTTTGCGGAACTACAAACTGCAAGAACTTGCGTTTAGAAAACTACACATAAGATTATCTGAAAAGATACCTGACCTGAAACCTTTTGCAAATACCGGAACATGATTTACGTTTATACCCCGATTTTTCTCCCAGAATTCTCTTTGTTGGGATATCTGTTAGAGCGAATGGGTTTAAATCTATGCACGATGAATGTAATGGCAATGTTTGTAAAGAGCTGCGGTTGGTGTGTAGCTCTTACGCTACTAGTTGTGCCAATACGCACTGCACCAGTCTATGAATTTTCCCATGATTTTATGATTGGTTGCTTTATTCAAGTCTAACTAGCAAATTAAGCATGCGTACTTAAGGATATGCTTTTTATAATAGCTGTGTAGTCTGACGAACATCAGCCTCAAGATGGATCATCATCTCAACCAAAAACCAAGCGAAGCGGTGACACATTTTTAGTTGGGGGTTTATATTTGGATGGTATTTCCGTCCGATTTCAAGCTCAATCGACAAATGAAAACGAACAGAGAGGATGCATTAAATACAAATAAATTGAATTTACTGGTAAACTAGGCGTAACTAAATTCTTAATATATCAACCATGCATCTTTTACAAGCAAGTATAAACTTTACTAAACAGCAAAAGTGAATGACTTTCCTAATCAATGAATTTGAGTTTCCTATAAAGAACGGTATAAAGAATACTGTAGACACATAATGCTGTGGAAATTTAATCTCATTTTAATTAAAATATTTTGACCTAGTAAATTGTATATACATACATATAACTTATTATATCATTTTATATACGTTGGTAAATCTTTAATTTATTTTTGTAAACTTCAATCCAAAACACAACCCAACAAAATCTAGAATATTCTGCTTTTGAAAAATGATTTGATATTTCAATAAAACAGAATTTCAAGATTATAAACTTCATGATGCTGCATAAGTGGTCATAATTATTGAATTTCTTATCTCATAATTAATTCCGTTGATATGTATATGTAATAATTGCAACGTTTCATTTTTACTTGATCCATGTCCAATGGGTAGGTATTGGTTTCGTGTACAAAGTATTTGAGATTTTTATCAAACTTAGGACTCTATTACCGTTTGCAAAGCAAACCCAATTGGTGGTAAATGGATCAATTTGGTATTACAATAAGCGAACATTTGCCAGTTGACTCGCCTCAAATGCTAAAATTAAGCGAATAAAAGTTGTAAGAAACTGGCTGGTGATTGAAAAACAAAAACCAGGATGAAATATTTGTTTTTAAGACGAACATTCGATTCACGAACCGTATTAAGGCTCTTAACATTATACAATGATTGAGAAATCCAAAAAAAGAGTAGTAACCGTCGCAATGTATGTCGTCTACCTGTTCATCTAGCATTTTCCAATCACAGCAACTAGAAAAAGCTTTTTCACCCAATGGTTTTGTAGATAGCCAATGATCCTCTACGTGGCTAAAAGGTCCCTTTTCTTTTTACAGGCATTGTTTTCTTAATTTCTATTTTCTGTCCGATAAGGATTTCACTTTCACCCAACACAATGCTATAATCCTTTTTTGAAATTTCCTTGCACTTATGTACCTTTAGTTTTCTTATATTGTTTTCTCTATTTCCTTTTTTAGGTACGCTCAGCTTTTAAAATGGCTCTGTCTAAAGCCAACAAAAAAGAAAACATTCAGGAAATTTACCTCCGCGAAGCTACTCACCATTTTCGTGGAATCGAAAAACCATTAAAATTTGGTCCATCAATCGATAACCTACAAGAACTAATAGCGGCGCTGCACAAAGAATTTGAAACAAATTATGTGAACATTGAAATGGTTAACCACATTCTACTGTCTTATAAGTCAAACATTAAAGAATGGCACAAATTCGCGAAATTCGATCGTTATAAGTAAGTCGATAAAAATTAAAATATTAAGTATACGCCCAAGTGAACAGATCAAAAATAACATCGATTATATTTATTTGTAGATACACTCGTAATCTAGTTGATGCTGGAAATGACAAGTTCAATCTGATGATTCTCTGTTGGGGTGAAGGTCATGGCTCGGCCATTCACGATCATTCCGATTCTCATTGTTTTATGAAAATTCTCCAAGGTGAATTGGTAGAAACACGTTATCAAATGCCCGAGTCAGAGGAAACCATTAATAGTGCAGTCAGTGATATTGGACGTATTGAGGACTCAGCTGAGAATTTTGATGGAGAGGAATTAAAAGAGCAAGGAAAATCAACAATGAGACTGAATGATGTGTGTTACATCAATGGTAGATAAAAATCTTGCAAAATTGAAATTAAAAAAAAAAAATTAATGAGAACAAAATGTTTTATCTTTCAGACAACTTAGGCCTACACCGTGTTGAAAATCCCAGCCACACAGACGCTGCTGTTTCGCTGCATTTATATTGCCCACCTTTTGATTCATGTTCAGTATTCCAGAAAAACTCGGGGAAGAAAATAAAATGTCAAGTAACCTTCTGGAGTAAAAATGGAGTACGTTTACAAAAAAAGTAGCAACCAATAAGAGAAATTTTTAAGTTGATGCTGGAAGAAAAGAGTTTAACTTAATTAGATTTTAGTACGATGAGACTAGTGAATTTTTTTTAATAAAGGAGGAGTTAAACAAAACATAAATAACATTTTTGAAAGCTACGTTTTGTCAAAACACTTTTATTGGGTGAAACTTCACAAAATGTATTTTTTTTATTTCGGTTGAATTATTTGTCTTTGAAATTAATTTATGTATCCAAAAAAAAAAAAGAGTGCATATTTTGAATTGACGTGTTTTTCATTTTGTATTGTTAAAAATAAACTGTAGTTATAACATAATTGTAATAAAAGTATTTATTATTGTTTTTGTTTACTGCTTTATTCTTTTAAAAATGTATGTACCCCCGAGAAAGCTGCAGATTGTGATATAGAACTTTGTTTAAATGCCTTTCCTTCAAAATACCTATGTATATGTAGTTCAGCCATATTGTGTTTTAGTTTTTACCAGGCAAATTGTGATGGAGTTTTGATTTTTTTCCTGCAGTATGTTTTCAACGGTCATAGTACACAAATAGAAGGTATTATATTCCGGAGGTTGTCAAAGTTGGAATTTTCAGAAATTTAAAAATGGCTGTGAACGTGTGGAGGAAAACACACGTAAACACAACAACAAATTGAAATTGAAACTGTCAGAAATAAAAAATTACTGTGAACGTGAGGAAAAAATATACGTAAACACAACAACAAAAATTGGACAAAAGTCAAAAATGTAATGATATTACCTTAAATTTGTTAATTGTGTTCAACGCAGCGATGCTGAAACCGAATCTAATGGGGTTTTCTTTTGGTAACAAAATTGATTTTCTTCCCCTTCCGATTTGTCAAAACACAGATTCAAAATCAAATTTACAGATCTGGATTTTTCGGCAAATTTACCTTTACATACCAGAACAATTCACAGCCATCAGTTGGACAAGACTGGATCGCTGCAGTTTCACAGACACAAATTATGCACCAATACAATAAAAACGAAGAATGCATTCGTATGCCATTCGCGAGGAAAAAAATCAATTTTTAAATCAAAATCTGAATTTACCAAAAGAAAACCCCATAAGGTTTGCCATAAAAATTTCGTGACGCAACACACAAAATTAATTTTTTGAAGTTTTTTGCTTATAACTCGAAAGCTTTTTGTGTTTTCACAAATTACTTAATTTTTAATTAATGTTAATTCATAAAAAACTCTCAAAAAAATATTGTTTGCATTATTTTATACATTTTTTCATGCTGCATCACTTAATCTTGGTTGCTAACCTCGGATTCAGGACTCCCGGCAATCTAAAGCAGGAGTAAAATCAAAACTAGCCCACAAAATAAGCTCACTATGAGGGCCCTTTTGCGTATAAATTGACTACAGTACTACTCATAATTTGAATGAATGAAAAAAAGTTAGCCCCAATAAAGAAACTACAAAACCGCACACAGAAATTTACCCTGGTGGTGATGATATAAAAAAATTGAGAGTTACAAAAAACTAATATTTGTTGTAACGTACAGGATCGTAACAGGATCCTTTGGTTTTCAGGTTGGGATAGCTCTTTCGGCACAGATCCTACTTACTGACCTGTACGGTTTCTGATCCATAAAGCATGGCTGCCTGAGCCTGAGACAAGAGATTGCAAATTACAAGAGAATTCGGTTCAAAGAGAAATCAAATTTCATTATCTTTCTATGGATGGATCGAACGAAATTTTTTTTATTGAATAGAATAATACGACCAATTTGAGGCTCAAGACTAATTGGAAATTAACAAAGATTAATTAAGCTTAAAGCTTTATAAAGAAACAACTTATTTCAATGAGGTTCTAAACAGAATAATAATATATATTTTGTATTTATAGGAAACATAAATATAAATCTACTATAAATAATTGAACAAAGTGCTAGATAAAGTTAACAAGTAGATTCTTCAAGGTTTTAACAAGAGTGAACCAAACACTCAAAAAATTCGCATCAACGCTTCGAATTTGTATCTTTCAATCAACCTTCGGCAAAATCGGAATATACGAAAAAGTTACTTGAAAGTCCACTTTTTCAATTTTGTATACTTGAGGCTTAACCAATAGTCCTAGTGACCTAAGAATTGCAGTCATGGTCTTGAAAGTACCAGCAATTTACATAGCAAGTCAAAAAAAATAATATTTAAAAAATCCCGTTTCAGGCATTTAGTGAGATTTGTAATAAATTCAATCAGTGATAAGCGGAAATTTTCTATATAAACGGATTTCCCTTAGAACATTTTATATTTAAAGGAGAAAATTCAAATCCCACACTGGCTTTAGTTTGTTTGTTTTCAATTATTTTTTTCCGGAAATGGTTACGAGTATTCCCATATTATTTAAACTTCGAATGTGTAATGTCCAAAGGAATTATCCCAGGATCTATCAAGTATCTTCTTTGAAATTAAATTCTGCCTTTTTAGTGATATGTTAACAAAAAACAAATTTTCTGTTGCTTGATTTTTAATGATATACATTCGAACTTTACTTTGCATCTTCCGTCAACAGAGAAACATACAGCTCTGTGATAAAAAAAATTATACATTTGGTATGGCCTCGGGACCTTTCGCCAGCACTGATTTCATTGTTTTCATTAATGATGGAATCAAGCCAACATGTTTATCGACGCACTGGACTGCGCATCGCTCGAACTGATCTGTGTATTTAGCTACATCTGATTCACTTGGACTAGGTGGCATCTTAACTTTCACGTCATCGTTACATTGCTGGAAAAATCAAAATTGAACCCTTTATCTTGGTTTATTTCAAAATTAACCATACCATAACACATCGTTGTAATCTACCTTGGAATTCGCCCAATTCGTGTTGTACATAATTCTGGGCTCGGGTTATTGGATTGGAACATCTTTCTACACAATTCTGTACACTGTCAACACTAGCATTCATATCCTGGCAACAGCGAGCAGCACATAAATGCATGTCTGTCTTAAAAATTAAAATACAAAAAGATTATGTACTTGTCCTGGAATTTCATTAGCTTCAGCAAGGTTTGCATAACCTTACAAACCAACATGCAAATTTATTGATTATCTACCTGCATTTTACGTAAATGTGATTTATCCATGTCATCAATCATTTCAGTAACAGCCTGTTCAATTCTTTGGCGTTGTCTTTGAATCATTTTGATTTATTTCAGAAAAATTTTTGTTTTTATCAAAAATATAAATTTTCACCGGATTCAGGTGCAAAAACTCAACTTTACTTGATTTTTTTTATAAAATCATGAAATGTCAACAAAATGTCATCAGGAAAATAAAGTTTATCTATTTCCCGCGTAGAGGCTCTAAGCGCTGCATTGGAAATAGGTGTGTTTGGTAACATGAAATATCTGGGCTCATTCCATGTCTCGTTCATGTAAAGTTGATAGGTTTTTTCGTGCTACATTTACGTTAGCGACAAATTTCCATTTGTCCAGTAAACTGTCAGAATAGTGCATGAATCAATTGTTTATGCATTAAGAGGAAGTCAAATAATGGTGCCCTGCCATTTTACTACCATGCTATAAAATGCTTATACTACTTCGCTGACTTGGTCTTAGCATGGCCTAACTCGACATACTAGTATGTATGCATTTAATGGTGCATTTTCATGTATCTTCATGTCTTGAAAAAGAAAAGGATGTAAAATATAAAAGTTTCTTCTGTTGGATAGAGAGGGAAGACCAAAATCAAGAGCATCTTGATAATATCAAGAGCATCTTGATAAAATCAAGATTATAGTTAAACATAGAAATCAAGATCAAGATTATAGCAAAGACGAACATGTTCATCTTGATTATGGTATCTTCGTTTGTATTTGTGTGCACGTGTTCATGTTGTGTCGGTGTGCATGTTTTGCTATAGCTTTTTGGCCGGATTGAAAAAAAATATAAAAAAGTGAAGAGTCAAAGACAAACAAAAACTACAGATATATGAAAGTGTAAATAAATTTGTTTAAAGACTTGAAGATTTCCAAGCAAAGCAAACCGAAAAATGCTCACATTTCATTTTAAACTCTCAGTAAGTTAGTAGCTGACATTAGTGTTTGATTATTAGTAAGGCCCATAGAGTCGTCTGTATCTTGGGGCCCCGTATTAATTGATACCGTGGTGGCTACGCTACTGAAGTTATCACACATTCTATCAAACTTGCGTGTCTTTGTGCTCATTATGAAATTTGTTCCCATGAAATTCTAATATTCAGTTATTCATTCTGTTCGTGTACTTCCTATAACTACGAATTTCTACGAACTTTATTTTTTTTATATGAGCTTTGACAGAACTTTGGCCTAAATTCGTAGAAATTCGTAGTTTTGGGAGGCACGCGAACAGACATAATATTTTGTAAGATAGTGTAGTGCCAATTAAAGGTACCTTCGTCGTTTCTGTCCATGTACTGCCCAAAACTGCATATTGATACTTATAAAGGGTGATTTTTTAGCTGGTTTGGTTTTGGCAACACTGGTTTTGACAGCTGACGTGTGTTTAGTACCTTGTGTCACTGTCAAACAGCTTCAGTTTGGTTTGCAATTTAACCATGGATCGTCTTACAAATGAACAACGCTTGCAAATTATTGAATTTTACTATCAAAATTCGTGCTCGGTTCGAAATGTTCATCGCGCGCTGCTTCCATTTTATGGTCGGCATTCTCGACCTTCTGAGCAGTCTATTCGGAAGATTGTGACCAAATTTCGCACCAAATTTACTTTGTTGGACATTAAACCACCAACACATTTACGTACTGTGCGTAGTGAAGAAAATATTGCGGCCGTATCAGCTAGTGTGACAGAAGACCGCGAAATGTCGATTCGGCGCCGTTCCCAGCAGTTAGGCCTTTGTTACAGCACTACGTGGAAAATTTTGCGGAAGGATTTGGGCGTAAAGCCTTTTAAGATACAGCTGGTGCAAGAACTAAAGCCAGCCGACCTACCACAACGCCGAATTTTTGGTGAATGGGCTCTTGGAAAGCTGGCCGAGGATCCGCTTTTTTATCGAAAAATTGTGTTCAGCGATGAGGCTCATTTTTGGTTGAATGGGTACGTAAATAAGCATAATTGCCGCATTTGGAGTGAAGATCAGCCAGAAGCATTGCAACAGCTACCAATGCATCCCGAAAAAGCCACTGTTTGGTGCGGTTTATGGGCCGGCGGCATTATTGGGCCATATTTCTTCAAAGATGATGCGAATCGCAGCGTTACTGTCAATGGTGAACGCTACCGAGCGATGATAACAAACTTTTTTTTGCCCGAAATGGAAGTTCTTGACTTGCATGATATGTGGTTTCAACAAGACGGTGCCTCATGCCACACAGCACGCGAAACAATGGCGCAATTGCGAGGCGAGTTTGGTGAACAGTTAATTTCACGTTTCGGGCCGGTCAATTGGCCGCCTAGATCGTGCGATTTGACACCATTAGATTATTTTTTGTGGGGGTATGTCAAGGCTAATGTCTATAGGGACAAGCCCGCTTCGATTGACGCACTAGAAGCCAACATGCATGCATTCATTCGTGAGATACCGGCCGATATGTGTGAAAGAGTATGCCAAAATTGGGCTCAGCGGATGGGCTACCTGAGACGCAGCCGCGGTCAACATTTGCATGAAATTATCTTTAAACATTAAATTGCAAGGTTCAAACTATCGATTCAAATCAATATTTCATTCATTTTTTTGAATTTTTTGTGTTTTTTTTTTTTTTAAGTTCTAAACCTCTTAAAAAATCACCCGTTATTATGTTCTCACCAAAATGAAATCTGAAATTTCAGCTGAAAAATGGTGAGATCTTGAATTGGTGAAGTGGGATCTCCTTAAGATATCGTTGTATTTCCCATGTAATCTTGTTCTGTCTATTTGAAATATCAAAAGTTTTCAACTAATATCTCAGATTTCATTTTGGTGGGAACATAGAATTACCTTAACCTAGTACGCAACATTTTCAAAAAATACAGCAAGCGAATAATTGCTAATGTCATTTTCGATTGGATTTTGGAATTGTTACATTCCCACCAAATATGAAAATTTTGGAGTAGAAGGTTTTCCATATTCGATAGGAATGAAACAATTCTTAAATCTATTTGAAAATGACAATAGAAAAATAAGTATGTTAACACTTACGGAATAATAACAAATTGTTGTTGTATTTGACATGTAAATTGCTTTGTTTTGTTGTCCTTTTTTCAGAAATAATTTTTTTTGAGTTACAAAAAAAACATAACTAAGTGCATTCTCATCTCAACTAAAAAAAGTAGCATATGTAGCTTCTACTATAGAGTTAGCTATATCCACATAAATAAGTAGATTTGACTTTTGTCCCGATAAAAACGATCACTCATCTCTATTCATCAGTTCCATTTCACTAGTATTCCAATAAAATAAACCCTACACAACGAACACGCTCTGAATTTCATTTTCGTTTTATTCCGTTTTATTTGACACAAGTTCATTTTGCAAAAAAAAAATACAATCAGCTGTTTTCCACCAGCTAGACAGATTTTTTGGAAGCAAGGGATAACTTTCAACCTCAAAATATAATTAAAATATTTTTTTAAATCAACAAAATAAGTTAAAAATACAACCACCTTTCTGTTTTGATTACAAAACCTATAACTTTATAAAAAAAACTTTACAAATTAAATCAATTTCAAACAATCAACAATGAAATTATGTCTAACACGATTCTAAGAACTTTAAACAGATTCAATAAGAAGCAGCTATTGACGACCTCATCACAAAACATAAATCTCCTGTCCACAACATCCAAAACAGCATTATACTCCCGACGAAGTGATCCAAAAGATTACGAAAGTGCATTCAAAGTTGTGAAGAGCAAGGCCCGCGTTGAAGGTTAGTGTTTTCAAAAATTTGGCCAAATCAATTTTATGATGCAACAAAACAATATAAATGAATGAAATTTTGTTTACATCATTTGGTTTATAGAAAACGGAGACTTTCTTGGTGGCGAATGTGGCCCGAATTGGGAACTTCTTTCGCCTCGCGGCAATCGTTTCTACTTTCCCAATTCGGTGGGACCTGCGTGGCAAAGTGCGTCTACAACAATACCCATTGAAGTTCCGCTTGAGAATCTAGTTGACTTTGAAGGCAAGGTGGGTTAAAAGAAATTTTTCCACAATCATCTTGTGGTGTGTTATTGTTTATTTTTATCTACGACGTAGATCCCCTATATTTAAATTTAATTAAACCAACGTACGCGTGTGTTAAATTGAATGTCTAACGTTGCAATTAGTCAATATTTACGTTGGTTGTAGAATTGCCCATTCACTGAGAATTATGTAATCATAATTTATGTTTTTGTTTTGTTTTGATAAATAGGTGGATACAAAGCTGAAATTTAGCGTTGATGAATGTCCTTCGCTGATTAAGAAAAATCTTCATGAGTTGTTTCCAGCACCGGAAGTAGTTTCTAGTGAAAAACTTAGTTTAATGACCCTTAAATACGACGGGGATATTGAACAAGGAGCCAGTAAAGTGAGTTTTTGTATTTTTGTTATATTTCTGTGTACCAATTTTGAATTACCACTAATTTTGTTCCTTAATGAGACAATAACGCAAGAGAAAAACTTTCCAATATTTTTTTTATATGTACCTATATTTGTTAAGAAATTTAGTGCTCTAAAATTTGACCTTAGAATCTTTGCATCAGGTCAGGGTTAAGAGATATTCTAACCTTTTAAAACAAAAATACCCTTTAGCTATTAAATATTAGATTTTGTCTTGCTTGAACATAGCTAAAAAAAATATTTGTATTGCCTATATATTTGGAGGTCTACATTGCCCTATCTTCAGGGCCAAATTGATTGAAATTGACGAAATATATATGTAAATAAATTGATAGTTCAGCATTAGAAGAATCAAATATATACTTTTGAAATTTTGATTGTCGACATCCTGCTTTGACAAATCTTTTCACTAAAATTCCTGTTGGTAGATCTTATATGGACAGTTTACAAAGAAATACTTTTATTAATTTTTGGACACAGTTACGAAAAATGTGAATGCAAATGTTTGAAACACTTGTTGAAATCACGTCTAAGCAACTTTTCCAATTGTCAATAGTTGCGGTAGACGTACTGCTCTTTTGTATTGTACCCAACTTTAACCATGTAGATTTAAGATATGTAATTTTGTGGTAATTCTAATGTAAGTTGTAGATTATGCTGCAACATAGTGTAACTATAACTTTTATCACATCTCTATTTTTTGCATTCTCATTTCAGTTTGTTCTTGCTGCCAGAGAAATAACATCCCGCCTGCGTTTGCACGGCTATTGGGCGGATTTTATGAATCCATTTAGTGGAAAACCGTTTTATTCCTGGTCCAATGGCAAGAATTTGTACAAAATCGACGATCGTTTTCGTGGAATCGGCATGAAGCTAATCTCACAAAACAATTGTATTATAATTAGTTCGGACAAAGACAGTGCATTCTCAGGAGCCATCTACTCGAATGCACCATCTAACTTTGATTTATTAAAGTCATTGATTGACGAGCAAGTGTAGGTTTAAACTCTATTACATTTTTTCTTCGTCTTTTGTTATCGGTTCGGTGGATCTGCACCAAAACTATGAACTTTGTGATAAATTAAAAGGTTTTGGCATACTCATCTTTAACTCTATCTAACACGATGCAGAGTTTTATTGCTTGAAATTGTATGACTGGTAAGTAGAGTTAAAAGTTGATCACATAATGCATAGCTGATATCTGGTGCAGATCATCCGAAGACTATACTGTTTTTTTCCTCTCCAAGCTAGAGTTACATAAATACATTTTATTTTTGTCTAAATTTTAAATCCTATATAAATAAATATATATGTATATATATGTTTCGAAATCATCATTCTGTTTTCTTATTTCATAAAATAATATTCCTTCTATGTTCTCTTAATTGAAATAAACTTCATCTGTATCTGGATTGACAAGCGTTTTGGTACTTTTCGCTATTTTACTTGTGGAGATTCTCCGGACGACAGCTTGGCACAATGGCGTTCGATTTCTTTCAATTTATTGATTAGTGACTGAAGCTCCTCGGTATTGCAGACAAACTCAACAATTGTCTCGCGTTCTCCCGTCTTCTCTCGGTAATTGCCTAGGCTTACATGGAATGTAAGCTCACCGGAACTGCAATCAGACATTGCAGACTTGACATCGCAAACAATCTTCCATTCAATATCACTGATGTGAGGGAATGCATGGCCGGTTCGGAGAAGTCTCATAAGGAATTCATTGCGATTGGCGTCGTAAGCTTTGATTAAATCGTCAATAATGACTGCATTAATGGAATGTTGTTCGAGGAAGTTGCGAAGCTTGGTCCCATCGTATCCATATTTAGTTGCTAAAAAGAGGAGGGTGGCTACAGCGAATTCACTTTGTTTAGCGTAATCAGCATTGGAGGCGTATATTTCTGGGTTAGGTGGCACGTCTTCCGGAGAGAAGGGAAAGATGAGTAAATAATCAATTTTTATTAAGAGCAAGTACTTACTGGCATCAGCGTAAAGTGATAATTTAATAGTGCTCGCGATTAGCTTTCGACTTATTTCAATGTTAATTGTTGAGCCTAGATGTTTAAGACCATCGATTGCGAGTTTACATAATTCTAGGGTCATTTTTTGTGAGAGTTTATTAGATTTTAAGTTTGGTTTAAAGGTAATAAAAACTCAAAATACTTGACTTCGGTAATCGGTACCAGCTGTAATTGACGTTTGTTGGCTGGTGACGTTTCGTTGAAAAAGTGTTATACTGAAATGAGGATGTTTGTTTATAAGCACGGCGGACGTGCCATGAATTTGCCCGTGTGGTGTGTTTGGTACCTTGAAAATTTGCAAGAGATTTTACGTTACCAAATAGGTGTTCTGCTATTAAACAATGCAATTTTACTTAGCGATTTTTTAGTATGTTGAATTAACATAATTTCTTTTCACTTGAGCTAAGTTAACATCTGCTGGTTAGTTTATAATTCTGAAAATCCACAAATAACTATCCATCACCTTGAATCAAAAGGAGAATTTAGTTAAAAAAGGATTACTCACAAAAATCAAAACAATTTTTTATTCTTTAATTGACTGCCAATAAAAATAATTGATCAACGAATAAAAAAAAATCATTCTTACTTCTTGGCAACAAAAATGAGAAATTGTATTTATAGCCGTTTTCCTTTGGAGGTGGCAAAGTGCTCATGAGCAGATGAAAACCCATATATAGTACTATTAACTTCATATGCTCTCAATGGCGAGTAGATACATTTAACATGGAAAAGCAGTTCTATGTGTTTCATTGAAAAATCTAGCAAAGCACTCATGAGTCATTAACATATTTATAATACGTATGTCATGAATACTTTGCCTCCTACAAAGCAAACGATTTTTAGGAGAATGCGGAGCACTCACAAATCTCAGAAATACATATAAACTGGCTTGTTTAAGATAAGACCACTCGAAGGAACTGCATTTGAGCGGAATGAACTTCAAAATATTTGTTGTATAAAATTGTATGAGCTATATCGCATCAAGCGACAACTGAACTTCATGGCGTGGCACCATTCGGTAAAGTTGATTATAGGCGTTTTCCTTTGAGGTGGTGAAGTACTTGCAAGTGCTTTACCAGCTATTTTCAATGAAACAAAGTTCAGGAAATTTAAACTGGCAAATTTTGTGTGTTGTGTTGATGTAGACCTTGCCTTATAAATGACGAAAATCAAAATTAAACAAACGGATCGTATAACACCTTTTATACAAACAGCTGTGGCATTTGTCAAAAGTCAAAAAAACAAAACTTTTATTTGCTTTACTTCGCCTTTAATTTTTATTTGTTGATAACAAAATTAAGTAGAAATTCGATTTATTCTAAAAGTGCACGTATTAATCTCAGCATGGATCAACCGGATGATCACTTTCGCTATATCTATAGTTGTTCCTTAAACCAATACATACAAATTAAAATGTAAGCCCAAAAGAATACAAATTTATATTTTGTTTCATTATTTCTTCATTTTATTCTCGTCGAAAATTTCCAAAAAAACTAGTGGAACTCTTGAAGGTAAAAAACAAAAACCAGACCATGAAAAACTCCTAGAGAATAGAATCTTAGCCTTTTCGGGGCTTTATTCCGAGTCATGTCCACCCTTTCAAGTGCGTTTGCAAGTTTACAACAAGGGCAAGCCTTACTGCTTGCCTGTGACATCCTCCTACAAAGCATTCACCAAACGCTGGAGCTGGAACGAATGGGTATCACTGCCAATGCTTTTCTCTGATTTGCCAAGAACTGCAATTCTAGTGTTGACCATTTTGGATTGCGCTGGTGCGGGAGAGACATCTATCATTGGTGGGACATCAATTTCACTGTTTGGCAAAAATGGTATGTTCCGTCAGGGAATGTACGATCTAAGAGTTTGGCTAGAAGTCGAAGGCGATGGTGGATATCCTTCGAAAACTCCAGGCAAAGGAAAAGAATCGAGCAAGTCGCAGATGCAGAGATTGGGCAAGTTAGCTAAAATGCATCGCAATGGACACCTTCAAAAGGTCGATTGGCTTGATCGACTTACATTTCGAGAAATTGAATTAATTAACGAGAGAGAGAAACGATTATCAAATTATATTTACTTAATGATCGAGTTTCCAACCGTTACAGTCGATGGTTTCAACGTAAGTGTATATTTATTGATTGCGATGTATATCATTTAATATTATTGAATTCCTAACATTTTGCTTTTAGTACTCGATTGTTTACTTCGAACCAGAAGGTGACAAGACCAATAAAGTCATATCAAAACCAAGGCTTGTTACCGTGCCTGATTCCGAAATATTGCAGGTAAGAATAGATTTTTTATATTTTAGTAATAATCACATATAGGTACCTAATAGTTTTTTGTTGTCCAGTATTCAATGAATATTGCTTTACCCGGTTTGCAAGGTTATTTTTTATTTACAGAACACCGTGTATATTCACAAATTTTGTTTGTACATTGTACATTAGTCGTGTTTTTGTTAGAGTGTATATGCAATGCAGCACAGCAAATGTTTATTGCTAGTGCTATGTACAAAAAAAGCTAATTTAATAAATCAATTTACTAAGTTACATTGTTTTATGTTTTAGACTATAACGATCCAATTCTTTCATTTTAATTGGATCGTTTTGATTAATACTCTTCATAAATTGAGCTAAAGAACAAGTTGTAAAAAAATTAACTTAAATGACAACAAATTAAAAACAAATACTACAACTTAAGATAATCGTTAATTTTTTATTTATTTCAATTTTCAAAGCAAATGTTAAAATTGCTTTCGACCCATTGTTGTGCACATTCTGCACCTTCTAACAAATGATCGTGATAATGCTGTTCCTAAATTCAGGTAATTTCCATAGCAACATCCTCGAAACGCCTTCGGTTTTCTTCTAAGGACCTTATCGACTTGCTGTAGACTTTTCATTATGCAGCCGCAGTAAAAAAAAATCTTGTAGATTCTGGAACGACGAACGTGGAGGCCACAAACTTGGTCCAAAATGGCCTATCTATCTGCATGGGCTTTCATTAAGATATGCCCGCCCAGGCACAGCGTAATGTGCAAGGCATTCATTATTTTGAAGCCAATAGGATTGGCGTTACTCTTCAGATATTTCTTTTAATAAGCTTGCTAAAAAGGAGAAACTCTAAATAGCTTTGGCCCTTTAGTTTTCCCGACAGATTGAAGGGACCAATTATTATGTCATTGAATATCCTAGTGCCCATGTGGGCATATCTTAATATCCAGGTATTGACCTTTGACTCAATTTATGAGTTTTTTAACAATTAAAAAAAAACGATCCAATGCATTCATTTTTTAAGTTCAAAAACATAAAACAATGTAAAAAGTAAATTTTATTAAATTCGCTCTTTTTGCATATTAGCAATTTTAATTAAAAAAACAATTTACTATAGATACTGTAAAATATTATACTATTCTGAAATTTGCTGAGCCAATTTTTTAAAAAAAGTTTACCACCAAGGTTTCCATACGATTTTTTTTTATACCAGTTTTAAACTTTTCATTTTTTTGTCAATTTTTGGAACTAAAAACAAACTAAGTTTAAAATAAAAAAAGCCCAAGAGCTATTAAAATTTTCTATCGATTATATTTTGGCAGCAATAATGAAGAAAATCGCTGCAAAAAAAAATGTTATGAAATTCATACATTTGAAGTTGTCAACAACGTAAAAATGCACATACCCTTTGATAGTACCTTTTTATTTCCAGTTTAGGACATAAAGTCATGGGCTATACGTTTTAAGACTATCCAATGTTTACCGGACATCCTGTATATTTCATAAAAAATGGTGTTCTGCCAATATTCCTTAGTGTTGACCCCTTAATCGAACCTTTGGATTTTGCTGTTTCTAAAAGACTACCACGTATAATATCCGATTGGCGCCTCCACCCTGCTTTGAGTTATACATTTCGCTTAAACTGAATAGACACAAATTTTCAAACGTACTGTATTCATTTTCCCCTAACATTGTTCACGAATGTATCATTTGATGATGCTTATTGTTTTGTTTGTTTATGATGTTGGGAACATAAATAAGAAAAAATAATTCAAAAAGCACCGCAACCGTGGATTTTCTGTCCTTATACTGGTGGCCAAACTAGTATACTTTTTGAACTAACCATCCACAAATACTTTTACAAAATTATTGTTGAAGTAGTAATTTCAAAGACAAAGAAAAAAGTGAAGAAAATAATAAACTAAAATACATAAATTCTCAAACAAAAGAGAAATTGGGAACAAAATTAAGCTCTCTACATGGCTTTATTTTTATTTATTTTTTAATGTCATTGACGCGTAGTTAATTTTATTCTTGTAAATACCTCCATACCCCAATGGGTTATGCTTAGTCTTTTCGTCGATATTGGCTTTCAGTTTCGATGTGACTAAATATAGTCTCAGTATTATTTAAACTTTTGCCTCATTAGCATTGAACAAATATTTGTATGTTTGTATGATTTGTGGTGAAAAAACATACTTAAATGTTAAATTGTACATTTCTTTTGATTACATAAATATATTATAACCTTCATGACCTCTTCGATATTTATATGGTTCTTTTCACGTACTTTTTGTTTAAAATTAAACTCAAATTTAACTGGTGTCGCCTATGGATAACTATAAAAACTTCCTTACTAAAAAATTGGTTTAAGAAATGCAAGGTGGTGATTTCCTAAAAAAAGCAATAAAATGAATTAATGCAAAACACAATTTATTTATATTTTACAGGAAAATTTAGTAGAACGCAAACACCATCGACTCGCCCGTTCAGAGAGATCTCGTATATCAGACCGTGATGCTAAACCAACAGCAAGGTAATCAATATAAACAGAGTCAGTGAAAATAATTTAAACTAATTTTGATTTGACTAGCATCCGGGATCAGCTTCACACAATTGTCTATCGTTATCCTCCAACATATGTACTCAGCAGCGAGGAACAAGATCTCCTTTGGAAATTTCGTTTCTATCTCAGTTCTCATAAAAAAGCTCTTACGAAATTTCTCAAATGCATTAACTGGCAAACACCGGCGGAAGTTCTGCAAGCACTCAGTCTGCTGGCCAAATGGACGCCTATGGATGTGGAAGATGCTCTCGAATTGCTGAGTCCTTCGTTCTCTCATCCAGATGTTCGAAAATATGCAATTACACGTCTGATGCAGGCGCCCGATGAAGATCTTCTTTTATACCTTTTGCAACTCGTGCAGGCCCTTAAGTATGAGAACATTAACAATATCATAGAATCTTACAAGAGAATTGCCCCCGAAAAGCATATAATTAAGTCTCTTGACAATCATCTGTTCGATCAGAGCTCCGCCTCGGATGTTAGTTTAAGCGGTAGTTCTAAGCATCAACAAACACAATCAGTTATACAGAAGAGTTCGGTTCAAGTGGAAGTATCGCAGCGATCTCTGCCTATGGCGATATCAGTTAACTCAGTAGATGAAGATAATGCACTAACGAATGCTTCTATTGCTTCAGTTACATCAGAGGCATCAAACACTCTCGTGAGTGACAACAATACTGGTCCCAGTGACTTGTCAACATTCCTCATTCAACGTGCATGCAAGAATCCTACTTTGGCTAACTACTTTTATTGGTATCTATCAATTGAAGTCGAAGATCAAAAGTCCATGATTCGAAAGCAAGATGAACGAGTACATAATATGTATGCGATGGTATTGAATATGTTCCTTAAAATTCTTGAAAACGGTAATTTAATTACATATATTTTCTACTTTTAAATTAAATATATTTCTTTCTAGGAAATATGCAACTAAAGTTTATCCATACCAATCTTATGAAACAAAAACTTTTCATTGATGAATTGGTAAATTTGGTTAAGATGGTTGCTAAAGAGCCAGGTAATCGTAATAAGAAAACGGAAAAGTTTAAGCAACTCTTAGCGGAGACTGATGCATTTAAGATTAATTTTACGAAGTTTGAAGCTATTCCATTTCCATTGGATCCAGATATTTATATTAATGGAATTTTGCCAACCAATACGTCATTATTCAAGAGTGCACTTATGCCAGCTAAGTAAGTTTATCAAACATACAATAATATACATGAGCTTCTTCTTTTATTTACGATATTGGCTGCATTTTATTATACCCTAGATCTCATCTGGATTTGATTATCATAATAAAACAAACAGGATACCAGTGCATCAAGATTGTTATACAACTATCTCCAGTTATCCTTTTTTTCTGTATTTCCTCTCTACTTTATTCTTAATTTACTCCCTATTTTTAATACAAAAAGCCGTTATATCACTCAAAGAAAATGCTAAGGATATGTGCTTAGAATAGATTTGTAAATCCAGAAGTTAATTTGGATTTTGTATTGTTGTTTTTTGTTTTTTTTTTTTTGTAATAAATGTAATAAATTTATGTTTTTAGTATGCAAATCCAATCCAGATCAGATTTGTGGAAAAATAAGATACATTTATTATATTATTATTTTCCTCATTAATTTTTATTATAAGAACATTTATTTATATAATAATTCATTGTCAAATTTTAATAAGTCTTTGAAAACCGCTTCTAATACAAATTTATTTCGTTTCAGATTAACATTTGTGACTTCGATTGCATCGCATGAATATGTAGCTATCTTCAAACATGGCGATGATCTTCGGCAAGATCAACTTATTCTTCAAATGATAACCCTCATGGACAAATTGTTGCGCAAAGAAAATCTAGACCTCAACCTAACTCCCTATAAAGTTCTTGCAACTAGTTCGAAACATGGTTTCCTGCAGTATATTGATTCTTATACTGTTGCTGATGTCTTGGCAAAGGAGGGAAGTATTCATAATTTCTTTAGGAAACACAATCCATGTGAAACCGCTAAATATGGCATTTCACCTGAAACAATGGATACCTATATAAAAAGCTGTGCCGGATATTGTGTTATAACATATCTTTTAGGTATGTTTAAAATTATATCATTTTATTAAGTACTCCATTAGTTACCCCCAATTTTATTACCATCAGGTGTCGGTGATCGTCATTTGGATAACTTGCTTCTGACAACAAATGGCAAACTATTTCACATCGATTTTGGTTACATCCTTGGACGGGATCCAAAACCAATGCCACCACCAATGAAACTCAGCAAAGAAATGGTCGAGGCGATGGGCGGTGTAAGCTCTGATCACCACCATCAATTCTTGAAACAATGCTATACTGCCTACCTGCATTTGCGACGACACGCAAATGTTATGCTAAATTTATTCTCTTTAATGGTTGATGCCTCAGTTCCAGATATTGCTCTTGAACCAGATAAAGCCGTTAAGAAAGTTGAAGAGAATCTACAACTTGGATTAACCGACGAAGAGGCTGTTCAGCATTTGCAAGGACTGCTGGACGTTTCTATATCAGCTGTGATGCCAGCATTAGTTGAGCAAATACATAAACTTGCACAGTATTGGCGAAAATAAAATAAATACAAAATAAGATTATGTAAGCAATGTGTTAAGAGATATAGTTGTTAAAACAACTATTTATACTCAAATAAAATCAATTTTGATTAATATTAATTTAAATTTAAAATTAATATATATATTAATATATCTAGCCAACTTAAAAATAAATAAATATAACTATTTTCTTAAACCAAAACTCAGAATGGTATACAAAATTCCCTTCTTTGGATAAATAATTTTAAGTCAGTATGTAATATATTTTATTTGTTTTTATTGTAATGTGTTTGAAAAAAAAAACGAAATAAAATGATTAAGCCTAAGACACTTTTTAATTTGTCTATCAGCAAAGATAATATCTGACCAAGTCAACATACCTATGTAATTTTTCGGTGTGGGCCGTCTCAAATTGTATCAACTGAAATTAAATTTAAGCTTGTTAAATCTTTTAGACTAAAATCCCACAGGAGATTTTGGGTATGAATGAAAGCGAAAAAAGAATTATAGGGGTTGACAGCTTGAGTAAAACTTATCCAAGAAAACAAAGTCTTGTAGTCCATAACCTGTGACCTTATTACGCAAAATGAAAACGATTAAACGATATCGTTTTATTTATTGCTGTGCTTATCGTACCTGTAAAGGAAAATAAAGACATCTATCGCAAAAACGAAATCGTTTTAGTTTTACGTAATAAAGCCCCGGGTTTAGTGAGTAAACAGTGCGTACAAACCAAATATGAATGCAATTTCGAGAGGATTCATTAGCCATAATTGGTTTTCACCTCTCCATTGCCCTATATAATGCTCTACTGATCACGGAATCCGAGGTCATTTGAGTGTATTATTCACCCTACGAGACCGTTGTTCACTTTGAACTTAACGTTTTTAAAATGGTCTAGTAGGGAAAACTTCACGCTTACGGGTGGTATTTAAAGACAAATCATACCTCAAGACTTTGTGCAGCTTTAATAGCAAAATTCGAAAACTTATTTGTTGGTGAAACGAAATTGAAAAACTCCTCACAAACTGAAGATTTATATTTGGTGAACATATTCAACTTTAAAAAAAAAAATCCTTGCCTCTTTGCTGATTTGCGTTGGGTGGAATGAAATTTAGAAAGATTTATTGAAAAGAAGAGTTGCATAGTGTAAGGAACTTAGTTGATGTACATATATACCCCCTCCTCCTCTCTATTTCAGATCTCTTTATTTATTATGAATGACAAGAAAAAATAGATTATGAAAGTAATCGTTCGAAGGAACAAGGTAAACAAATTTTTGCGAAAACCATTATTTATTAATAACAATCAATTTCAATTAGGATATTAATGTTTATGTAGATTTATATAAACAACATATGTACATACGTACATACATATACCTACGGGTAAACAAAACAATCTTAATGGTATTCATTCGTGATTATTGTGCTTCCCCTAATTTTTTGGTGTTTATCTATCGGTTATCAATTTTGTTTTTGATATTTAATTACGACATACATATAGTCGTATATACATCTTTACGTATAGTTTTTCTTAGGGTCAAGTATTGTAAGTAAAAACTAAAAAACATGATCATATCTTGTTGTACCTAAATATCTAAGAAAAATAGTAAACTACACAATTTTTTGAATTTAAGAATCAAAAATATTCAAAATGACTAGTGGAACGTTGAACGTGATCTCAACAAATCACTGGACTCAAGGGCGGATCCAGACTTTGCCCCAGGGTGGGGTCACGTTTCTTAAAATTTCAATAAAGTACTGCACCAAAAAAAAATTGTACTTACGATATAAGGCAAGTTTTGTATTCGAGCAAAGGGGGTTGCACAATTCTGACCTTTTTCCTTGACCTACAGCTACAGCCTAAACCACTGAAGCGATTTTCTTCAAATTTTTAAATTTTTTTTTTTTTAATTCTGCGGAGGGGATATTTCTTACCTTATAAAATTACGGTACTTGCTATACAACCATTAAGAAGAAGCTTACTTATCTGAAAAACGACTTCAACGAATTTAATAAAACCAGTGGATTACTGTAGGTATGGTGAACATTCTAGAAAAAAATCCAAAAAACTGTTAATAATGGTACCTGCCATTTAAGGGTTTTTGAAATTCGATTTGTTTAAAGAATTTCAATCAAAATTTGCATGCAAAAGCTCCATAAAAATCTCAATAATATTGCATTTCAAAATAAAAATAAATGTTGGCCTTTTAAGAAGATATTATTTTTTTTTTTGAAAATTCAATATTTCAAGAACGCCTTGATGAAATGTTTTAAAACTAGTTTATAAATGTATTTTAAAATTAATTATTATTTTATTTAATATAAGAAATTGCTTTTTAAGAAAATCGCTACAACGATTTTAATTTTGTTTGTGCTTATATTCATATTTTTCAAGTTATCAAATCGGTTTTAAGCTTTAAGCTATTTGAAAAGTTGTTTTCAAACAATTAAAAGAACAATTTAAATGCCCTCACTTTATATATTTTTATATTTGTATATATGTAATTACTGGCATATTTTAAAAGTTCTTAATTCCAGGCAACTTGAACATCAGAGCAAGTACCTGCAACAGTCGTACATTTTATTTCCATTGAAAATATTTTTTGAAAAATAAATTAATTAATTAAAGAATTGAAGCCAGAACCATCATGCCACTAGATACAAAAAATATTGTTAAGGAAAAGTTTATTTTTGCCCCTAAAATCTTAACTCTTTTACAATAAGATCGTATTTACTGTACAAGATCTATTCTGATCTTTTGCCTGGCAACTTGAAGCTACTTTTGTTATACTTACCACTTTCCTTACACCCCGACTCCACAGGATATAATTTCTCTCTAACTAAATATCAGATATTTATATCTAACATTGTCTTCTGTCTGCGCTGGGCAAATCATGTTATTCATGTCGAAGATCTCTGTCAAGATATAATCGCGGAGAGGTATCTCTGACATCCCAACAAGAGATGAAACGGAGTGACTCCATTCGATTTTTCATGTCAAGATAATCATTTTGATAGAAATTATCTCCTGTGGAGTCGGGGTGTTAATGACATCTCCGAACCAAACAAATTCATGAAACGTCAAAATTACAAAACAAAAATCTTTGAATTCCTAAAATGGTGCACCCAAGTTAGTGGGAAAGCGTAAGCAATTACAGTCTTGGGAAAACGAAGTAAAATGAGGAAGTTTTTCCATAAAAAAAAGGCTTGTTACCACTCATGTCTTCAAGTTGCTCTATGCTTAAAGTTACTTCATAGTGCTAGAAACTAAAAGTTGATCGCAATTTACAACCTAGTTGCCTAACGGTTGCTAGACCTTGATTTTGAGATTAAGCAAGCGATATGTCATTTAGGATATTTGCAAAGAATGTATGCGATCAGTAAAAAGTTTAATTTTAGAAATTTGTTGAGTTGGACTTAGAAAATTTTGAATCAACTGTAAAGGTTTTTCCAAATACCGCCCAATTTTTCGCACTTCACTGTGAGAAATTTGCCAGATACTAAAATCTTAAATATCGAAACTGCATTATTTACAGATCTTGAAAAATGATATCTCACACTAAGTAAAAATAAAACATTGCAAATGTCAACTAAAATCTCGAAAATTGAAATCTCGAATACCTACTCAAAATTGAGTGGTCACATAATAAGCGGGATTTTTATTTGCAAGATCTCGAATGCGAGTTTTTCATTTGCACGGTTTTGTAATTTGTGCCCAATTCAAAAGGCCGCAGATAAAAGGTCAACTAGCTACATTAATTGGTTATGTATTTGTTTAAATAGGATTTTAAAGTTTTTTTTAAATTCATTCCAGGTCACTGAACAAAATTTTTAGGTACCATATTAAGGTTATCTTAAGAAATAAATATTTTATATCAAAGGTCACTAAATTGTTATTAAAGGTCACCGAGATTCATTTTTTGAAATAAATTTTCAAATTTTTAACATTAACATTAACATTTTGAAAATTCTATGTCTGAAAAATCATCTACTGTTGCTACCTGTCCTTTTATGACCGATCGAAGAGTACACATACGGGATGCCATGGAATTTGTAATCTGATTGGCTGAACAGAATGGAGACGGAGCTGCAACTGGAGCTGTAACTGGAATAGCTGTCAAAATGTTAAATACACACAAATCCAATGATACGAACAAAACACGACGCAGCTGCATACGGAGCTGCAGACGCAGCTGGACAAGTTGGCGAACCTTTAACTTTTGCATGCAGCTTTTTTGACGTTTCAAAATTGTGAGCGCAACCAAGTGCTTACATGGGGGTTGAACAGAGTTTCAAACTCTTTTTAATCTCTGATAAAGACATACAGTCATTTTAGCTTCCATTTCATCATTATTCATGTTAATTTTTGTTTAAATTTTTATTATTGTGTTGAATTAAGTTCGCACAGCTGACTGGAAATGCCAAAACTGTCAGAAAGCTGAACAGCACATAGTGGGCCAGTAAAAAAATCACGTACAGCATTTTTTGACAGCTATTCCAGTTGCAGCTCCAGCTCCAGTTGCAGCACTCTATTCGGTGTACGGTGTCAAAAATGTTCACAAAATCATCAAATCAATTTCAAATTATTTTTACTAAAAATTAAAAAAAAAATACTATAGTAAGCAAAAAGTAGAATTCTATATTATTCTTGAAATGAAAACTTTTATTGTCTTTCTGGCAGAAGAATTATTTTTTCAACTTTTCACGAACGATGTACATATCGTCGGCTTTCTCTAAAAACCTAGCAAGTCCTTAAATGATATTTTAATTTACTTTTGGTCAACAAGAATTACTGAATTCGAATATCAATGCACAATAACAATGTAACTGTGTAATGGTTTCTTTTGGCTCTATCAACCAGTTTTAAAACCTTTCATTATCTTAAAATTCTATTTTATTACCTTTTAAATCGGTTTTTTGTGTCATCTAAGGAATTTTTCAAATTCGAAATTTGTTTTGACAGAAACCCGACAATATATATTTTTTTTTTATTTTTGTGTTTTAACTCTTTAAATACGCACGTTTAATTAAAATAAATTTGAAGGCGGATTATATCCTTTGAGCAGTGAAATTTTTTGTTTATGATTAATTGTTTATGATGAATTCATGTGTCTAATATCTTATATCTAGGAAAAGCCCCAGGGGGGGGTCATGACCCCCATGACCCCCCCCTTGTATCCGCCAATGACTGGACTGACATCTAAAATTTTCTAGACTTCTCCTAAATTCATTTTCTGTTTTTTAACGATATTACCCGTATAAGCTACCCTTATAATTGTATGTTATAACTACTATGCACTCGTTATCGAAATATTCTTATGAAGATATCTTTTGCCCGAAAAAACCACCGTATATTTATGTATGTATGTCTGTACGTATATTACATATGCTCTTAACAAACTATTATTTGGTTTTAGTTAGTTCATCATGAAGTCTCTCGATGCTTTAATCGTAGTTTTATTATTTGTATTAGCGTCTAGTGATAGTGAGCCCCATTTGCAAAGTCACTATCGTCTTTCAAAGAAAGTCATTCCAATAAGTTATAATATTACAATAAGACCGTATCTTCTACCCGAAGATGCAGCTAAACGTTTTACCTTCTCTGGAGAAACATCTATCGTTATTAACACTAAAGATTCCAATATTCGTTTATTTGACCTCCATGCTGATTCTTTAAATTTTACCGCGATTGATTTGTATTCAGTAGAAGGAAATAAAGTGAAATTTTCTAATCAATATGATTGGTTAACTAATAAGCTAACCTTTTGTCTAACAGAAGAGCTAGTGCCTTATGTGGATTATTTAATACGATTTAAATACACGGGTCGAATTAACGATGGTTATGAAGGACTTTTTCGAAATAGTTACATTGATGTTGGATCTAATGAGAGGTGATTTACTTGTTGTACCATTTATTGTAGTATCAGATTCCAATATTGTTATTTTTGTATCTTGCCTTCTCTAAAGACTGATCTTAGCAACACAGCTACAACGCATTAATGCTAGAAAAGTTTTTCCATGCTTTGATGAACCAGGATTCAAAGCATATTTCAACATTCACATAAGCCGTCCAAAGAACTACAGATCCTTCAGCAACACAGTTCTGCTTACAACCACTATTGACAAGTACAAGAAAAAAAAACGTTTCATTACCTTTGAACAATTTTATAACTTTAAATATTCATAAAATAGCAACGAAGAAAACCGTTATATTGACAGCTTTCAAACAACACCATACATGTCAACATACCTTGTTGCAATGATGATAGCTGAATATGTTCCACGTACAGGAGATACTATTTCTGTCATATCAAGGCCTGAATTTTACAACAAAACAGTATTCAGCCATAAAGTTGCTACGACAATTTTAAATGGATATAATCAACTTTTGGGAGTTCCATATACGGCCTTGGGCAATTTTATATTGCAGAAAGCTTCCTTGCCCAAATTTGTTCACAATGGAATGGAAAACTGGGGACTCACTATCTATAAGTAGGTATACCTACTGAAATTTAAAAAATGATATAATAAAATCAAAACATATTTTTTACAGAGATGAAGTTTTAGTTTTTGAAAATAACAACACTGATCTTTATGGAATGCAATATACCACAACTATTATATCACATGAAACTTCTCATAATTGGTTTGGAAATTCGATAACTTTTGAATGGTGGGGTTATTTCTGGCTAAATGAAGCATTTGCAAGATACTATCAGTATTTTCTAACTAATGAGGTTGGAATTTTAAAATAGATTATTTATTTATGTACATACATAACATATTTGATCTTTATTATTATGTTTATTTTTTCCTTAAGCTCTTCCCACAATATGAGCTCGATAAGCAATTTACGATTGATCAGATGCATTCTATATTTGATTATGACGCTGTTAATTCTACACAACCTTTAAGCGAATCAAATGTCTTTTCACCAGCTGAAATAGCGAAGAAGTTCAGTAGTATAACTTATGTAAAAGGGGCTTCTGTTGTGCGAATGATAAAGCATGCGATGTCAGAGTCTCAATTTACGATGGCAATAAAGGACTACATCAAATCAAAGTGAGTGTCTTATTAAGATTAGTGAAAAATATTAGATTGAAGTACATAATGTACATACATATATGGATTAGTGTGACTTTTTCATTGAAATTTGTGCTTGCGATATAAATAGGATTCTAAAAAGTTCATATTTTATAAATACAGAACGGTCACGAAGAAAGGAAATATTTAAATAAGATTCTACCTACTATAAAATGTGGCCACAATGAAAAAGTGAAACATTTGACCCCAAACAATAAATGGAAAACGGCCCAAAAGCAGGCTTTTTTTCGTAATGGCCCAATTTTCAGAATGGAAAATGGCCTCAAATTAATGCAAAAAGGCCACAAAAAGCAAAAAAACACTCGAAGAAAATTTTTTTTATTTTTAGAACCTTTTTTGCATTTTTATATTTTATGAAGAATAGCCCCAAACTTAATTACAATTGAATTTTGAATGGCGTGAAGTTCGATAAATTAATTTTAAACAATTTAAAACAAATCTTTTGCTTAAAAAAACATTTTACATTTAACAATGTAACAATGAATGTATTTCGAAGCTTGTGCGCTTCATCATCAGCAATCACGACTAAACGTTGGGCATCAAGAATTAAAGAACTGTTTCTCCTGCTGGACTATATAACACCTATGGCCAAAGTTCACTTATGCGAAATATTTGAAATTGTGTAAAATTAAGCCCCAAATTTTATGAGTTTTTTTTATAAAAAACAATAGTCCCGATTTAAAAAAAAAAACTGAAAAAGCTTACTGACGATGGAAGCATAGCTTCCGGAATGCGTATAAGTAAATAAATAAATAAAGTAAGTGTTTTTAGTTATTTAAATTAATATATTTTATTTGTTATACGAAAAAACACGTTGAAAATCTCCAATATCAAATCAATGAAAAAGCTCCCAAAAATAATGAACAATCGCACCAAATATTGCAAAAAGAAACGTGATTTCTTATCCGATTGTTGAATATATTTCAAAAGGATCATTCTTAATTGTACGCACCCCCTTGGTCTCCCTCTTTTCACATTAAGTTAAGAAAAAATCGTATTGGAGGGGGTTCTATTTACCACCGTTCAGGAGGGAGGCGTTTTTTTCTAAAAAAAATTTACCCAAAACAGAAAAAAACTATTGAAAAAAAAGGGAACACTTCAAATGCTTTAGCTTTTTTTTAAAAGACACATATTCGTTGTCTTATATGTTTTCATTAAAAAGATTTAATTGTAAATAGTTTTTGAAATAAGTTATTTTCGAACTAAAAATAAAAAAATAAATAATAACATTTTTTAGTTTGAAAACTATTTTTTGTTTCAAAAACTATTTACAACAAAAACTTTATATAAAAATCATTATAGAGAATGAATCTGTGGCTTTATTAAAAGCTATAGCACGGCATTGTGAGTATTCCCGTTTTTTTTTTAAACATTTTTTTTCAGTTTTGAGTCAACTTTTTAGAAAATTAATCCTCCCGCCCAAACGGGGGGGGGGGGGGTTTATATTAGAATTAACGTTTAATAAGAATCACCCTAAAGTGAAAGTGAAAAGAAAAAGTCCAAGGGGGTGAAATGAAAATTAAAAAAAAATTAGAGAAATTGTTTTTTTTTTCAATATTTTAGATCGATGCGGGCTATCTATAAGAATATACATTTATATATATTTTTTAACCACCCTATTGTACCTACATAATCCATTTTCACTAAAAAAAAATAGCGCGATTTTCGTGTGTGATTATTTTATCAGATACAATTGATGGTTTCTATGTAATGTATGTACATATATGTACCTACTCGTATGTATATCAAAATAATTTTGGAACAGTGATTTAACTCGTACAAGAATATAAATTTTTTGTTTAAGATTGAAAATATGGGGCTATTTTTCATAATGAAATTCTATCCCAAATTAAATTTCCTCAAAACCATGAAAACTCAAACCAATCTACGAAATTTAATTTATTTTTTGTTGTTGCTTTTAATATACATTTTTGGTGCCATTTTTCATTTTTTGTTTTGGGCCATTTTTCATTGGAGCCAAATTTCACTATAGACATAAAGAGCATAGGTTTTGCATTCGTGCAAAACAAAAATAAATATTTAAATCAAACTTATTGACATTACAATGAAGATAGATATAAAAGTATAGGTTCCTTAATTCACTATAAGAGTGGTTAAATTTTAAGGGCCGATGTTGATTTTGAATAAAACACAAATTATTTAGAAAATTATTGTTATTTCTTTTTATTATGATAATATTGGTATGGTTCAATTATGCATAGAACAAAATATCGTCCAAATGGCCGCCGCGACCTCATGCGATGGTCCGAATTTTCGATGATGCTGAGGCATAATTGAGATTCTATGCCGTTAATTTGCCAAATTATCTCATCTTTAGCCTCTTGAATTATTGCTGGCTTATCGACGTAAATTTTTTTTTTCAAATAACCTCAAAAAAAGAAGTCCAACGGTGTCAAATCACATGATCTTGGTGTCCAATTGACATCGTCACCACGTGAGATAACACAGCCATTGAATTTGTCGCGTAAAAGAGCCATTGTTTCGTTAGCTGTGTGGCAAGTGGCACCGTCTTGTTGAAACCACATATCGTGCAAATCTATATCTTCCAATTCGAGCCATAAAAAGTTAGTTATCATCTCACGATAGTGAACAGCATTCAGAGTAAATGCCTGACCAGCCTCATTTTTAAAAAAATACGGCCCGATGATGCCGCCAGCCCATAAACCACACCAAACAGTCACTCTTTGTGGGTGCATTGATTTTTCGACAATCACTCTTAGATTATCATTCGCCCAAATGCGGCAATTCTGCTTCTTGACGCATCCACTGAGGTGAAAATGTGCTACGAAATGTGTCCCGAAGGGCACGAAATGGATTTTGATTTGAACGGCCATTTTCATAATAAGCCTGAATAACTTTTACGCGTTGCCCAATTGTGTATCTTTCCATTATTCAAATAGAGTTAGTCTGAAGTTGAGAAATTGAGAAATGTCAAATGAAATGCAGAAAAAAACTTGACGTTTAGGTATGGTTAACATTCAACATCGCCCTTAAAATTTAACCACCCTTTACATTGACCTACACTGCAGCCATAAGGGAAAATGGCGTATCTCCATTTTCATAGTTTTGAGATATATGTAAACGCACTTAAATGATTTTGGTCTTTCAACTTAAATAATTTTGAAAAGAACGATTTTTTACTAAAAAAAATATATTGTTTTATTATTCGCATAAGTTACGAGTAGGTTAATTACTTTTGGTGATGACTTAGAAAAATGAACTAGCCACTTTTGAGCTTTGTATAGCCGCATAGGCAACTTGCTTGAAAGCTGCAATGAAACTTGCGTTCGTGATTGGGCATGTTCAGACGACCCAAGGGACTAGATATTCAGTCAACTGCATTCATTGAACGCAAATTTGACCAAGGTAACTAGGTTTCTCTGATATATCAAACTTGGAACTTTACTTCAATATTTAATGTCAGTTGATTGTGAAAAGGGTACTGATATTATTTTTTCTAAGAAAAAACTGACATCTGAAATAACCCCTTTACGAGTTTTAATAAATTAGGTCTTTGAAAAAAAGTGTTTCAAGACTATTTGGTTTTGGTATTAGGAAACCAAACCTAAATGTAACAAATCTTAATATATCATACGTTTTTTTTTTATTTTCTATTTCGTATTTGATAAGGAACCTTCCCACAAAATTTTAAAAACGAACGTCCAAAAAAATGAATAAATCACAGAACGAATAAAGATTCAGCTGATATTCTAACAGAAGTGCATTGTGGACTTGATATTAAGGGAGACATTTCTAGACCTACTTCCCAGTCAACTTTCCAATAAATTTGCCTTAATTGGAAAGCAATATTTGGCAGCTGGCCAATCAAAGACTAGAGACTTGCCCTAATTTCTAGTCTCTTGGGTCGTCTGATCGTACCCATTTTTAGCCATATGTAGTCAGTCGGAAATATAAGTTTTTAGCCTTACACAAAAATAATAAAGGTAGGTATTTATACAACAGCGCAAAGTCATAGTTATGGGAGTTTAAAGTTGTAAATTGCGTAAATCTGTCAAATTTTACATTTTAATTGTGACAGAATTACGAAGTAACGATGACTCATAATAAACTATTTAACGGTTCAAATTATGATACTAGCTCAATTTTTGAATTTTTAAATTTCGAAGAAGAAAATTGAAAATTTTTAATTCCGAAAATAACGGAACTTGCTATCACAACCGTTAATGAAAAATTTATTCATCTCAAAAAGGGGTCTGAATGATTCTGGGCATGGTATACTTTTTGGTTATGGTTTTGATAAAAAATATCAGTAAATTATTCTGGGCATGGTATACTTTTTGGTTAATACAAATTTCACCATAAATTTTTACTAGCGGTAGTTGCCATATAACGTTTTTTTTTTTATTTTTTGTTTTTCCACTAGGAACTCTACCAATTATTCCAATCACAGTTTGGATTATCAAAAAATTAACTTTTTTTTGGATAATTCAATTTTTAAAAATGCGTTCATGAAGGTTTTTGAAACTTAAACATCAAGGCAAAGTGAATTCCAAATCAAATGGAATTATCATAAGATCTCTCATTGACATGTTTTTTCAAAAATTAAGTTTCGTCGCATCTTTGATTTGAATAAGTCTTTTGATTCATTTATTATTAAGGCTAAAGATTTAAAATAAATATTAATAAAAATATACCTACTCAAAATTCGTCGAATTCACCGTAGCGCACCACTGTATGAAATAAAAGATTATCAAAGAGTTTGTTATTGATACATAGTGAAGGATAAGTAATTTCAGTTATTGTTGTGGCTAGATTTTTATGATCATTGATCATCATTCCGTCTTAAAATATTAGATTTTTTTAAATTTTAATTTAGATTTTGTTCTCTTCTTTTTATTATTTTTAAATTACTGTTGTTAACTTGATATTTAAGCAACACATTTTTTATAATAGTACTTCGTCTATCTAAACTTAAATGACTGCAAATAAATATGTAAATACAAATTATTCAATTTCATTTGTATTTTTAACTGTATTCATAGATTCACAGATGTATTAATGCGTATCTTACTTAAGAACAATTAAAAATGCTAATAACACAACTCTATTCCCTTTATTTTTATTCATCTAGTCTTAACAGTTCGGTCAACCCATCTGATCTTTTAAAATATTTAAAAAAACACTGGCCATCAATTCCAACTCTTGATGTTGAATCTTTTTTCCATGACTGGACGGAAAAGGTTGGTTTTCCCCTGCTAAATATCACACTTTCGAAAAATAGTTTAAAAGCTACAATACAACAAACAAGATACATTTTTGATCCAAACGACGGAAGTGATCCATATCTTCGATATACAATTCCACTTACTTATACTACAAATGTGAATAAAGATTTTAACAACACCTATCCCATTTTGTATTTCAACAAGGATCAACCACAAATTGCTTTGAATTTTAAAGAACCAATTCAATGGATTCTAGTTAACATACAACAAACCGGATATTATAGAGTAATGTATGATTTCAATCTTTGCAATAGGTTGTATAACGCTCTGCTTGAAAATAACTGGTCCGATATTCATGAATTGAATCGTGCGCAATATGTAGATGATTTGTTTGCACTTGGTAGAATCGGACTTTATAAATATGATGCAGTTTTGGAGTGGCTTGAATATTTACGGACCGAAACACATTATGCACCTTGGAAAGCAGCTTTTAAAGGGTTCGCATTTATTGGACAGTTCTTGACACCCACTGAGCATATTAACTTTGGAAAATATATTTTATTTGTCACAGAAAAAGTATTCCAGAAATTGGGTACAAGTGCTTTGAAACAAGATTCTGTTCTTGATGTTTATAACCGAAATCAAGTTCTTAATTTTAATTGTAAATATAGACGAGAGGAATGTAACACAGGGATCGAAAAAATGCTGAGAGAATATCTGTATGATGGAACAATGATACCGGTTGATTTAAGATCAACCGTTTATTGTAATGGAATGAGAGATGCGTCGGAAAATGATTTTTTAAAATTGGTTGAGAGATTTAAGTCTGAAAAAATACCAAGAGAAAAGCTAAGAATTCGAAATGGTCTTGGCTGTATTCGAAATTTGAAAAATATCGAGAAATATTTTGAATTGATTCTTAGTGGTGAGATAGCTGTAGAAGATAAAGTTGATGCCGTTAGTCCTTTATATAAAGAAAATCCGGAAAACGTGTGGCCTGTTTATGAAATGATAACAACAAGAGCGGCTGATTTATCAAGAGTGTAAGTCAACAATTTTTCTCTGCTTATTACAAAAAACAAATTTTATTTAATGTTAAATATTTATTTAAAAATATTGGTTAAATTTTTTCTGGAGTTTGATTAAAAATTATCCAACAATTTGAGGGTATAGTTCGCCCTGCCAGACCGTTCAAAAAATGAAATGAAAATGATTTTTTTTAAAAACAGTCGGCCAGGTTGAACTATACACTCAAATGTTTTCGAATTCCGTGATATGTGATCTTAGGAGCTTATTTAGGGAGAGGTGAAAACCAATTTTATCTAACACGGTTTCCTTCGAAGTTGCATTCATATTTTTTTTTATGCACTGGTTAATCACAAAGACCCAAGTTGTGGACTGCAAGACTTCGATTTTCTTAATAGCTTTCAAAAAAGCTTTTCATCCCTATACTATACTTTTCTTAATTGTATTAATTTTCCAGGTTAGATAGCTGGTCAAGAACTGCAGAGCTTGTGGGCAAGGTTGCCATACTACTTACATCGATAGAACAAAGAAATAAATTTGAAAACTTTATAAAAACAAACAAAGCATTTGGAGTATCGCAATCGATTTTATTTGATGCTTTGAAACAACTGGACTACAATTTAAATTGGTCAAAAACACATTTGAATAAATTGCTCTATTTTCTGGAAAATAAATACAACTAAAAACTATAGAAATTTCATGTTAAAAATTATACAATTTAATTAAAAAAAATGCTTGGATAAAATCAGATTGTATTTTTTTCTGAAACATCCAAACAAAGTAAATTTTTTCAGAGAAAAATATGTTTGCCGATTGTAAAAAAGGTGATAAGGAAGGATTCCTGACTTTAATGAATTTTTGCATTCCTTTTTCTATTGGTTCCAGTATTTTGTATAATTGCCCCTTTTATTATTGTTAATTATCAAAATGATAGTTGCTGAACCTTGAAATTTGTATTTTTTAAACTGATCAACTATTCTATTATAATTTTTAATTTTCTTTTCTTAATGATCGAAACTTTTATCAACTTTTATCAGTAGGTTTATTGTGAAAAATCGATTTAAAAATGTACTTACTTCAAATTTTATAATTAAGTGGCAATTGTAATAGGGCTGAATATCTTGAAATACCTAAATGTTATTTCAGCTCTCTATTTCAGGAGAGCTAGGTTATAAAGACAGGTCACTCACAAAGAATGCGCAAGTATCCCTCCACTGAAAAAAAAAATGATGTTATTTTTTTAACATATACCTACTACGTTTTTGAAACTAACAAAAAGGTATAAATATAATTAAGGAGATTGAAGTGGTGAAGTAGGAAACTAAACTCTGCTTTTTTAGTTTAAACTCAGAATTTCTAGAAAGCAGCTTAGTCTTTAATTTCTATTGATGTGATCTTCCATACTTCCACGCTTATGGCAAATGACATGAAAAGTAAGATTTGATTATTTCTCGCATGGATCTTTTTAATTATATAAAGCATAAGAATCTTCGAGAACTTTTAAGATTTCTTTAGAAATTATCTAATTTGCTTTATTAAAAAAAAAACACGTATACGCCAGAGTGTACCGTTTTCAAAGATAATTAGTATTCTACTGAAATTCTTTGACTATATTGATTGTAAATTTAACATAAACATTAGGGTGGTGTTTATTTAGATTTTTTTTTTAATTTGTTCGCCCCTCTCCCTAAAAGTGATCAAGGTAATAAAAAAAAACAGGTACAATTTTATTTAAATCAGTTAACGTTAACACGTGCTGGTAAGCACTTGAAATTTCCATTATAAATTATATGGACATTACTCAGCATTTTACTCAAAATTTCGGTTAAAATGTGAAAGTGCCTGGAAATATATTAACTACCTTAAAGGCTAAACAAACAAATTATTTTAAATTTTTTTAAACAGCATTTAGCCCATTCAAAATAACAAAAATACACAAAACAATGATATTTATCTCATGTTGTTTTTAACGGGGTAAATATTGTTAGCAAAATTTAACATATTAATGGTATTCATGCAACGTCGTTAGTTTTCAAATTGTGAAAAATGATAAGTTTACGCAAAGCTTACATGAACGACCTTTTTTAAACATTTGAATAAATGCAAGGTAATTCAATGAGAATAAGAGCCACAATGACATTTGGATAAGTTTAACCAGTTTGGATAATTTTACGAAACAAAATCTTTTGATAAGTTTAACCAAATGGTGTTAATCATTTCCCATACAAAATTTGACAGTTCATTAACCAAAAGATAAACTTATCCAATTTGTAAACTTATCTAGGGTGTGAATACCTTATTGTTTTTATACTCCTATAAGCTTATAGCCTACCTGGCTATTGATATTGTGTAGAGGATAGTCCTAGCTTTCATCTGATATCGTATTTAGAGAAGTTTCAAATATTATGGATGCACTTAGCCAAAATTGCAACCTGAAAAGTGCATTTTTAAACCATTGCCACATGGCAGTGCTTGTCCGACCTGTAGTTTTGTAAATGATCGAACTAAAGATATTGATTGGGGTCCTCTTTTTACGATGAGTTATGTACCTAATCTTACTATTTTCGTGAAATAATTTAAACTCTCTCTAAAGAAAATGCACTTCATTTTAGGAACTTTCATGATAACAATTAAATCGTTTACTCTAAACTAATTCAAAGACATTAAACAAAATAATTTTAAAGTGTGGCAATCCTGGGTATGGAAAAAGTTTTAAACAACCTAGCAGAGCACAATCACATTTGTAATAGACTTATACCCATTTAATTGTAAAGAAAATACCAAGGAAATTAAATATGTATGTATTTAAAAAAAATTTTAAAAAATTTCCATCTAAAAATATATATGTTATTTTCATAGAGCTGCATTTTGATTATTGGTGAATTACTTTTGAAGCCTCTGCTTTGCTGTTCTTGACTTTCAAGTCTTCATAATGTCGGTGAAACCAGAAAAGACGTCTGTGAAATGGAACCTTGACAGGAATTTGCATTTCTCTGGAAAAGAAATTCCCGATTCTGCAGTTCGCAATATAAGGGTGCAATCGAGTGAAGTTAGCAGGTCACATAATCTATCTCAGGAACCAAGCAAAATTTTCATTTTTTTTTTTGTATTTCAACCATAGGCAAGGTTCAAAATTTAAAGTCTTCAATTTGGAAAAAAAAAACCATACTGACCTCTTTACTTCATTGTAAAGTTAGCAGGTCACACAACATATCTCAGGAACCAAGCATGCTAGGAACTTGGAGGAAGGCATAAAATTTGCAGTTTTATGCATTTCAATGATCAGAAAGATTCAAAATTTGAAGTCTTCAATTAAAAAAAAAATTACACTAACCTGCTAACTAGCCTGTGAATTTAGCAGGTCACATAGTGTATCTCAGCAACCAAGAATGCAGTAATGCTAATGGTTATTTTGCATTTTAACGATAGTCTATATTCAAAATTTAAAGTCCTCAAATTGTTTTCAAATTGAGGACTTCAAATTTTGAACTTTGCTTACCGTCTGAATGCAAACAATTTTGCTATGAATTCTCAAATACTATTTCTATTTTCAAATACTAAGCTACTTAGGGACTCAAGGCCTTGAGGTTATTTATTCGACTAAAAATATAAATTACAATTTTTAAGATTTAATTTTATAAAATTTATATTCACTGTCTTTTAACTGTTGAACCCAAACGGTTCTTAATAGAAGTTTCTTGAAATTTAAGTTGAAGCAGTATTAAAACGTAGTTTGCTATTCCAAGAAAGAACTGAAAAAAATACATACATGCATATTAGTTTTTCAAATTATTAAGGTCCATTTGCTTAAATGAAATATAAATATTTACATAAATGTAAGTTTAACATAAAAACTATAATGTGACAGTTAAAGTTAAACATAATGCTCTTTGTATGGTATAATTGTGTTTAGTTTTATTTTATTTTGTTATATTGGAAAATTATTCAAAAAGCATTATTGGCTGACTTTTTTGTAATTTTTTTTGAAAATTCTTACCGCATAAACAAGACCAAAGTTCAATTGTAATGTGCTTCCAATATAAAATTGAAATTGATTAAGTTTACTCCACATTAGAAGCTCATCAACTATATTTTTTGCATCTTTCGAAGAACAATGATCATCATAAGTTGCAATTATTTGGAGACACGATTTTAGCTGGAAAGAAATTAAGCTTCTAACAACAAAGTTCAAAACAAAGTTTAACCAAAAACAAATTAAGTGAAATAATGTCTTTATTTGCAGTGTTTTTCTTTTAAACTAAATTCACAAGATAATGGATCTCAGATTGCGCCAATAAATCGCCTCGATATGAATGTCTTTGTGAAACTGATAGCCATCAGATTAATTTACTACACGTAAATATATAAATACAAGAATTGAAGAAATGCACAAAGGAGTCAAAAATAATTGGGTTTGTAATAACTTAATAAAATATTTACAAAATATTTTCCATACAAAAACCTTTATTTAACTTACCTCTTGGATAGTTCCTCTTGCGCAAATTGCTATGTACACTATTTTAAACATTCTTGGTAGAACAAACATAAGTAGGAACAGGTATTCTAAAGTTGAAGCCTCTGATTCCAATGCCTTGTGACAAAGTACAAATAAAACACATGAGGTCTGTGTGAAATCATGAAGATAGTTTGATATTACAGTGTATCCATAAACATCATTGATGGCATTTATAAGCTCACAGTATTTCCGGAAGTGAAGGATTAATAAAATCAAATGTCTTTGTCTTTCTTTGTTCTGATTTAAATCCTGTGAAATGTATTTTTGGAAAATATTCCGAAACAATTCGAAGCGCGTTTTAAGAAAATCCATTAAACTAACATGTGCACAACTGCTTGCAAGTGGTCCAAGTGTACATATAGCATAACCAAATGCCATCAAAGCCACTTGCCATTCTTGATCCATAATAATAAAAGATGTGGTGTAGTAGATCCCACAGTATAATAGCAAGACCCTGGTATTAAAACTGTTCCTACGAATCTCTTTGGCATAATTGAAACTCACGTTAAATTTTTCAATGGAAACTTTGTCAAGCTCATAGGCTTTGTTGAAAAGTTCAGCATGTATGGTCTTCTTTAATTCCATTGAAATTGATACATTGACATAGGTAAGTATTGCAGATATCAATTCGATGAATCCCAATAACTGCATAAAGGGAGAAAGTGCTAAAATACTCTTTGAGTATTTTTGAGAGTATACCTTGTATACACATCCGGTGATAAAAGATCCAAGTCCAATAAGGCGCCCAAGATTTGTTAGAATTATGGTTAGAAGGGAAATTTCTAATTTATGTTGGCCATTTAAACGAAATGACAAGCACCCAGTAATGAAAAAAGGGTTAAATATCGAATGGAAACACTGAAAAAACCTTTTCCTGTTCGAAAGCATTGTAAAATATTGACTAATATTAACTAATAAAATAAGAACAAAGTAAGGATATTCGTTGAAACAGTTAATTGTATTTTAATTGGTTTCAATTAAGTGACCAGATAAATCAATTACAAAAATATACCAGTAATTAATTAAAGGTTAAAGGGATGTGATCAAAATCAACTTTATTTTTCCGTTAAATAATGTTACTTTCCATCAGGTGCTGCTTTAAATTTTAGGTATGGTTTACTGGAAACACATTTTTTTTTTAAATAATAGATCCATATTATATGTTAGGGAAATAAAAATTAAAATACGTAAGTGTGTATGTTAATACGATTTTTTCTTAGATAAAGGAATATTTAAATTAAAACCCAGCGATTCTATCGTAAAATGAGGAACTAGAAGGAAAATTCGATTGTTTGTTCTTGTTCATCTAGAATGAGAGTCGTTGTTTTTTTTCAAACTTTATCGAAAACCGATTTAATGATTTTAATTAAACTTTGTGCCCACTTGTGACTAGGAGTAACTAAACAGTTTAAGGATTTTGGAGAAAAATTCACACAACTTAAATAAAGTTTCAACGACTTTTGAGAAAACTGTCTTGTTTTTAAATTATTTTTGTATAATTGCTTAATGACTTGGAAAATATTAATTTCGATTTGCCCGGAATAACATTTGCATTCTAAAAATTTTAGGGAAAGTTATAAAAAGAGGCTTTTCACATTTGTAACTGCTTTTTATGTCAGAAATCCAATTGAGTAACTAGCTATAATAAAGTGCTACTCATATACCAGAGTGTACACTATACTATACGACAGGGGTCGGAAAATTGGTCATACAAGGATCCAGAAAAGATTATTAAGATTATATTTTAACAAAAACTTTTACCTCGTCCGTGAAAACTGCCTATGTATGCATGTAAAAATATTTGTTTTATTATTTATAGACGGCAAAATTTAATTATTATGATCGAGGGTGCACTCGTAAAATAGCTATAACTACAGGGTGTCCGCCGGGAAAGTATATTAATTTGTTTTGCCGACACTTTGGTAAACATTAGTCTTGACAGTTCATATTTGGCAGTCGTAAAGTAGACTCGTGGCAAATTTATTATGGAAAAATATTCGATAAACCAACGTGTTTTAATTGATAAAACATTTCATCAAAATCAATCATCAATTACCAAAATGTAGTAGTATACCTTCCCAGCGGACACCCTGTATTTATTATCAGCCCCCATTTTAAAAAACTTTACAAATCAAGCAACCGCGTTCATATCAGGTATCGGGCTTAAATCTTACTTGTTATGGGGTTATGTTTTTTTTCCCTTCTGATTTGTCAATAAAAGCCTTCCAATGGTGAAACAAATCAAAATCATTTTTTTTTTTATGGAAAATCAATTTTGCAGATCTGGATTTTTCGGCAGATTTACCCCTCTTTTACTAACACTATAACACAACAGAACAATTGACAGCCATCAGTTTGACAAGCTTAGATCGCCACAGTTTTACAGTCACAAATTGTACACCAATACAATAAAAACGAAAAATCAATAGGCGCGTCTCACCAAATAAAATCTCTGAGCGCTCAGAGATTTTTTAAGTGGGACAAAAAATCTCACCTGAGCACTGAGATTTTTTGCGGAGATTACTGAGACGAAAATTTTTTGGATTCATTTCTCAATGTTCTTTCTCTGCTTAAACAGCTGTTCATTTGACAGGCAAATTGTAATTTCTCGCTGATGTGCAAATACTAAAGTCGATTTAAAATTCAAAATAAAGGTGGAATGTTAATAAAAATGAAAATAAATTGAATTTGCTTTGATTTTTCATTCATTTGATAAAGTTTTGTGCTTTTAAATTTAAATATTTTAAGCAAAGTTGAAATTTGTTTCCAGAATTTCAGTACGAAAATTTTAACACATGTTTTTATACAATTCAACGGAGAATCTTGTCCCACCAAAGCATTCCGCCTCCATCGACTTGACATTGAGCGCTCAGTGAGATTTTAGTTGGTAAGACGCGCCTAATCTGTGATCGTATACCATTCGCGACGAAAAAAACCAATTTTCAGATCAAAATCTGAATTTACCAAAAGAAAATCCCATTAGTTTTGCGTGCTTGCGCTCCATGGTTAAAAATTTCCCCAAGATTGTATTTCTGGGTTGCGAGAAGAGCTCGGTGGTTCAAATTAGTCACATATTCTATAATGCCCGATCTACCCAAATACAGTCATTACAGAAAAACCTGTTCTGAACTACAAAATGTTGATCAGTTAAAACTTAAAGAAAGTTTAAATGCAAGCAAGAACGAAAACAAAACCAAAAATCCCGGGATGGAGATTGTAATCCTGGGATTTTCGGAATACAAAAATGTAAAAAATAAGTCCCCAGAAACTAGGTTCATTTTGTGCGAAATAACTCATTTATTGAAGTACAGTAAATTTTCATGAAAGTTTTTTTTTTACATTTTATATTTTCTAAAATAAGAACAAGAATTTTTAAAGCATGTACATAAATAGTTACATATGTACACAAATAATATTAAAAATTAAAAAAAAGAAGACTAGCTTAAAATGACACATTCATATAAATTACTTTTAGTAAAAAAAATTTATTTTTACGACGGATATGTATATAGAAGGCAAATTTGTTTACTTTGCTATTAAAAAAAAATATATTAAAATATAAATCTTGTTTCTAGACTGGATATTAAATCTTCTCATGCGAGGAAGTTCAATTTCAAAATACCTCAGAGTTTCAAAATTTAGATGGACTTAAAAATATTTTCCCTTGCGGACGTTTTGCCAAGGCCGGCCGTGAAATTCATAATACTGAAAGTCCAGTATTGTTTCCTTATCGTTCACGTTAGTACAAACAAATGACTTCAGGTTATGCATATCGTTTATTGAACTGGTGAAAACATTTTAAATTAAACGATTATGATATCAGAGCTATATGCACCATATGAAGAAATTCCTTAAAAGGCTTTTCAGCAATAATGCTTTGCCACTGTGTATTTGAGTTTATAAAAACAAAAAACAAAAGTCTGATGGAAACCCTTTTTTTGAGTTTCACTATTGTATTGCTTACGTTTTCAACTTTAAAAGCAGCCACAGTAAAACGATGTAATCTTCAATTCAAGTGTAGCTTACAAGAAGATTCAGTTTCAGCTACTGATGGTAAAATGTGCTATGTTTTTAGAAATAGTTGCATGTTGGCGAGTGAAAATTGCAATCGCAAAAATAAATGTCAATCGGGTAATATTTATATACTTTTATATACATATGTACAAGTACATATACTTTCATATTTAGAATTTTCTTAAATATTCTTTTACTATATACTTTCTTTTAATTTTTTTTATTTTTAGAGTTACATGTTACTACCCGAAAAAAATGTAAATGTCTGTGTATTAAGTTCTGTCCAAGATATTACAAGCCATTTTGTTGCATTAACAATAAAACACAAAGAACCTTTTCAAATGAATGTGAGCTAAATAGATATGTTTGTGAAAGTGGAAAAAGTAAGTTTTCAACTTTTGGGAGTGATTTTTTCTTACCACTTTTTGCTTTCTTTTCAAAACAGCTTGCAGCTTTATTCAATCTGGACGATGTAATTCCGATTTATAAAGAGAAAATTGACTTTTTTGTTTTTTTTTTTGTTTGTGTTAGCATTTTATTTAAATAAATGAATCCGGTGGCGCGGAAACTCGTAGAGAACGAGATGGCTTAGTAACTTTGGTAATAAGTGATATAAAAATTAAAATTTTGGTACAAATAAACTCTTGTATTACTACATCTAAGATTCGGTACAAAACTCATACAAATCGAAACCAAATATTTCCTCAATTTAAGACCCATTAGCTCTGTCAACGAAGGAAAAATAAATGCAATAAATCATGTTCTCTGGGGGGTTGGGTACGAAATCCCGCATCACAAAATCTCGATTCACAAAATCACCATTAACAAAATCCCGAAACACGAAATCCCGCCGTTTCAACACTAAATTGACAGCACAGCATGGATTTTCATTTTCATGGTAATGGTGACACGAAATAATGAAAACGAAGTTTCCTATTATTGTACTTGAAAATTAATACGAAGAAGACCGCTCTGTTTTCGTTAGTATTTAATGAGAGCTCATTGGCTTAAAAATTCTCCAAAGAAAGTATAAAAGGCATAGATAAAAAATATTGTTTATCTATGATAAAAGGAATGTTTATTTCGAAATTAAATCAGTTCTTGACTCATTAGCAACAAATAAACAGTGAGGCATGTAACTGCTTGCTGCTGCAAACCCTCTGCTTGGGCTCACTGTATGATTTGGGTTATGTAAAATTTCTTTTGCCCTTAAATAATCTGGATTTATAAGCCACTAGGACGTTTAGTTAAGCCCTAAATCATGTTTAAAGATGTAAATTTTGATGCCGCTAGGACGCTTTAGTTTAGCCGCCAAATGCCCAAAAATATTTCGGTCAAATGTCCAAAAGTAATTGGCCAATCCATTGAAAATCAAATTATTATCTCTCTAAAGATCGAGGTGTTGCCTCCTCGGAGTACTAACAAGAACTGAACTTTTCCCCAACCAATAGTTCCAGAGAATATCAATTACCAAGAAGCCAATCCTTGGCTGTCATCCGGCTTTGCCTACAAACTGAAACACGCACACATATACAGTTGGGCTAAGTCCACCACTAGGTTTTTGCACACATTGACAGTTGGCATCGACCCACCACTGATTTATTCGCACACATAGACAGTTGGCATCGACCCACCACGAATATGTCGGTTATTTTTGAAAATCTTCAGTTATTTTGAAATTCACTTGGGCTGCAATGGGCTTGTTCAAAAAGTATAAAAAAGGGAGAAATTATATATATAGTGCTGACGGGACCTTATGAAAATAAGTTGTGGTTTTTTTTTTAAATGTAAATTGTAGTCGCTTTTTACTAATTCCCGCCTGTCTGGAAAATAAATATCTTTAGTTACTTTTTTTTCGATAAACAGTTTGTCTTTTCTGTTTTTTTTTTCTTTTCAACTCCCGAAATGTATAAGGAATTGTAGAAAATTTACTAAAATAACTTACAGTGAGTAAGAAGAAAGTTTTAAATAATTTTGCGAAATGAAAAAAGGTATTCACAAACTAAAATTTTGGCATATATACTACGCTTATATGTGTTGTTAAACCTGCTTGAAGCTCGCGTCATTTTTTGTAAGCCTGGGTTGAGTCGAAATGAGCTTGATTTGACTAGATCTCGTTCGAGGAGCGGAGTCAAGTCGAAATTTGTGACGAAAAACCGGGGTTAAAGAGATGGTCTTACAGATATTGCATTATGGTCTGTTTATTTGCTTGTTTGTGGGCAAATATAGTTTTGCTTTAATAATCGTCGAGCATCAGCTAACCAGTTTTAATTAATTAGTTAAAATTACTGAATATTGGATTAAATAACTCTACAATGAGCCCTATAGTTTTTGATCAATTGGTTATTAATAATGATAATATTAATATAATGCATATTTAACCGTTTTCATAAGAGCCCAAATGAGGTAATTTTGCAAATTACAGAAAAAGTGTTTTCATCTGTAAATTGGTATTTCTTTTGACAGCTCATTTCATTTATTGAGTTTCAACCCTGCCTGTAAATCACTTTTTGTTGTTAATTTTTTAATTCAGTTTTAACATTTTCGTTCAAAATCTTTTCAGAGCTATTCAAAATGTGCCCAATTCGGTGTGTTCGTTAGGTTTTGACTTAATTTCCTAGAAAATTGTGTGCAAGTTTGGTTGAAATTATCTCATTTCGATATTTGAATTTGTGTGGAAAATGAGATGATTTCGTATCAAATTTGAAAATTTTCAACGAAATTTCCTCATTTGGTCTAACGAAAACGTAGTATTAAGGCTCTCCAAAACCAACACGAATACCGATTGATTCGCAGTGAATCATTCACAATAGTACAAAATATGACAAAAACATAGACAATACTTAACAACAACAAAAATTCATCGTCACTCCTTGTTGGCGTTGGCTTGGGAGAGCCTTTAGTTTGTTTTACTTCATTTCTATTTTGATTATACTAGTAAACATGGTCACGCTAGGAGCTACTAGCCATTTTATAATTTTAATTCACTTTGTCACCCGAGCATATTTCTATTATTTCTCATTACTGTAAGCCAAAATGCTTTAGGTTTGTATTTATTAATTAATCTATTATATCTATCTATGTATTTATTTAACGATATGTGTTCGTATTAATTGAACAGGGTTATTGTTTTGATCCATAGCTCCGCACTTTTAGCTCACCGATTTTGTGGTTTAACTGAGGGTGGTTCAAGCATGTAATTGACTTTTATAACTTACATGAAACCTAAATCATCATTAAAACCCAGTTAATCTACAGAAATTGATGGATTAAAAATTTTTTGAACCACGGAGCATTGTTTAGCCCCGACGTCGTTTTTTTCGTCCAAGCTCATTCAGACAAGGAAAAAACACACCTAATGTGAACCTGGCCCTAGTTGGGTTTCTATTTGTTGAACACGTCCCGTGGTCAAAATTATTCACCTCGGTCTGTCAATTAGATGTCAAAACAAAACAAAATACATGGTGTTCCCTATTTCATGCAGGATAATTTATGAAATGATATTAAAAAAAAATCGTATGGGAAGGGGGGATTATTTATCCGCTTTTAGATAAGAGTAGTAACTTTCTTAAAAAAAAAATTGAAAATCAACGGCACTACTAACTTGCAACTTGCAATGTTATGCTCTTTATTTTTTTTTAATTAACTTTTTTGAATTTTACGACCAAATATATTTAAAATGAAAATAACTAAAAAATAAGACAACAGCTAGAAGGTCATGCTAAAATTTCTTAAAACCATTCTCGAATCAATTTTTCTAATTAAGTTGTTTCGTAATCATTTAAAAAAAAAAAAATAATTATACAACTTAAAAAAAGTTAATGTATTTGTTAAAACTATTTCATTTCTTTTATAGTATGAAGTAAAATTTCAGTAATAAGTATTCAGTACTCCTATTAAACACTCAAAACCAAATGCTTAGATGTCATGAAGTTTAAAAAAATAAATTAAAAATAGCTATTGCTGTTTTATTATCTGCAAAAGAGGGCTGGATTTACTTTTAACACGTGCTACGAAAACGATTTTGAAAACTCCTAATTATTTCTTTTTTGTACTAAAGTTAAATCCAGATCAAAACCCGAATCCCGAAAGAAGATAATAAAACCCACCTGACATCAACTTTAATACTTATAAATTGTAAATTGACAGTTTAGTGGAGTTTAAACAAAAAAACTAAAGTTCTGGTGTCAGGTTGCAGAAAAACTATTCTTTTATTTCTTATTTTTCTTAACTATTTTTTTCCTTAGAATATATCCAACAATAATTTTAAAATTATTCTGGATGAAGAAATGGCCACCCTGTATAATATGCGAGATGCATTGAAGATATTTGGAAATCTGTGTGATTGAAGACATTTTATGGATTCAGTTTTTGTATTTTATTATAATCGTGGATGAATATTAACTGACAATTACAATTGCTTGTGCACTTTAAATTAATTAAACAATTTCACATCGATGTTTTTGCTATCAGCCGAAGTAAAATTCTGAAATTATTTTTCCAATTTTAAAAGAAAAAAAACTGAGCTGTCAAAACAAATAAATCTCACCGCGTTACATTGTTGTTGCAATTCACATCTATTCATCGACACGAAGTGAAATTACAAATACAACAATGTAAACAAATGGGTTTTGGAGGGTGAAACGTACGAAAGATTGGCTTCTTGGTAATTGATATTCTCTGAATAGTTCCTTAAATACTTTCATTTGTTTAAAAATGAATCAAAATAAAATATTTTTTAATAGTACTGAAAATAGTATTGAAAATACCAACAGATATTAGGTCTGTTTCTTTACTCGCTTGCGGGTTCCCAAAGTAACCCAAATCTACTCAAAACGTGTTTCTTAACTATTTTTTGACACAAAAATGCCAGAGCTTTTGAATTTTTTTCATTCACCTGTAGCAAGAATCTACCCGAACATTTTAGCTCCTGCACTTTCTTGCTTGTCAAAAAAGAAATCAGCTGATCAAAAAATTTGAAATTAAATTTGTGTATAAAAATGGTGTATATAAAATGGTTTAATTTAAATAAATGAAATGAAAATGATACAATGGAGCCAAATACGAACTAAAATATTCCTTCTGGTATCTTTTAACAGAGCTCAAAATGATAAGTGCAAATGTTATTAGAATTGAAATTGCATAATTTTGTATGCATTGAGCCTACAAGCAATGAAGTCGAATGGATAATTTACACCGCAACAAACCAGAAACAACTCAAATGCGTTTATTTACTTTTCATTTCTGGTTAAACATTACAACAACATCAAAAAGCTCATCCCTAAACTTTTTCCCTAACTTTTTCCCAAACTTTATCCCAAAAGTAAAGAAACAGACCTATTGTAAAAATATCTGTAGGATCTGCAGGATTTTTATTTTTATTTTTGTAGGGAATTCGTGATTCGGGATTTTGTGATTCGGTATTTCGGTAATCTCCCCTCTCTGGATTATTATTTTATGTGGTAGTTGTGACCAGGTATAACATATTAAAAGACCCCATCCCAGGACTACGAGCTTAAGCAAGGAGGGGGTTAAAGAAGAAAAAATAGTAGCCAGCCCAGCAAGAATAAATTTTTTTTTCATATGTATATAATGTTTCCGTAAAATTAAGCGTTAAGAAGTTAAACCACTTTAACTATAGTACAAACACGCACCTGGCAGCCTTACCTTTTATACCAGACTAAAACTCTGAAATGCTACATACATTGGCCTATAAATCGAGAACCAGATGTCGGAAGTTTACGTGAGAACTCTCGTTGGACTAAACCCTTATAAGTGACCTAGCGGTTATCGGATTTTTGAGGACTTTTCTCAGTTTATTATTAACATTAATCCCAACGTGCATACCAAAAATCAGCCTGTTACAATTTTTTTCCTTTCTTTGGCATTTGTATGTCTATTCTTGCTATTCTTAAAAAATATCCAACTACTACCTTCAGTGTCTCAGTTGTTAGTGCCAAAAAAAATAGAGATGTAAATGTAATTAACAAAAAAAAACTGGGGAACTGGTTGTAGGATTCACCAAACTTTAACTGTGTGTACAATAATTTTTCAAATTTTTATTTCACCCTCTTTATCTCCCTTTTTATTTATATTTTATATGGTGAGAATGATTCTTATAACACGCGAAAAAAATCACAGCACTTACAATGCCACACTATAGCTTTTTTTTAAGTCACAAATTCAATCTATAATACGCTTTTAAACTAATTTTTTATTATAAATGGTAAATATAATAATTAAAAAATAATAAAATAAAAATAATTTTCAAACCTTAAAATATAGTTTTTTCTTTAATTTTAAGATTAAATCATCCTAACCACATATAATAAGTACCTCAAAGTGAAAAGAGGAAGACCAAGAAGATGAAATAAAAATCTGAAAAAAATTGGAAATTGTTCTTCAATGTTTTGAATCGAATGAGGGCTATCCAAGGCTATTTCTAATATTTAATGTATTTAAGGACAGCCCTAATGTATATATTTAAATTTTATTGGATCTATGAATACGCATAATCGCAAAACTCCACAGAATTGAATGTGGGAACAGTTTTTATTGAGTATTCCGTTTCAATATTAAAAATCCATACAAACAAAAATATGGTTCTCGAAATATACACATCCAAAGTGATTCTTCATTTTTACATTTAGCCTAAAAATGCATTTGGATAGATATATTTTCTGAGCCAAACCTTGCAAACAGTTCCGGTTTTTAAATTTTACATTCATTAAATATTTGCAACCAAAGTAATTCTAATGAATTACGACGCAATCCGTTAGATGTGAATATCTTACGAACTAAGCTTTCAGAATTGTTGCGGTTGTCAGTGCTGAATAGGAAATTGACACACCTTTCCAAAAATGCAAACATTTTGTCACAACAAATTTTCGAGGATTTCGAAAAAAAACATGGACTAACCCCTTGCCGTTTTTTTCAAAAAAAAAAAAACAAAGTTAATGAAATAAGTCGTGACGTCGTACGTTAATGGAAAGGTCTACTCAAACCCTATCGATATATGGAAGCCAAATTTTTTTTCATTTTCTGATTCAGGAAATATTCCATTAAAAGTGATTTTACTGATTTTCTGCCCCAACTATCTACCTAAATGTCTTTGGATAGCGATAACTTGGAAACCAAAGCTTGCAGAAAGAAAACAAATCAAAAATCGATAGAGATTTTCCAGAGCTTTCCAAAACTGAAAACTAGAACCACCTACGACGTCTGGTTCTCGAAATATACACCTCCAAAGTAATACTTCATTATTTGCATTTAGCCTAAAAATGCATTTGGATAGATATATTTTCTGGACCAAACCTTGCAAACAGTTTCGGTTTTTAAACTCTACATTCTCTATTCAAAAGCTATCCATTCCTCAAAGCCAAAAGCTTTTGCAAGGTCCGGTTCATTAAATATTTGCAACCAAAGTAATTCTGATGAATTTCGACGCAATCCGTCAGATGTGAATATCTTACGAACCAAGCTTTCAAAATTGTTGCGGTTGTCAGTGCTGAATAGGAAATTGACACACCTTTCCAAAAATGCAAAAATTTTCGAGGATTTCGAAAAAAAATGGCGGACTAACCCCTTGCCGTTTTATTTTCCAAAAAAAAAAAAACAAAGCTAATGAAATAAGTCGTGACGTACGTTAATGGAAAGTTTTATTCAAACCCTATCGATGTTTGACTTTACCCTACTTCAGTTTTTCATCAATATATTAATGGTCAAATTAATGCGTTCATTTTGCTAGCTTATTTTAACTTTATACCACGTTGGTTCACACCACCTGTGAAGATTTGAACTTTTTTGTGTTAGTTTGCATAGAACAAGTTTTCTTCTGTTGATTTTAGCATCAGTAAAACAGGATTAAAGTCCTTACATAGAAATACTCCTTAACTTCATGCATTTGATTATTCGTGTGCATTTTTTTTTATTTTTACCAAGCACTAATGTACACTTACACGTGATATAAGTTTTGGGTTGCAGGTTGTTCTAGAGTTAATACAGAAAATATCCTGAAGTGTTAAAAAAAGGAACTTGTTTTACTTCATTTAATGCACCATTTACCTAATTATCAGTGAAATAAGGTCAGTTGTGACCATTTCCTGGTCAGACAAAATTGAAAACTATTGTCCAATCTGCAGTTTTGTAAATATTGAAAAAAGCGTATTTTCCACCAACTTCTTCGTGATCTTAACCAAGCTTCGCGGACAAGAAAAAATTTCGATCAAGGTATTTAAATTTTATTTTATTATTAGATCTATGAATACGCATAATCGCAAAACTCCACAGAATTGAATGTGGGAACAGTTTTTATTGAGTATTCTGTTTCAACATTAAAAATCCATACAAACAAAAATATAAGGATGTATGTACATATGCATACATTTGCTATTTTCTTCTTACTTAGTTATCATATCATAGAAATTCCAATTGGGTAGCTTTCATTATTCATTCAGTATACATAAAAGCATGTACATAACATAACACCCTTTCATGGACTTTTTCGTTAATAAATGATTTTTTTTTTATCTAGTTAACCCTTTCTCATGAGGTGATAAGTTGTGTCAACGTTGAAAAATCAATATGAAGTGGCAAGTTTTTTGTTTTGCCAGAAAAAAGTATATCTACCGAATAGAGGGCAACGTCCGTCAATTAAATAAATAAATTGGCATTCATAAGTTGAAATTTTATTTAAGTTGTTTTATGATTTTTGTATATGTTATGTATATATTTTCATTTTGCTTTATTGTAGTTATATTTTTAACTTTAATTTTTGTTGATGTAAAATTTAACCCGCAAATACATGTTATCGTTTTTTTTTCGGTTTTTAATTAAATTTAGCAAAATTTAGTACATCCCTCGTATTGGTTTCTGTAGCAAATGTGTTGATGATGTCCTTTATGCTTTTTTTTCTTTTTTGTCAAAACCATTTGTCTGGGTAGCATCGTGGTTATTGCTTGTAGGACTTGAATTCTGCCTAAGGGTCTTTTGTAGGACATGTGCGTCCGCTGGTTCTATGCGCTTGTAGTAATGTTGTTTTGTTTCGACAATTTCAAAACCGAATTTCTTATAAAATGCAATAGCTCCATCATTGTTGATTTGCACATGGCTGAAGAGGAATGTAAGCAGTTAAGAATACATCATACCTAAGATCACAGTGTGTGAAGATACTCACAGGAAAATGCTGTCGAAGTTTCCATCGCTTTCCACGTAGTTGAGAATGTGATTAAACATAACAGTACCAATACCTAATCTGCGATAAGGATACAAGCAACCCAAAGTCATGATATAGAGCCTCCTCTGGTTTTCGGATGTGTCTATGCGACAGCAAACAGCCCCCACAACGATATCATTGTAGTAAGCCAATTTGGCCAGTTCCCCAGCATCGAGGACATCGATGTAGAACTTGTCATTATAAGAAACTGGGAAAACAACCGTGTTGAGCTTTTTAAGTTGTTTGATGTTGTGCGGAGTGACATCGCCAAGTTCAATGCTTGCTCTAGATAATTGCGATAAGTTGATTAAATAAAATTAAATAAAAAAGCCATGCCGGTTTCAATAATAAGAAAAATGTATTTCTAATTTCTTTGTCACGTACCTTGTCATCTTTGATGAAGTTATAGCGTTATCGAAATTCCTTTTAGTAAATTTAATTATTTAAAATGTATTTATTTAGGATGGGAGGTTATACTAAACTATCACACACATTTGCGGGGGAAAATATCCAATTTGCTTTTTTCCTTCCTTCCCTTTTTACTTTGACATCTTGCTATTTGCAAATAAAAAGAATACATATACAAGTCAAAAAAGTATGGCGGTGTAGATAAGTTCGATTACAGAACTTTTGTCTAACAGTAAGTCGGTAATGTAAATTATGCGGGTTTTTCTTTGGGACCACACGGGCAAGAACTGGCAAGCAAGCTGGCTACATTCACTGACTGTCGAACTTGTAATTGCTTGTCTATCAATTTGCTTTTCTACTTGCTTCAAAAATTCCATGCCAGCTGATGAGCAAGTTGCTTGAGGTTGTGTGCGTAAGGCCTTAACTACATTCGCCACTTTTTGCTAAATTAAGAAAGTAAAAATATTTTTTTTCCCGCTGGAGCAATTGTTTTGTGGAAAGAATATACAATTTTTTTCCTAAACCCAAATTTAAGCTCTCTGCATCATATTTTTAGTTTTCCATTGGGAAACACTATCCCTAAATGAGTTTGAAAATTTTCACTTTATTTTCGCTTTAGTCCTTATTCCCTTTGTTTTTTTCTTTTAATTTCCTTAAAACTTTCGCACGAGCTAACAAAATTGATGCAAATTTGAGATTTCCTGAAAATCTATTGGTTGAACGCACCTAACCTTAGATGTTAAAGGAAATTGGCCCGTTTATATTTTTTGAGCGCTCAGTATTGTTCTTCAATTTTTTGACAGAGCAGGAGGATAAAATATAAATACTATTCCTCACATAGAAGTCAAAACAACTCTCTTTTTCTTTTCTTCTTATGTAATTTACTGCGAAAAACATAACACTGTACAACAGCTGTTTTTTTTTTGCGTGGAGCATTTTTCGGCCTTGGTGCATCGGAAAGGTCTAGGTGAGCTGAGTAAAGCCTCATATAAGGTTTGTTTAAATTGACTCGATTTAAATAGTTATGATCTTTTGTTGTTTCGGTACAATTTCCCTTGGAAATTGATAAGTCCATATTTTGGAATTAAATTTTTTTATATTGCTTTGGTTTAGCTGTTTACATATCCGACATTATGACATCACATAGCTTATTTTACTGGACTATACATTGTAAAGCTGATTTATGCTACTATGGGTATTTTTTTGATATCAAAAAAGCTATGAATTATTAAAAATGGGATTTTTCCAATGATGCCAGAAATGTAAACCACCAAACCAAGCCAATTGGCCAGTTTATATTTCTTGAGCGCTCAGTATTTTTCCTCAATTTTTTGACGGAGCAGGAGCATAAAATATAAACAGTATTCTTCACATAGAAGTCAAAACAACTCTCTTTTTCTTTTCTTCGTATTTAATTTACTGAGACAAAAAATAATTGAGCAAGCGAATCCAAAAAATTTCAGTCTCAGTTTTTAAGGGGAAAAGTGAGGAATTTTTGAGAGGAATCCTGTTTATATTTCTGAGCGCTCTGAGTCCTCCGAGATCTCAGAAATATAAACTGGCTAAATATAAAAATATGTAATTCCAAAATATGGACTTATTTACTACGTTTACATGCAGGTTTGAGAGCTCCAGTTGAAATAGGGTTGAATATAAGAACCAGGGTTTTTCGTCACTTGGGTTGAGTGCTCCATTTTGAGTTGAGTTGAAATGGTAATGAGATTCTAGAAAAATGAATAATGCCATTCATGCATCTATTTCAATGCAAAACAAATTCAATTGAATTAACACAATCACTTACAACACTTATATATTAAAACAAATCTATATTTGTACACAAACATGCAAGTAAACAGACCATATTGCATGATCTGTAAAACCAACTCCTCGACCCAAGTTTTTCATCACCAATTTCGACTCGACTCCGCTCCTCGAGTGCAGTCGAGTCGAGTCAATCTCATTTCAACTCGACCCAGGTTTACGAAGAGTTGAAGCGAGCTTCAAGCTGGCTTCAGCACTACGTGTAAACGTAGTAATTATCAATTAAAGTCTCCCCCAAACCAACTCGAATCGCTCTGCATTCGCGTTGGTTTGGGAGAACCTTTAATGTGTAACTGCGCGTACATTCAACTAAATAGTTGCGGATATTTAACCACATCGTTGAATTTTGTTCTTTCCAAAGTGCGTTACACCCCGACTCCACAGGAGATAATTTCTCTCCAACTAAATATCAGATATTTATATCTAACATTGTCTTCTGTCTGCGCTGGGCAAATCATGTTATGCTATTTCAAATCACGAAACCGAAAATTACACTAAATAACAAACAAAAACTTAATTCCCACATTAAAATGCAGAAATTAACATCAACACTGGTATAAGGAAACAAGGCAATGAGACAAAAAAAGAAATTTCTAGTCACAAAGCAAAAATATCTCCATCTGTCAAAATTCATGTCGGAGATCTCTGTCAAGATATAATCGCGGAGAGTTATCTCTGACAGCCCAACAAGAGATAAAACGGAGTGACTCCATTGGATATTTTATGTCAAGATAAGCATTTATGTTCTCTGTGCGAAAGAGAACAAATGTATCTTTTCTTAAATTTGCTGAGCAAAAGAATAGGACGAAGGCGATAATAAGTCTGTTCGTGTACTTCCCATAACTACGAATTTCTACGAATTTTATTTTTATATGAGCTTTGACAGAAATTTGGGATAAATTCGTAGAAATTCGTAGTTTTGGGAGGTACGCGAACAGACATATTTTCTTTGAATGTGTGAGATAGAAAAACTGAATAAACGTTGTCTGTGTGTTGGTTTGATTTGTTGCGATTGCTGGTGGGTTTGCTCATGTGCGCGCTCAGTAGTCAACTTGTGACTAAACTATTTTGTTGCGGTAGCAGTTGCATGTGCGCGACTAGCCTAAC
>OX276337.1:52491974-52652982 GCA_946251815.1 Dasysyrphus albostriatus
TTAAAATTTTTAATCCAACCTATAGTCGAAATGCAAAAATCTGCCAATTGGGAGCCTAAATACAAGTTCCTAGCCAACGGCGTATACAAGGGGGGGGTCACGGGGTCATGACCCCCCCCCCGAGAACTCAAAAGATATACGCAAAAAATAATAAGAAAAGCAAAAATATTTGCAATCTTAAAATATAATTTCAAAAAAAAAAATTTTTATAGCTTTGGAATAGACAACCTACTCATTATTGGTAAAGTTTATTTACCTTCTCCTATCAACATTTACAAGCCATTGCCCGAAAAATACTATTGGGGTTTTAAGGTTAAGATTTATCAAATAGACGATTTTAACCACTTGCATTCAGAACATTTTAGCATTGATGTATTTTTTGGTTCAAAATCAATTTGGTAGATCTACGTTTTTTGCAGATATACACCCTTTAATTCTCAAAGTATTTTCAATATTGTTTTTAATTGGTTTAACTTACTTATTTTGTGAGAATTTTGTACAAAATATTAAGGAAATCATATTCGATAAAAAATAAATGAACGAATGGATAAAAAAACTAACAGACGATATTATACGAATGTGAATTACATGAATATTACAATGAAAAACAAAAAATTTACTTTAAGCCGTATTCCATACACCAGGGCCGTTACGTACGAATTACCAGCAAAAAAGGCGATTTAACTAGTTGAAATGTCGGTTTATATCGACTTTTTTGCATGTAAGAATACCTATTTTGGTTACTAGTTCATAAAATTTTTAGCTTCGAACTTAGACAAATAGTCTAAGCCAAAAAAGAAAGTCGAGAAAAGGATCAATTTTCGATATTTCTTCCCAATATTTAGTACAAAAAAAAAAGTTGATATAAATTGATTTTTTAACCTGTCGACATTTTTATTTTGAGTTCGATATTTTTTCTATCTTTAATTTCATTCCAACACAACGTAACTTAGAATACATCGCTCTGCTTGGAATGTTTGAATGAAATCAACAAGTTTTTCTTGATAATAATCATACATTCCTGTCTGACTTTTAAACACGAATTTAACAGTTACTATTAATTTTGGATTATGTTTAAAATACATTTTCTTTTGATCGTTTCGATCGTATATTCGATTGATGACAATCCAGCGCAAGTTAAGCGTGCTTTTAAACATTATTCCCTTAACTATGAATTGATCACAATATCGGTAAATCAAAGTCAATTTGTTCATGAAATGATCGTCGTTTTTTGACGCAGAAAGCCTCATGACAAATAATATGTTTCATTGTTAGTTTTTCGGTCTCCAAGTTGTGTTTGTTATATGAAAATAAAATAGAAAGAAAATTTTTGTTATGTTTTATAGATTTGTTTGTTTATTTACTAATTTATATCACAACTTAATTTTGATTTTTGCTACGCGTTTCGGAAATAAATTTCCATCATCAGGCGAATTTTTGTTTGATTGAATTTGTTGTTAGATTTGTTGTCATCTGTGATTATATTTAATGTGGATTTATGTTTTTGTCTTCTTTTATCTCGTGTAGTATGTTACTGCGGTGTCGAATAGTGCGTTTGCTTTAAATGTTAATTTGTCGTTAAGTAGTTTGTCCTGTTCTGTTTTGTTTGCTTTGTAAATCTCGTACTCTTCTAGTGCGTCTAATAGTCTTCCCTTTTTACAAAAGTGTAATGGGCTGAAGTTTTGGTCAAAGTCTGAATAGTTATGTTTGTTGTCAATTAAGTGTAAAGCGTAGTTTGATTTTGTGTTAGGTTTTGGTAAATGTTCTGTGAATCGTTCGTAAAAAGTTCTACCTGTTTGTCCTATATAATATTTGTTGCAATCGTTGCATTTTATTTTGTATGCTCCTGTGCATGTTTTTATGTCGAAATTTCGTTTGGGTTGCATTAGTTTTTGTAAATTATTATTTGTTTTGAAAGAAACGTTTATGTTTAGTTTTTTGAATTCGTTTTTTATTTTTTGTGGCAAGATGTTCGTGTACTCCATCGAAATGAATTTTTCGTTTGCGTTGTTATTGTCATTATTACTAATATTATATTTGTTCATGATTTTCCTTTTCTGTTTTGTTAGTATTTTGTCGATTGTTTCATTATTGTATCCATTTGAAATTGCGATTTGTTTTATGGTGTTCAGTTCGTTGTTGAAATCTTCCTTATCCATTGGTATTGTTAATAATCTGTTGATGAGTGAGTTGTATGCGGCCATTTCTTGCGTTTGTGGGTGGTGTGAATCTTTATGGATTGTGATGTCTGTGGTTGTCGGTTTTCTGTAAATTTTGTATTTTAGTTTGTTGTTGCTGTTTTGGATGTTTAAGTCGAGGAAATTTAAACTATTTTCGTTCTCCACTTCGATTGCAAATTTAATGTTGTTATTTATTTTGTTAATGTAATTCTTTAATAAATCTATCTGTCTATATGTTCCGTCAAAAGGCAATTTATTTCAATTGTTTTCATCAACGCCAGTCAATTTACTTGCTATGGCTTTTGACGTTTACAAACGCCTTTTCAATAATCATCAACTCGATTTTTGTAATGCTCAGTTACACCGTAGATGATGTATTCAAATTCGCGACTTTAGCGAACTTGACTATTGAACACAATACTAGCGCAGTAAAATTTATATTTGCATTTTTTAAGAGAAGACTTTTGCAGTTTGAGTTAACGAATATTCCGCAAACACATTTCATGTCACCATTCATGGAACGTGGCGAGCCATTCGCAGTACGGCATGGTCCCCTTCATAGGAAGGCACCTGGGGCATTTGCTCCAGTAACCCACCCTTAGACACAGCCCTGTCATACACCCTAAAAACATTTTTTGATTGAGATCTGAATTTATTAAAGGATTTTTGGCTTATCTACGAATTAACTTTTATGGATTCCAAACATTTTATAAATTTTTTTGTATTCAGATTTCTAAAAATAGTCAATCAATGCATCAATTTTATTCAAATAAATATTAATACATATACATACATTGGTAGATGATGGTTTTTCAAAATTATTTTGTATGTTTCAATTATCATGAGAAAACCCATTGAGAAGGTAATTTTAAATTTACACATGTTTTAAACATTTTTGAAAGTTCGAAGATCATATTGGGTCTGCATTCAATTTTTCGATCTGCAGCCAATGCTTCACATGTTCATTTTCAGGCTTCAATAAAAACAAATTGTGGAAGCTAAGAATATTTGTCTTCAATAAAAGAGTGGTTCTAACTACCACAATTTTTGATTGATAAATGAGAAAATTATCCCCTCATTATTATCCACTTATCAGATTAAACAAAAATTAATGCAAACTGTCGCTTTAAACTGTCTTCAAACGTAAGATATTAAGAAAAATATTAAAAAATATTAATATTAAGTAAAATATTAAGATAAACATCTCCAAAACCTACATATTTTTTAGCGTGCACAAAAAATCCATACGAACTATTTTTGGTACACAACCCCAAGATCATATAAAAATTCGGGAGTGGATCAAAATTTTGTTTCCAAAACTCAGCTCTACATAATTTGTGTTTTACACAGAAAATAATAAGGGTATTCATGCAACGTCGTGAGTTTACAAATTGTGTAATAAGTTTGCATGAACGACCTTTGTTATACATTTGATTAAATGCTAGGTAATTCAATCAGAGTAAGAGTAACAATGACGTTTGGATAAGTTTAACCAGTTTGGTTAATTTTACGAACAAAATCCCTTGATAACTTTAACAAAACTGTGTGAATCATTTCTCATACAAAATTTGACAGTTCATTAACCAAAAGATAAATTTAACAAATTTGTAAACTTATCTACGGTTTAACGAAGTTGCATGAATACCCTTAATATAAAAATGTTTAAGCTTTGTCAGCAAATAATAATGCAGTAGACGCCTGATTAAGTAAATCTAAAAAATTAACTATATTGAACACACAAAATTATATATAAAAACATATTTTTTTTTTACAAAAATGTCCCGAAAGAATTTAACATTGCTTGAGGACACTAAACAAGTGTTTCTTTTTTTTAAACCTCATTGAAAGCTTGCGAAAAAGTAAACAATCTCGAAAGAGTGAACTGGCTGGTTTTATCACCTCACTATATCGAGCGTCTACTGTATTTTATTTTAAGATGATTAAAAGGTAATTGAAAAAAGAAGAAAAATTACGCCCTTTTTACAATTTCCAAACTTCTCTTTATTTTGTCAAAATTATGTAAACGGAATTCGGAGAATTTTGAGAAACAAAATTTCGAAAGAAAAGTTTTGCAAAACGAATTTTGACCTTGCTAAAATTTCGACCCCAACTCTTTATAATTAAAAAAAAAATGGTAAAATTTGTGGGACCAGCTGAAATTAATTCCAAAAAAAGTACAAAAAGCGAAAAAAATGGAAACCGTGGATCAGTCTTTTAATTAATAAATTTATAAGAACTGAATTGGGTTTTTGTTTTGGTATGACCCCCCCCAAGAAATGGAGCTGTATACGCCGCTGTGCGCCATGGACCCGATGTATAATCCTCTATTAAAGCATACATCCCACATTCATTTTGTTAGACTTGTATCAGCAAATCTCATTGAAATAAACTTAGTTTGGAAAAATCACCCAAAATTAGGAACCCTTAATTTACATGCATTTGTGCGATATTTAAAATGAAGTAAAAGGTCGTTTCAAAGAATAAAATTAATATGAAAAAAATATAATAATTAAGATGAAAAGGTATGTTAAAAACTATACATTTTTCATAACTGTATTGTTTTTCTTACCAAAATATGTTGATTATCTAAGACAAGGTAAATTGTCTGTTAATTGATTTTATGCTAATTTTATTAGATAATTTTAACTATGTAGCTTTGACCTTAAAAAAGTTGGATATCAGCAAACCTTTTTTGTAGAATATTTAATTTTATTCAAACCAGCTGTGCAATAATTTTTATAGTTTCAAGACTTGTTGGCATTATAAAGTACTTAAATTCCAAATACCAAAAGGTACTTTTCACATGAAAATCGAAAGAAAAGACAAAACCTGCGATGAGGAAAGTCCTAAGAAAATTAGGTATTAAGAACTCAAATTTTCACTGATATTTGTTTGTTAACTTTATTGAAACTTTTGAATCTTTTTAGGAGGAACTGTGTTTTTGAAACACTCTCCTAAGTATTGACATTTAACAAAAAATCCTTTGTGAAGGGTACTCGTAGATATTGGTTTCTTGACAAACAAAATTCTAGATTTAATTCAAGCCTATAAAATTAGAATTTATTTTTAGCACCTTTTTTAAACTTATCTTTTAAAACATAATTATTAAAAAAAAAGTACCTATCATTGTAAGCGTAGGTACCTACTTTAAAACTTCAGTTTTGTTAAAATTGCTAAGTTTTTTTTTTAATTTTTCTTTTTAAGGCATCATAATAAGTACACGACCACATAAGAGAAAGTTTCATTTCCTTATGCTAAATAACTTCCGTGATTTTAAACATTTTTCACCATCAAAATATATGTTAATATATATGAATGTAGATGTGCAAGCAATATAGATATGCATACAGTTTATGTTGTACAAAATAAATTGGTTACATAACCACACCAAGGTTTTTAGCGGATATCATTTTTATGCATCCATGTGTAAAACATTTCAAATATACCTCTCTGCTGAACAGCATCGCATTAGCGTTGCTATACCCTCCGGCCTAGAATTTGCAAATTTCAAAAAAAAAAAATCTCCAATCCCGTAGAGTATATTTTTTGAGAGACTGAAAACTGAAATATGTGAACAAATTTAGATGCATATCGTAAAAAAAAAAACAGAAAAAAAGAAAACGAAATATGGAGTCCAAAGTAGTTAATATACGTTTTTTTTTTGCAAGTTGTCAGTGTTGGATGCTTCTGGGGGCAATTCCTGTACAAAACGTGAAAACACTGAATTTGAGTTATTTGACTAGTTTCAGCAAGCACTCTGGTGTAGATTTGTGACCACTTGAAGTGATGCGGAAATTCTACTTTTGAAGGCTGTCCGCATCTATCCTCTGGCAGTTATGGTAAAGCATTTGGGTTTCTGACAGTTGTTTGATGTTTTATTTTTTTTTCTGTGCGAATTAATTTTTGTATGACTGAATAAATGTGTGGGCATTTAGCTTTGTTAAAATATTTTTGAGAAATTCAAATTTGGAAACTATGTATCTAGATTTATATCCCTTAAATGCAAGCAATGTAACCACCGTATATTTTTTTTTAAGAGAGCGTTACACTATCACTGCACGTGGCAGTTGGCATAAGACTGGCAGAAATTCCGCTATTTTGTTAAAATGAGATTCTAATAATAAAAAAATTACTTTTGGGTTGATCAATTATACCAAAATAAAAAAGAATAGACAAGTAAAATGAAGCGTTGGTGTGATTATTATTTTAACATAATCATAGGCATTAGTAAATGACCTTAAGATTTTTTTTAAATGCTTGATTCACGTAATTTCCGCATGCGGACGTGGTATTTGAATACGTAGATATACGCATGGTAACCGCTTGGTATCCCTATGGTATACTCATACCGCCGTATTTATTAAGACAAATTAAAGGCTTCTTAACTTGAAAATGCCTCTAAATTGCTCTTAAGTGTGAAATCGGTATCTATAATCAATTTTCTCTTTTAAGCAACGTTACTTAAACGAGTCTTAACTTGAACGCCATTCACCGCGTTTAAAGGTTTATTTAAAGCCATCTTAAACATATTTTGACATTCGAGACGAATAGTTCTATTTTTTGTTTTTGTTACAGAAAAACAGGTACTTTTATTTAAATACATATATGAACGTGGGTAGAGTTTTTATAATTTTGCTGCACCAAAGTTTTTATATTTGTTGTTTCCTTTAGTAAAAAGCTGTTAAATAAACTGATTGATTAATTAATATATTTTTATATCAAAAGCAAGGGCGTACGCAGGATTTTGATCAGGGGAGGGGGGGGGCTTGCAAACTCATACGAGAACTAATTAAGTTGAATTTTTGTAAATTTTTTTTTATATGTATATACAGATTAACAAATTTATATAATGAATCATTATATCCATATGAAGGCCAAGCAAATCTGTTGAGTACACCTTCTATGATTTCCTCCTCTCATTCCGAAACCATTTTTCGGTGTACACTCAGCATACATAATCCTGCAAATTAAAGCATTCAAACAGATATCTACAAACTATGATTTTGAGATTATTCAATTATACCATTCAAACGATCTTCGATCATGGTTGATCTAAGCCATGTTTTGACTCTCCTCAACGAGCTAAAAGTTCTTTCAACCGAGCTGGTGGTGCACGGGAAAGAAAGGGCAATATATGAAGAGCATGTTTCGTTGTCGGGAAAAAATCGTCTGCTTCTTGTACGATATCGCATAAGTCGAGTTTTTGGAGATCTTCTGGAGATAATTTCTCATCTTTCCAAAGATTGTACCACAACTCAGCCTCCCCATCAAAATTTTGTAATCCGGGGTAAAAGTCGACAAAAATTTTTGATTTTAACTTATAATCATTTAAGTTAAAATTCAACATGTTTACTGGATGCAAAATAAGAAGGGAATATGCTGGTAAGTTTTCATCTGGGAATCTTCGTTCAAGTGAAGAAATCAACGAATCTATATATGGAATAAGGAGCTATCTCTTTCAAAACTCAACTGCGTTCGATGAAGGATGGTTTGAGCGATGTGCTTGGCGTTTGACTATTTTTGGTGTTTGCAGTTCTACTTCAACTTCTTCAGCAACCAGTTTCGAATCAGTCATGAGTTCTTCCACTCCTGAGTTCACAGTTTTTCTATGATCCTTTGCCATATTAATAATTTTGTGAATATGTTTGGTGCATGCGAGGAGGTCTAATTTTTTTGACTGCAGAAAATTCACGACTGGTTCCAGATAAGCTGAATATTTTGCGCTAAGGACTAGGCATATGATAAATGACGATTGTGTAATAGCACAATGGAGTTGAAAAGCTGTTGTTTTTGTTGAAGAGCTTCCTACAACAGAAAGCTCTTTAAGTCCATTCACTATTCCACGAAAGTGTTCCTTGAAGATGGCTATACTCTTGTATTTTTAAGACCATCGAGTTTCGCGGAACGCTGGAATGCTCGGAACATATTTCCTTCGTGCTAGCGAATTTCGGTAGAAAGTAATCACGTCTTTTATTGTCCCTATTGTGTATCGAATTTCCGGAACTTCATTAAGGTCATTTACTACCAAATTTAACTTATGGCTTGCACAATGAAAATACAAAGCATAAGAATACTTTTTCCTCAAAATTGCCTGCACACCGTTATCTTTTCCCGACATAGTTGAACAACCATCATATCCTTGCCAATTAAGTTTCAATGGATCAAGTCCTGCTGATCTAATGCAGAGGCGATGGTCTGTCCATCCATGGCATCCAGTTCAATGAATCCAACAAACTCTTCGCAAATCACTTTAATATTTTGATTGTAGAACCGAATTCCAATTGGCAGTTGTTTTTTCCCGGTTATGTCACGACTTTCATCACCCATCAGAGAATAAGAAGAAGCATTTTTCCCGTTTTTAATTACTTGATCCCTAATTACTTGCCCACACAAATTAATAATTTCGTTCTGAACTCTCGGAGAAGAGTAAGTTGCATTCTTCTGTCTTCTTTCAAAATGCTGCTTTAGACTTTGATCGCCGGCTTTTACTTGAAGTCGAAGTAAGTCTTGAAATACACCTAAGGACAGGAAATCTTAAGAAATGAATTGAAATTGGACTCAAATTACCTTCTTTTTTTCCCCCTTAGAGGCAAATCATGGGTCCCGCAAAATATAATTTTTGAGATGACAGCAGATATAATCTTTTTATTTTCTTCTACTAACTTGTTGTGTCCTATTTCAAAAGAAAGTCTAATAGGTTTTCCTTCCAAAAAAGTCTTCGCTGCTGCGACTGCTTAAAAGTGCCACTTACTAGAAGAGTGGCTTTCAACGGCGTATACAAGGGGGTCATGACCCCCCTCGAGAACTCAAAAATTATACGCAAAAAATAATAAAAAAAGCAAAAAATATTTGCAATCTTAAAATATAATTTCAAAAAAATTATTTGTTTATAGCTTTGGAATAGACAAGCTACTCATTATTGGTAAAGATTATTTACCTTCTCCTATCAACATCTATAAGCCATTGCCCGAATAATACTATTGTGGTTTTATTGTCGAAATTGCGAAATTAATCAATTTTTTGTTTTTGGTTAAGATTTATCAAATAGACGATTTTGATCACTTTTGCATTCAGAACATTTCAGCATTGATTTATTTTTTGATTCAAAATCAATTTGGTAGATCTATGTTTTTGGCAGATATACCAAGGTATCGGTATATCGGTTTAACTTACTTATTTTGTGAGAATTTTGTTCAAAATATCAAGGAAATCATCTTCGATAAAATAACAGACGATATTATACGAATATTACAATGAAAAACAAAAATTTTACTTTAAACCGTATTCCATACACCAGGGCCGTTCCGACTCAAACCCAGTACCAACTTGTTTCAGTATAGAATACGTACGAATTACCAGCAAAAAAGGTGATTTAACTAGTTGAAATGTCAGTTTATATCGACTTTTTTGCATGTAAGAATACCTATTTTGGTTACTAGTTCATAAAATTTTTAGCTTCGAACTTAGACAAAAAGTCAGCAGCCTAAAAAGAAGAAAGTCGAGAAAAGGATTGACTTTGATCGAATTTTCGATATTTCTTCCCAATATTTAGTACATAGAAAAAAAGTTGATATAAATTGATTTATTAAAGTGTTTTATTTTTAGTTCGATATTTTTTCTATCGTTAATTTCATTCCAACGCAACGTAACTTAAAATACATCGCTCTGCTTGGAATGTTTGAATGAAATCAACAAAAACTCTAATCATACTCGTACATTCTTGTCTGACTTTTAAACACGAATTTAACAGCTACTATTAATTTTGAATTATGTTTAAAAAACATTTTCTTTTGATCGTATCGATCGTATATTCGATTGATGACAATCCAACGCAAGTTAAGCGTGCTTTTAAACATTATTCCCTAAAGTATGAATTGATCACAATATCGTTAAATCAAAGTCAATTTGCTCGTGAAATGATCGTCGTTTTTTTGACGCAGAAAGCGTCATGACAAATAATATGTAACCGTCCTGTTTGTTGAAAATTTGTTTTCATCAACGCCAGTCAATTTACTTGCTAAAGCTTTTGACGTTTACAAACATGCTCTCTGCCTTTTCAATAATCATCAACTCAATATTTGTACTGCTCAGTTGCACCGTAGATGATGTATTCAAATTCGTGACTTTAGCGAACTTGACTATTGAACACAATACTAACGCAGTAGAATTTGTATTTGATGCATTTTGCGTATTTTGTATGTTTCAATTATCATGAGAAAACCCATTGAGAAGGTAATTTTAAATGTACACATATTTTAAACATTTTTGAAAGTTCGAAGACCATTTTGCGTCTGCATTCAATTTTTGATCTACGGCCAATACTTCATTATTATCCCCTTATCAGATAAGAAAAAAAATTAATGCAAACTGTCCCTAAAAACTGTCCTCAAACGTAGATACGAGTATTAAGAAAAATATTAATAAATATTGATATTAAGTAAAATATTGAGACAAATATTTAATAACCTTTTTTTTTTGCGTGCACAAAAAATCCATACGAAATATTTTTGGTACACAACCTCAAGATCATATTAAAATTTAGGAGTGGATCAAAATTTTGTTTCCAAAACTCAGCTCTACAAAATTTGTGTTTTACACAGAAAATAATAAGGTTAGTCATGCAACGTCGTAGGTTTACAAATTGTGTTAAAAGTTTGCATGAACGACCTTTGTTATACATTTGATTAAATGCTAGGTAATTCAATCAGAGATAGAGTCACAATCACGTTTAACCAGTTCGGTTTATTTTACGCAACAAAATCCCTTGATAACTGTAACAAAATTGTGTATATCATTTCCCATACAAAATTTGACAGTTCATTAACCAAAAGATAAATTTAACAAATTTGTAAACTTATCTACGGTCTTACGAATTTGCATGAATACCCTTAATATAAAAATTTTTAAGCTTTGTCAGCAAATAATAATACAGTAGACGCTCGATTTAGTAAATCTAAAAAATTAACTATATTGAACACACAAAATTATTTATAAAAACATATTTTTGTTTACAAAAATGTCCCGAAAGAATTTTACATTGCTTAAGGACACTGAACAAGTGTTTCTTTTTTTTAAACCTCATTTGCTTAAATCGTCAACTCCTGAGAAAAAGGAAACAATCTCGAAAGAGTAAACTGGCTGGTTTTATTACTTCACTATATCGAGCGTCTACTGTATTTTATTTTAAGATGATTAAAAAGGTAATTGAAAAAAGAAGAAAAAATTACGCCCTTTTTACATTTTCCAAACTTCTCTTTATTTTGTCAAAATTATGTAAACGGAATTTGGAGAATATTGAGAAACAAAATTTCGAAAGAAAGGTTTTGCAAAACGAATTTTGACCTTGCTAAAATTTCGACCCCAACTCTTTATAATGATAAAAAAAAATGGTAACATTTGTGGGACCAGCAGAAATTAATTCCAAAAAAAGTACAAAAAGCGAAAAAAATTGAAACCGTGTGGATCAGTCTTTTAACTAATAAATTTATAAGAACTGAATTGGGTATTTGTTTTGGTATGAACCCCCCCCCCCCCCCCCAAGAAATGAAGCTGTATACGCCCCTGATTAAAAGAAAAACAAATTTAGCGCAATTTTAATTTCGAATGGTTTTTTTTTTTTTTTTTAATCTTCGATTCACCCTTTCCTATCTTGGTTGATGATCTTTGGTCTGTTTGTTTGTCCCCTGACTATAATCATTTTATTGTTCTTTTTTATAAAAATTCAAAGAAAAAGAATAGGTAAAGTAGGTACCTTAACACAATAAAACTAAAAAATTTTATAAAACCATGATGCAAAATATACATGAAGAAATAAGGTGTCTTTTTTTTTAACTTAAAATAAATATGGAAATATGAAGCCTGAAAGATTTCTTTTGTTTTTATTTTAAGTTTTTTTTTTGTTTAATTTAATTTTAAGAAATATAGATTTGTAAAAAAGGTCATTTTGAAATCTACTTCGATTTGTGTCAATCTATTTCCTTTTTTTCTTCAAATCTTCTCCGACTTTTTTCTCGAAGTGGTAACGCTGGTCTGGACCTATTTACGTACCTTCGCAATACGTATCTGCCATTCGAATGGTAATATGGAAAACGATTCACAGTAATTGAAATGGGCTACGAAGACTTCATAAATATAAAAAAAACTTCCGGTGCCAAGGTTAAACAAATATGTTCAGGGTCAAGTTGTAAAGTTGAGGTTAAAGCCATCAAAATTAAAAAAAAACTTTACAGGATATTTTCTATAAAACATCTTACTTTGATGACTTCAAAGAGCTTGATCAGGCTAAGAGAACAGTCCCAAATAGAAAGAAAACATCCTGAAACGTTGGTACGGTTGTACCAGCATAAATTCGATTCGAAAGGAAGAAGAACGATGTAAGCAGTCTTGTAAATTCTGGCTTGATACCCAGTTATTACAAATCGCACTTCGATGGCATTTTCAATTAATAATTTTTGATCTCTTATGGTTCATTTAATTTACCTACTACGTACCTAGTAATTTATGAATAGTGTTTTTTTTTGTTTTTGAGATATTAAGTTTTTTTAGTTGACTGACTTTTTTCTTGTTTTTGACAAAAATTCACTGTCAAATAAACAATAGGTGCGTTATACCTAATTAATAAATAACACTTTTAGTTCATTTTTTAAGACTTTCGCGTGGTTTCTTCTTTTAAAATCTGAACAATCTTACGCCTTTATTGGAAAATAAGTAAAAGTAATAAGAACAAAACTGGCACTATTCCGAACTTTTTCAAAAAACCCTTTATTTCTTAAATACCCATAATTTTTTTAGAGTTATCGACCATTGAAGTAAGTCCAAAAGTTTAAACGGCCGTATTCAAAAACAAGGTTTTTTGTGTAATGCCATTATTTTTGTTTTCAATGAGCGTTAAATTCTAAATATTCCAGACTTTAAGTAAAAAGTAAGCAAAATAGACATTATATACTTTATTTATTTATAAAATAAACATTTGATCATATTTATCTATTATCTTACAGTAGAAACCTGGATTTTTGAAAATGTCCTCATCTTTTTCAAACAAGTTATGGACACCTTACATATCAGTTTGAATCATCTTCATTTCTTAGGGCTTCCATTGGCTGTCTGATTTCTAGTTTTTCGAACAAAAATATTTAAAATTAAAAAGGAGAAATCCCACCTTTTGATCATCAAAGAAAAGTATTTTCGAAAAATTTGCAACATTGAAATTTTAACCCCCTGAACACGTAATTTTTTAGAAATATCAATTACTATTTTCCAACGCGCATTCGGCAGCTGGTGGCAGATCTGCAAATTTTTTATACTGAAAATTTAAAAAGAATGAAAACAACTCCGGTTCCACTCTTCCCACTCATTGACATACAAAAAAAGTATATTCCCGAAAATTGGAAACATTGAAATTTTACCCGTAGATGCATCTACTCAAAAAATGGGAATTTTTTAAGTAATATACAAGTTATTTTTTTTTAAACATTATGTGCGTCACTATTCATTTGGTTAACTGGGAAAAGACGTCTTTTTTCTAAACGAATTTTTAAATATCTCCTGAAAAAATCGATCAAAATAAAATTAGTTTTATACCTGTATAGGGCTTGAACAGACCTTTCCGGTTATGTGCGTCATGTTTGATTTGATTAACTTTGAAAAGACGTCGTTTTTCCATGCAAATTTTGAAATATCTCCTGAAAAAATCAATCGAAATAAAATTTGATTCAATACCTGCATAGGGCTTGAATAGATATTTCGAGTGATGTGTGTCATGTTTATTTTTATTGACTTTGAAAAGACGTCATTTTTCTATGCAAATTTTGAAATATGTCCTGGAAAAATCAATCAAAATAAAATTTGTTTTGATATCTGTATTGGGATTGGATAGACCTTTCCAGTGATGTGCGTCATGTTTGATTTGATTAACTTTGAAGAAACGTCATTTTTCCATGCAAATTTTTAAATATCTCTTGAAAAAATCAATCAAAATAAAATTTGATTCAATACCTGTATTGGGATTGAATAGACCTTTCCAGTGATGTGCGTCACGATTTATTTGATCCAAGTCCAAGTCCAAGTCCAAGTCCATGTCTAAGTCCAAGTCCAAGTCCAAGTCCAAGTCCAAGTCCAAGTCCAAGTCCAAGTCCAAGTCCAAGTCCAAGTCCAAGTCCAAGTCCAAGTCCAAGTCCAAGTCCAAGTCCAAGTCCAAGTCCAAGTCCAAGTCCAAGTCCAAGTCCAAGTCCAAGTCCAAGTCCAAGTCCAAGTCCAAGTCCAAGTCCAAGTCCAAGTCCAAGTCCAAGTCCAAGTCCAAGTCCAAGTCCAAGTCCAAGTCCAAGTCCAAGTCCAAGTCCAAGTCCAAGTCCAAGTCCAAGTCCAAGTCCAAGTCCAAGTCCAAGTCCAAGTCCAAGTCCAAGTCCAAGTCCAAGTCCAAGTCCAAGTGCAAGTCCAAGTCCAAGTCCAAGTCCAAGTCCAACTCCAAGTCCAAGACCAAGTCCAACTCGAACTCGAACTCGAACTCCAACTCCAACTCCAACTCCAACTCCAACTCCAACTCCAACTCCAACTCCAACTCCAACTCCAACTCCAACTCCAACTCCAACTCCAACTCCAACTCCAACACCAACTCTAACTCTAACTCTAACTCTAACTCTAACTCTAACTCTAACTCTAACTCTAACTCTAACTCTAACTCTAACTCTAACTCTAACTCTAACTCTAACTCTAACTCTAACTCTAACTCTAACTCTAACTCTAACTCTAACTCTAACTCTAACTCTAACTCTAACTCTAACTCTAACTCTAACTCTAACTCTAACTCTAACTCTAACTCCAACTCCAACTCTAACTGCAACTCCAACTCCAACTCCAACTACAACTTAACTCAACTTAACACCGGCACTGACACGTCCGTTCAGCACGAATGATATCATACGACTGTCGAAACACGTCCGTTCAGTTCGACGGATATCCTAAGACTGAAGCCCTATTATTGGGGTTTATATGAACAACTTTGTTGACAACATTGGTTGATGGAATCAGAACAAGTTTTCAAAATATTTTAAAAACCATGCAACATAGGTTGACATTAAGTTTTTTTTTGCGTTTAAATGATCTTACATCGGTGGGTGCCAACAAAAATTGGAAAAAACACGTTGAAAATCCCTCCGCATTGTGAATTGGGGGACGATTTTGGAAAACTTCTTTTAAGTTTTATTTTTTGTATATGTAAATATAAGTAAATTGCGGTCGTTTTTGAGGCTTGAAACTTAAACACAATACTGCTAAAGTATCTAATTTCTCCCCTTACAATAACATCATCTTCTCAAAAATGGTTTTGCGCTAAAAAGGCTAAAAAGATTTTTTAATTAATTTCTTGTTTATCTGAAAAACCTCAATTTTTGTTGATGAATGTTCTTCTGGCGTAGGTACCTCCCAACATATTTAAATAATTTTTTCTTAGCTTATTTTCACTTTTTTTTATTTATTTATTGGTATTCACTTTTTTTCTTAAAACGTGCTAGTAAGTCAATTTTTCTTAAAAATACGTTCTTTAATCGAACGTCGTTTTTCTTAGGCATTTTGTTACCTAGCCGTTTTCAAAAACAAAAAATAAAAAGATTAAATTTTACGTACCTACCTATCTACCTACCTATACACACAAACAAAACGACCATTATTGTTTATTTAAATATCTATCTATTATACCCCACTGTAAATAAAAATCAATTAATTTAAACTACTTATTTTATATTCTCTTTTTACTTAAAAATTTCTTAATGCAAAACAGCAAACAAAAAAATAGAAAAAAAGATTCCACGACGGTGTGCCTACAACAAGTCAAGCAAATCTGTCCATCCCTTTAGACTCTTGCTCCTCGTACTATAGAAAATAATCGCCAAACACTGAAGAAACTATGCACATACACACCTACAAATATAGGTACCTACCTAACGAAAAAAATGATAGTTTTGATCAAAACAACGAAAGTTACATGAGAAAGTTGATACTCGTATCATCGCTTCCTCATTTTATCAACTTTAACTTCATTCGTTTTGATGATCATCAAAATTGTAGAATCCAGAAAATAAAATAAAATCTATGTTGGTAGGTATGTACCTATGTAGATTTATTTCAATATCCTTTTTTTCCTAATGTACTTGTCAAGCACAAGATACGAGTACAACAACAAGACACAATGACGAACAACCCAACCAAGAAAATATCTAAATCCCTCGACAACAAAAAAACAAACAAAAACAAAACACAGGCAGTTCATTCTCTGGCCTCATTTCAATTTCGATCTGTCTGTAGGAAAGAAAAAACGAACCAACAAAAAACACCCCATATTGAGGTATCTCTTTCCTTTCTAATATAGGATACAGAAAAACGAAAAAAAACACGACCATTTTTTTACAACATTCAAACCTTGCGATATTGTCAAGCTATAAAGAAGAGCTTTCCTCGCTAAGGACAAGACATGTATGAAGTGGAGGCAATTTCAAATCGGCTCCCATTTCTTTCTATAAAGCGGCCTGTCGTTATTATTATTTTGTCTATGATAATGTCGATTAAATTTTAAATAAAATCTATTTCCTGCTTCGCATCATCATCATCATCAAGTCCTGAAACCCCGATTGGGGCATAGGGCGCCAACAAATCGTCTCCATCCTTCACGCACTGCAGCTAGATATTTTAACTGTGGCCACGTCTTTCTCTGGGATTCTGCTTCTGCTAGGACTGTTGATTTCCATGTTGTTCTTGGTCTTCCAACCCGCCGTGCACCCTGAGGATTCCATTCAAAGGACTGCTTTGCAATTTCATCGTTTGGTTTCCTCAGTGTGTGACCAATCCATTGCCATTTACGCTTTCTTATGTCAATGTCCAGCCTCTCTTGACTTGTCCTGCGCCACAATTCTTCGTTTGATATAATTTGCGGCCAGCGAATTTTTAGAATATGGCGTAGACATCGATTCACAAAAGCCTGCAATTTCCTCGAGATGGTAGTCGTGACTTTCCAGGTTTCGCAAGCATATAATAGCACGGATTTGACATTCGATTCGAAGAATCTCAACTTAGTGCGTAGGGAGATTTGACTGGATTTTCAAATTTGGGACAGAGAACCGAAGGCTGCGCGAGCTTTATTTATTCTAGTTTGAACGTCCAGATCAGTACCACCATTTGCTGAAACAATACTTCCAAGGTAGTTAAACTGTTCAACCTCTTCGACTGGCGTCTCCTGTATAAAAACACGCTGATGTGTGGAGCGGCCTGTGAGCATTATTTTTGTCTTTTTACTGTTTATTTTTAGACCACTCGACTCTCCTTTCACCTTCAGAGCTTGACACATCCCGTTCAGCCCGCTGATGTTATTTGCCAAGAGACATATATCAGCGGCATAGTCTAAGTGACTAAGCCTTTCAAACGGTCTCCATTGAATGCCCTGTCTCTCAGCTGTTCCAACGCTGGCCGTCAAAACATCATCAATCGCCAGTAGAAATAGAATTGGCGACAGAACATCCCCCTGTCTCACACCCTGCCGCACTTCGAAAGAGTCGGATAGCTGCCCATTGTGTAAAACAAAACATCTTGCATTGTTATAAGACTCTCTTATAATGGCAACAATTTTTGGGGGAATTCCCCTACCAAGCAGTGATCTCCATATACATTCACGGTTAACTCGGTCAAAGGCCTTCTCAAAATCCACGAACATGAGGTAAAGCGGTGATTGAAACTCCGCAGACTGCTCCAGAACGATACGCAGAGTGTTGATATGGTCGATACACGACCGCCCACTGCGGAAACCAGCTTGATGCCTCTTGAGTGTAGACTCGATTCTAATCTTTATCCGCTCGAAAATGATGGTTGCCATTAGTTTTGGAAAAACGGACAAAACTGTAATACCTCGCCAATTGTTGCAATTCTTAAGGTCACCTTTCTTTGGCAGCTTAACAATACGCCATCCTTCCAGTCGTTGGGATAGATCTCGTTTTCCCACACAGCTTGTATCAACGGGTGTAGAATACTAGCTGTTCTGACTGGGTCAGCTTTCAGGAATTCAGCTGGTATTCCATCAAGTCCAGCTGCTTTGTTGTTTTTGAGAAGAGATATTGAAGATTGGATTTCCAGTACTGTAGGGGGTTCGATGTCAATACCCCTATAAGATCTACGCATCTCGTTCAGCTGAGGCACTGCAGCACTCTGCTCAACGGAAACCTCATTAAGCAAGGCACAAAAATGATCCTTCCACCTGCGTAGCTGATCCTCAATTGATACCAAAAGTGTGCCATCCACATCCATTACAGGATGATTGGTGTTGCTTTTTTTCCCGACAACTTCTTTGGATATTTGGTACAATTCCCTCATATCTCCTCTTCTTGCAGCGTTTTCCGCATTTTCTGCGAGACCGTCTAACCTCACCCTCTTGTCACGTCTCACACAGCGAGAGATCATCTTATGTGCTAGGCGATACTCTCTTCGCAGTTCAGCCTTTCGTTGAGCATCTGCTTCGGCATTTATTTGCAACTTCAACGACTTACGAAGCTCTATTTTATCCCAGGTGTCTTGGGATATCCAAGAATCCCTTGCTCTCGTCCTCTTGGGTACAGTTTCGGATCCAGCCTCCATAAAAACACTTTTTATATCACCCCACATCTCATCAATTGTTGAATGTTGAATTCCGCTTAATGACGAAGCTCTGTCGTTAAGGTTGGTGACATAGTTACGACATATGTTGGGATCACTTAAAGCATTCGTATTTAACTTCGAACTCCTTACTGCACCCTGTGATTGTCGTTGTACAGCTGCGGTTCGTAGCTTGAGACTCAAGAGAACCAGATGGTGGTCGCTTCCCACGTCGGCATTTCTAATACTTCGAACATCGCACATTGACTTCCTCGATCGCTGCTGAATCATGGTTTTCGGTTTGACCATCCGGATGTACCCAGGTGATTTTGTTGCAAGACTTATGTTTAAACACGGTCCCACCCAGTACAAGACGATTAGCGTTACAGAAATCGACCAGCAAATCGCCATTTTCATTCCGTGACCCCAAGCCATTTTTTCCCATCACGCGTTCCAGACCATAGTTGTCTGGTCCGACTTGGGCATTGAGATCTCCCATGACAATTATAATGTCGGCTCTCGGAACACCTCTGTAAACTGAGTTAAGATGAGTGTAGGTTTTGGTTTTGTCTTCCTCGGTCGCTTCATTTGTGGGGGCGTAGCACTGAATTATTGTGACGTTGCGAATTTTTGAACGGAACCTTGCTGTCATTATTCTTGCAGAAATGGGCTCCCAGGAAATAAGACTACGCCTCGCTTCTTCGTTCAACATAATTCCGACACCATGCAGCCTTTGGCCACCCTCTCTTTCATCCTCCCCAGAATACAGCATTCTCGATTGCCCAGTGTCTGATCTGTACTCGGCTCTTCCTCTCCACCTAGTTTCACTGATGCCCAGGATACTGATCTTAAGGCGAAGCATTTCACGCTCGACCTGCTCGTATCTACCTTCGCCGTACAGGGATCGAACGTTCCATGCTCCGATTTTTGTACGTATGCGGTAGCCAAAAGTATCATTTGCTCTCATTGAACGATTTCCTCTATTTGTTAACGATTCATTTATTGTTATGGCGTCTTGATTGACGCTGGTACACGAAAGATGCCGCACCCCCAAATCCGATGTGCGGTTTACAGCAGCCGAAGCTGCAGAAGGATTCTCCATTAAATGGTTACCTCTTGGGGACTCATTTCCAGTTGTTGTCATATTTCATGTATAAGCATATATCCTTCCACCATGGTGTTTTCCAAGATAGGATTAATAACATACATTAGCTCGGATTTGACAGGCACACCCGCCCTTTGTATGGTCAAACACATAGCTCCTTGAGGCCGCCCACTATGGGAAAACAGACGCCTTTTGCAGCCGCCCAATATGGGTTACAGACGCTACTTGCTGCTGCCGTTGCCCTTTCAACTCCTCCGCCTTTCAGCTCCTCCGCCATCAGACTATCATGCCGTTGACCGCCACCTGCAGTTCATCCGCCTTTAGGGGGCTTTTAACCATCCCAAGGACAAGCTTGTGCCCTGACCAGCATTGCTGGGTTGTCTGCTTATACCGGCATCCATTCGGTCCCCCTGCACGTTTGCGTTACCCACCCTCTACCACGTGGAGGTGTGCATAGGGATTTTCCTTTCATTGAGCCTAGGGCCCTAGTGGCGTCCTAGAAAAAGCTCTCCAGTACTTTTAGAGAGGGTCCTGCTTCGCACGATCACTAAATTTTTGAAATCTACTTCATTTTAAAAATCTCTGTTTGAACTTACTTCAATTTTACATTAATAGGTCAAATCTACTTCTTTTTGGTTGGTAGCCCCATCATTTCCATTAAAAGCAACGGCGTATACAAGGGGGGAGGGGTCACGGGGTCATGATAAATTTTTAGAAATTCATTTGTGAATCATATAGCTGTTCAGTTCAGTATAAGAAATTTGCACTCAAATTTCTGCGATGGTTACTAATTTGTGTTCAAAACTTTCAGAATTTACTACTTAGGTCGCGTAGTATACAATTTTTAATGAATAAGAACTTTTACCCTGATAATTTATTAATTTAGCTAAATATGATATTCGAGAACCATAAATCCAACCTTCTTCCTTTTGCATTCTGATTTCCTCAATTTTTTTTTCTTTGGCAAAAATTGACAAAATAAAAAAATTTGATTCAAGAATTTTGGAATGTGATGTTTCATATTTTAAAGTGCACACCAGAAAGAACTGTTTTGACCAGTGAAAAGTCTAAAAACATACCTAAAAAATTTATCATCAGAAAAAGACTTCCAGGATTAGCGTAAATGTCAATTCATCGAAAAATTGAAATTAACACAGGAAGTTATGGATATACCTACATATTTGCTGCAGGCCAGGAGATTAAATCTTTCCAGATTTCTTATGAGGAAGGAAAACCCAATTCGAAAAATCAAAAATTAAATCGAAATTCAAGTTGTTGCACAAAAATTTGCATAAACAAAAATAATTTTTTTAATGAAAATATGTACCTATATACGTATGTCCTTTATTTTGTTTTATAAAATTTACTTAAAATGAGAAAATAAGAAGAAATAATATTATACATTAATATTTAAAAAAAAAAAAACGGTACAAATGTTAGCGTACACCTTAAACTGACTTCTCTCCCAGAACTTTTGTATATCTGTGGTCTTTTGGACAAACGTGATAAGTCCATCTTCAAATTTTTCCGTCGAGCTCCATAGAGCTCAAAGGGGAGAACCGAATTCCTTCAAATTTGAAAAATAATTTTCCATAATTTGGTTCATTCCCTTAAGGAAAATCTGTAAGCCCGTTTATGATCCGGTAAAGACGCAAATTTTAAAATGAAGTTGTCATGTTTCTCCAAACTATTTATAAGGATATTTATGTCGTTTTCGATTGAACACTTGGAGTACTCTTTTTCTACTCCTTTTCCATTTCCACTACTCCAATTTTTCCATAAGCCATAGGAATGAAACAGAACACAAAACCAAGCGAAAACGGCATTACTTTCGTGACTAAGTATACTGGTTGTTTAAAATATTTTGTATTTTAAATGATAAAATGATAGAAAATACTGCTAAAGTCTGACTGAAAAAGCAATTTGAAATTCTATTGCCGCATCTCATTACATTTCACTTAGCATCGGCAATTCTCAATTTTGTTTGGCACATGGATGTAGCGCCCCTGGAGGCTGCCGCCCGTGGCACAGGCCCCGGTTTGCTCCTCCCTAAAGATCCGGGGCTGACTACATTGTATCCGAAGTTAATTGAAAAACTACTTTGGTTTAAAAAAGGTTACTTTCAAAGTCCCGGGTAGGGTATTATGAAAGCTTGACAAGCTAAAATATTTATCTTGGTATAATCGAAGAATATGGCTCATAATTTAAAGGTGTTTTTTAGTGCCCAATCTTATTAAATCAAAATGAACTCGATACAACCACAACCTTTTATTGACTTTTTCATAAACGATGACTGAATTTTAAGTGAAACAAGTAAAATTTTACCAAATTTCAACAGTGAACTTCGTCCACATATTAAATTTGTCATAAGGAATAAGAATCAAGAAAGCCTACAAAAATATTTTTATTGAAAGGGTGTTTTTTCACCGAAATGTAAATTTTTTGAACTACTACCATGAAACCCCACCCAAAATTGGTACGTTGATAATAATCAGCAGGTAATAGGCTACTGGAGGCACTGGACATGGCAGGCTTTTGCCCTTGTAGATCAGGTACCATGGCCCAAATCAGCAGGTGCTACACCCCTGGTGGCAATAAATCAGCAGGTGCTACGTCCTTGATGGCATTCAATCAGCAGATATTCAGCCCTGGTGGCACTCGACTTGGCAGGATTTTGTTTTGGTAGAATAGAAAATACCAAAATAGGTGGTGGTACGAGGGCGGGTCAATAAGTCCGTGACTTTTGGAATAAAACACAGATTTTTTGATAAAAAAATAATTTTATTTTTCAACGTAGTCTCCCTTGAGCTCTATACACTTTGTCCAACGCTTCTCCAATTTTTGTATCCCTTCCAAAAAAAATGATTTGTCGAGGTCCTCAAAATAGGACTTTGTTTGCGAGATGACTTCATCATTGGAGTCAAATCTTTTTCCACCAAGCCATTTCTTCAGGTTTGGGAACAAGAAGTAGTCGCTCGGAGCCAAATCTGGAGAATAGGGTGGATGAGGGAGCAATTCATAGCCCAATTCATGGATTTTTGCCATGGCAACTGCACATGTGTGCACCCTTGCATTGTCTTGGTGGAAAAGAACTTTTTTCTTGACCAAATGAGGTTGGTTTTTTTTTCAAATCGTCATTGAATCGGTCCAACAAGTTGGCATAATATTCCCCATTGATTGTTCTTCCCTTTTGAAGGTAGTCAATGTGGATTATCCCGCGTGCATCCCAAAAAACAGTCACCATAACTTTATTGGCTGACAAACCCACCTTGGCCTTCTTTGGACCCGATTCACCCTTAGAAACCCATTGTTTTGACTGTTGTTTGGTCTCTGGTGTGTTGTGATGGATCCATGATGGATCCAACGGCGCAAAAACTCCTCCATATTGCGATTAAGCAATGCCAAACCTTCCTGTGAAATTGTTACACGATTGCGTTTGTGGTCGACTGTGAGCAAACGCGGCACCCATCTTGCGGGTGATCATTCAAAATTGAAACCACTGAGCCATGCGAGATCCCTACGGCTTCCACAATCTCTCGCACTTTCAATCTTCGGTCGGCCAACACCATATCGTGAATTTTTTCGATTGTTTCGGGTGTAGAGACCTCAACTGGGCGTCCAGGACGTTCCGCATCTTCAGTGCTTGTACGGCCACAACGAAATTCAGTAAACCACTTTTTTACCATTGAAATCGATGGTGCAGAGTCCCCATAGTATTTATCAAGCCTAGCCTTGGTCTCGGTAATGGTTTTTTTTTCGCAAGAAATAATGCTTAATAAGCACACGAAATTCAATTTTTTCCATTTTCTCCTCAAATTAGTGAGTAGTCTGATAAAAATAGCTGTCAAACACAAACTAACTGACGCAGCAAGTTTAAATTTTGACAGGAGTCAACTGACAGATGCCTGTTGACAGGAGCAGTGTTGCTGTTTCAGTAAGGAGGTCAGAAATTCAAAAAGTCACGGACTTATTGACTAATAAGAACTTATATCTTCGAACTAAGGATCCTCTTTCCTTACCGCTGATAGTAGAAGCCTCTGTAAAACATAGCTCTCTACTGCCTAAATTGGTCTTTCAAACAAAGTCCCTTCTTACTGGAGGAGGAAAACTCCTAGAAGTCAAAAGCTTACTGACCAAATCGACTAGATTCGTCTTCGACCATAGTTAAATTGATCAGGTTTACTAAAATGCCGTATGATGTTGATTATGGTCATAAGGGTAGTTTTCGTTCATCCGAGTGGATCGAGTATGGTGGTAATTATTATAATAACAATTATTCCTTTTACTGTTAAAGTAGATAAAAAGTGTAACACTTCATTAAAATACCCACATACTTTCAAAGCCAAGGCACTTTTATAAAAATATTTAAAGAAGAATTGGATTAAATAATATTATTTTCAATTAAATTTAAATCTTTTTATCTCCACTGAACAAAAAAAAATGGTTTTTCATTTTGATATCAAAAATATTGCTCATACCTTCCAATTGAATAAGCCCCCACAGGTTTCCACTTCATACCTTTTTGTTTTGTTTTCAAAAGACACTTTGTTTATTAAATTTTGCATAAAAAAAAAGAAGAATCAAATTACTTTTTCCAGGCATCAACTATAGCAAACAAACAAGAAAATAAAAACAAAAATATCCCAAAGAACAACAAAACTCAATTAGTTAAGTTAAATTTCCTGCCACAAAAAAAAAAAAAAAACAAACAAACGTCAAACGAACCCGCAATGTGTTGCTACTGAAAAGAATTTAAAATGTTTTTTTTTTTTTATTATTTTTGTCAATAAAACGCATATAAACACCGAAACATTCTTTCATCTAATGAAGCATGAAACGCATCGACGCGACGCCACCATAGGCGGCAAACATGGGAACTACTTATCATGTCTTGTATTTTATTTCGCCTGAAATAGCTCAAATTCTTCGAAGTATCTTATTCCATCAACAGGGTGGCAAAGAGGTAAAGGAAAAACCCGACTGAATTAAACTTTGTTGTCCTCAAAGAAGCCAAAGGAATACAATACATCTATAAATACAACAACAACAACATGAGCAAAAGGATGGTTTTAGAGAAATTCTTTGTTATGTTCAAATTTTGCCTCAAAAGCGTGTCTAAAAAATTAAATCTTCTGAGTTTGGCCAACATCGTTCCACAAAAAATATACTAAAACCACAAAATACAAGGAAAAAAACAACAACACCAAGCATATTCGAGTAATAACCACCTTATCCTTCTAGCATATTGAGAAACATTTTCATCAGTTTTATATTAGAGCAATCTGCGGAGGAGGTGGAACAAAATTTCTCAGCACATCTTCGTCGTCGTTATTCGCTTATGGAAATTTATCATGAGAAGCAAAATGTTCTTTTCGAACGGGGATTTATATACCAACGCATTTTATCTTTCCATAGCTCACCACCCATTCACAATCTCATTCCTGAATTGCTTCTCGACAATTTTTTGCCTTCTTCATAAGTTGACTTACAACCGATGGGAAAATTCGTTTTTCAAGCCAAGTGATTTGCGGGAAATATCGAAAAGGGGCTTCAAGACAACCTTCTATATAACTTCGTTAGATGTAGGACACACATCACACAGTCAACAAAAAAAACTAGAACATTAGGTACAAGGATTACAAAACACAGCGTGCTTTTTAAAGTGCTCTTCATGTAGAATTGTGGGGATGTGGATGTGGCATGTGGTTCTACCATAACCAAAAGCAAGTAGCCCTGGCTGATGAGGACGATCCCCTTATATTTATCCTGGAACCGATGGGAATTATTTGCACACAATTCCCTTATTTTCACATATTTTAAATTTACAGAAAATTACATAATTTTTGAAATATTGAAAACAACACACACACACAGGCTTAATTCAATGACGATGTTGATAAAATATCGTATCGTGTATAAAATAGACCAAAATCTTGGGTATGAAACAGACAGTTAGGATGTGTTTTAAAATCATTTAAAGCATTATTAGAGGAAGTACCTAGGATATCAGCCAAGCACTAAAAAAAGCATTCTAAGGAATAGCATATTTACCAACACAACCAAAAATGTCCTTTGATGGGTTAATCTTTTTTCCGAACATAATCTTGTTGGTGAACGAGTTCTCTTTTTATTGTACAAAAAATCAGGAAGTATTGTAAGATTGTGTGCGTAAATATTGTATAGAATAGTGAGCTTTTGATATAAATTCGTTTGCCTATAACTTAGGCCCAATTTCTTTATTTAAATAAACTTAATCTTGTGGTTTGAGGCAGAGTTGCCGCTGAGAAATTTGAAAAGGTCGCAGAAAAAAGTGTAACGGGGGAAAAAGTCGCACTCGGATTTTTTTTTGATAAATAGCAAAATCAATTAGAAAATTGCAAAAAAAAAAATAGACACATTTTTTTTGAAGTTTTTTTTATAAAACAAATTACCAGGCAAACCAAAATCTATTAAAAAAAATATTAATTTTTTTTTTAAATTTTTAACTGCAAAAATAAAATGTCATCTGAGTTCTTGTAAAAAAAGAATTTTTGGAAAGAAAACTTTGAAAATGAATAGAGCAGTTTTTCAAAAAAAATTAAGGAAATAAATTTTCCAAAAAAATTGTGATCGAATCGAATTTTGAAGAAAAAATGTTTTGAAAAAATAAAGAATTTTTGGGAAGAATAAAAAATTAAAAATGATTAGGGCAATTTTTTTTAAAAAATATGAAGGAAAATATAATTTAAAAAAAAAAAAAATTGTGATCGAATCGAATTTTGAAAATAAATGTTTTGAAATTTTTATTAAGGACCCTCAAATTTTTTTTTGAAAGTTTTGATATATACTTAAACATACATACCTACATTATAATAATCAATACCTTTTGAAAGTTTTTGTGTACAAAAATTATTTAACATTCTAGGGTAGGTACCTTCCCTGCAGTCATACGGAAAACAGTGCGCGTATGCATTTGAGTAGTTTTAAGGTATGTAAATGCATTTTAATTATTTAAATTATTTTAAAATTTGTAAGAACGATTTCTTATTAAAAAAATAAGTTATTTTATTAAGCTATAGTAAGTTATAATAATTTTGGTAAAAGCTTAGATATTATAGGCAGATAAGCAACTTGCTTGAAACCTGTAATGAAATTTACGTTATGGTACTAACACATATTTTTAATTTGGCGCTTGCTTGCACCCTTTTTTCTTAAGACGGCAGGCTGTTAATAGTTCCTTTGTGCTAGGCCAGAAGCAAATTTAATAAAATCGTAGGAGTTTTTTATGAGAAAAATTAGATTTTCTCCGACAGTTTTGTAATATCTGTGTGGAAGGTATCGTTATTGCATAAAAGTACTTTTTTTTAAATGTACTAAAAATTATTGAAAACCCGTTACATACCACGTTTAAGGAAATCAACATGGTCGCTTAGGGAATTTCATTACCCAAAAAATACTTTATTCACAAATTATGTATTTTTTGGGAGCTTCTGCACAAAAATAATTATTAAATCAGTCACGCCGATTGCAAGGAAATCAAAAATAATAAAAGTTCTTTGAGAAATAACGTTAATAGCAGACAGACAGATGGATAGGCAGAATTATGAAACTTTCTTTTTTAATCTTCGCTTTAATCATAATAACAAGTCTGATCAAAACTTCCAGTTCAATTTTGTTCACGAATGCATTACTTAAAAAATCGCAGAAATGTTTATATTTCAAATAAAAATTGGTTTATAATACTCGTATGATGAAATAAGTGTGAAGAATATTTTGTAAGCACACAAAAAATAGGACACTTACTACGTTTATATGCAGAATCGGAAAATCAAATTGGATTTTAAAGGGAGTTAGCAAGATTTTGACTCAATTCTACTGAGCGTGTGCGAACGACATAAACCCAGCCTATTTCAACTCGATATGTGTTACAGGTACCTTATATTAATGGAGATTAGGGATGTTTTTTTTCTCCAAAAAAATAAGAACTTAATCTTGTCCATGTAATTTTTTTGAGATGGAGTCAGAAAAGTCGCACAGTTTTTTAAAAAGGGTAAGAAGAGCCAGTTTTTCAAAAAGTCGTCTCATGGTCGCATGAGGCCAAAAATGGGTCAAAATGCGACTAAAGTCGCATAGCGGCAACCGTGGTTCGAGGTTATAAGAAGGTTACGCGTTGAATATATATGAAATTGGTTTATGAACACAATGACTCTCAGCCCAAGCAATGGCCGTAGAATCACTTAGTTCATGATGTTGGATTTTATCGTGCTACTCGATTGAAAGAGAAAGTTACCTCACAGAAATGCTTTGAAACCTACTCATGAGCAGCTCATGGTTGAGCCAAACTAAATGAGCATTTATGATAGACTCCTACTCATGAGCTATTAGTTTTTTTTTATGTTTGCTCGTGCTTGAAAGTGTTTGAGTATGCTCATGCTCACCCCATGAGTACATTCAATATGCTCATTAGCGGCTATGCTCGCTTTATAAGCATATGGGTCGAGAGTTAGTAATTAAGTGCTTGTGAGCAATTATTATTTTAGAATTTAGAATTCAAACATAACGAAAAATCAATCAGAAAATATTTGTTTTGTTATTTTTTTTTTATTAAATTTTCTTTGAAAAATGAAAACTAATTTATAAATTCCCTGTTGCTTGGGAAAACCGATTTATGCTCACCATTGATGTTTGATGTAGATGACGACTGCTGATAGCGCCGACTCGTTGTCTTGTCGTGATCTCGCTGAAGTCTCGTCGTGGTCATCCAAACGTGGTTTTCAGTGTCGCATTCATTTCTATGTGGTATCCCACTTTCTTGCCGTGACATTTTCACGGAATTGTTTGATTTGAGCATGTTTTGCCGTCATCTCGCTTCAGTCTCGCCTAAGTTTTTTTTTTTTTTAAATAAAATTTTTCATAGAGGTTAAAATAAGCTAAACACTAAAAAACGTCCAAACGTGGTTTAAAGTGTCATGATAATTGTGCTCGACGGCATTTTAAAATTGATGTTTTTCGTTTTGCCATAATTTGGTGTTGAGCACGCTGAAACTTTTTTGTTTTTCAAAAGAAATTTTTTGTTAGATTCTTTCAAACTTTTTTTGATTAATTTTTGTTTGAAAAAAAAAAATATGAATGCAAGACCATAGCAAGAAAACTACGAAGCAGCTCCTCGTGAAGCGCGGATTGACCAATATCTTAAAAGATTAAAAGAATCTTACAAAAAATTTCCTTTGAAAAACATAAAAAAGTTTCAAGTGTGCTCATGACTCTTATATAGACCCTTTCCTTAGCAAGTTTTATTGATTTCTTGATGAGCACAATTTAAAGCATTTTTAATTGAATTTGTTTGTTAGATTTTTTTAAACTTTCAAGACCAAAAACCACGTCTAAATGTAATGGTGAGACCAAAGCGAGAAAAACATGACATAGGTCTCCGGGTGAATTGGCATAGTGAGACCACAGCGAGGCACGACTGTCTCCCGTCCCCAAAAGCCACAAACGCAAAATTGAAAATTAAGTTCCATCTCTACTGTATACCTTGAGGTTTAAAACGTCTGTGAAGTTAGCAGAACAATTTAAAACTGCCTATACGTCACAGCAAATACACGAATAGGAATTTGATAGTCAATGTATATAGCCAACTGGCTATCCAGTTCTGACTCGTGTGGCCGCTGAATTAGATAACCTAGGTAGAGATATAATTTATAATTATTTTTCTTTACACAAATTGTTGAGGCATTTTTGACGAAAACTTTAAGACTAAGAGCCGATAACAAATTTTGGGTGTGAAGAATAGCAAAAAAAGAAGTATAGGCGTCGAAAGCTTCATTAAAATAAAAGTCTTGCAGACCACAACTGGGCCTTTTGGGATTAAACAGTTTATCAAAAAAAAAAGAAATAAATTAATGCAACTTCAAAGGCAATCGTGTATGCCAAAATTGTTTTTTACTCCTCCCTTGATAAGCTCCTTGGATCACATATCACAGCATCCGAGACCATCTGAGTGTATGGTTTGCCCTGCCCAACTGAAAAAACCGCTTCACTTTGAATTTTGAACTTTTTAAATGGTCTCGCAGGGCGAACTAAGTATACAAATACACACAAATGGTCTCGGATCCTGCGCTTTGGCAGGCCGTCCGAAATAGAGTCTCGTATACGCTTTAAGCTTGACTATCGCTAACCAAACTTCATTTAGGAACGTGGACGGAAGTTTTGACCATCTTCGTGCAGGTTGAATTAAGTGTTCTGTTAAACAGCGGAATTTTAGCCATCTTCGCCGTAAAGCAGTCTAAAAAATTGTTATTTCCAAGACCTTAGCACGTACTGTGTGTCTACCACCATGCTCCCCATCTCATCTCGGCAGACTTTCGTTCTGGCCCTGTTACCCTGGGTAGATTGCCCTACTCTTCTGTAGAACTTACTAAACTACAGTATCTGCTCATCGTTGTGGCATCAATAATATACCCAGTCTTACTTGAGCTACCACTAAGTAGTGATCCGAGTCTATGTAGGCACCTCAGAACGTTCAGACACCTAGGATACTGGAAGCGTCTATAACAACTTGCGTGTATTAAGGTGTGGAATTTGAGTGCTTGCCATAATGACATTTTGTCCTACTAGAAAGGCAATCAGCTTGAGTTCAGTACCAGAAGTGTTGTCGTCCGGGATGTGTTCTCCAACTATCGAAGCAAAGATGCCCTCTTTTCTGATCTTGTTGTTGAAGTCGACAAGAATAATCTTAATGTCGTACTTGGGGCACCTACCATACGTATTCTCGTGGAGATCGTAGACTTGAGTCATCTTTTTCTTCCTTTGGGGCATGGATAGGGCACATGTCAACATGATGTTTTTGAATTTACATTGATTCGGACAGTGACCAGGCGCTGGCTTACATTTCTTAGGCCCAGGACTTCTTGCCTAGGTCTTCCCCTTACCACAAACTACAACCTAAAAGCCGCTGACCCAGTTCCTTACAGCACTCACTGAAGTATATGTCACACGATTTTTTCTAACGTATGCCCCTTCTTTCCTTACGCACTTCCTGGATGGATGTAAAGTCAGCTTTTAGTTTTTCCAGCCTATCTGCTAGTTGTTCAGCCGTGGCCTGTTGAAGCACCAAAAATTCCATGTGCTGATCTGAAATTCATTGTCCTTGTTTCGTTTGCTGAAGTCTTCAACATTAAAATCATCCACATATTGTAGGCTTGTAGTTGTTTCGGAACCGGTTAGTTGTTTTGTGGCAGCAAAGCTCAAGTTACTCCGAAATACAACTCTTGATCTGAAGGGCCATCATAACTTTCATCAAATAAAAAGGATTTCAAGTACGAGTATAGTTAAAGGAATCAGGAATAGGCTCATCTTTTAAAAAACAAACAAGTCGTTGACCTTGAATTTCCATTTGATCAAGAGAGGGATTATCTTCAACCACGTACGGTATAAAGAAATTTTGGGAAATCTTTATTTTCCCGAAGTTGTATTTTCGTGTTTTTTTGGCACTCAAAATTCTGTTATTTGGGATTCTGGACTTAGGGATTACAGCCATCCCCGCTTTTATCCATTCCGGATTTTGTCCATTGTGGGTTTTTTCTTTCATGATTTTGGCTCTAAGGATTTTTTGCATTTTCGGAATTTTGGAATTTGCAGTCTTGCACCAAACCGTTCAAAGTAACTTGGATAGTTGCGAGAAAATTGATTTCAGAAGAATTTAAAATGTTCAAGCATTCTCGACTGTTCAATAAATAAAACCCACAGGCTTTCAACAGCTGCTTGATTTTGTACTTTATTTCGGACAAAAACGCTTCTTGTATGCCATCGAATTTAACTCCGCATGTTATGTTAAAACTATTATTATGAGACATTGTGTGCATATTTGAACATTGACTTAATTAATTCACATGAGAATATTATGTTTCGTTGCAATGAAATTCATCAGAGCATCCATTAAATGAAATTAATTGCCAAATTAGTTTTAATTTCTCTCTAAATCGCTTCAACATTTGCAGTGTTCAATTCCTGCAAAATGTTCCTTCTGATCTTAAATTTCACTGTTATATATTTTGTTATATAGTTAAACAAAAAAAAAAAAATAATAAAACAAAAGAAAAAAGAATAAATCTCCACGCAGTGCAGTGAAACTGCAACTGTGACCGCGTAATTTGAAATTTACTATACCTACTACCCGACCGGGCATTGAGCAACCTTTCAAATCTAGTTGGTTTGAGCTCATCCTATATTCGCGTTATGTTCACCAGGCGAAGCGGAGGCTGAGCAGGAACACTGTCCCAGCGCGACATACCTATAGATACATATATAGAGAAAAGTGGCGTGGGAATCTGGAATGTATGCGCGGGTAATTTGCATGAAAATTAAATAAAACTGGTCGTTCAAGGTGTGACGCTCTTGCTAACTGCTCAACCGATTTTGACCTAGGTGTGTGTTTGAGTGTATATATAGCCGGTTATATGTATTCGTATGAAACTACGCGGTGTGCAGGACAATTTCAATTGTTATTCAGAATTCGTTGCGGAAATCTGTTTCCGCTCGTTGAAAATTTATTACAACGACTCTTTCTCTTTTTTATGTGAAGTGGGGTATGGTTGGTTGGTCACTTCATTATCGTTGCCACAGCATCGAGGTTGAACGCACAGCATACCGAAAAAGGACATACCTATAAACGCATACAATATAGTATAGACATGAATTTAAAAAATAAAAAAAAAACTTGCTGAATAATGGCACTAAGCACAGAAAACGAGCAAGCGCACGAGGACGGGGCATCCTTTATGAAGGACATTTAATATCACAAAAGGACATATAACATTATTATGTGCATGCATACATATATTGTACATTCATATACATACAACCATTCTCCATCACACAATGGTAGGGCAAACTCTGGCTAATCTCGGTGTCACCCTTTGTTTCAAAAAACGGGTTGGATTAGCAAGATTCGTCCTTTGTTCCGAGATGAGATACATTGCCTTTGTCTCGTTCTGGATGGAATTTTTTTCCTTTCGGGAGGAAAACTTTATATCTCGTTTAGTGAACGTTGTGTGGCACAGCATGTGGACTTTGGTTCTTTGAAATCGTAAATTTTCAGTTAACAAAAATTTTTGTTCTATAGCTAGTTTTTTTTTTTGTTTTGTTTCCTTTTTAATTTCATTATTCGACAAAAAATCATTTATAAATTAAGTTAATGGTTGGACGACTACCAAAAGATTTATTTCAGGTAATAAATCAACCAGAAGGAATAAGAGAACCAGAAATGATTGGTCCATACAAAAATACCTATAGATATATAAACTTACTCAGCAAAACAGAAATTTCAATTGAAAATGCAATGTTTTTGTACTTATTCTAATATTTCTATAACAAATCGTTCATGTAGAGACTTTTCAATGCACAATCTAATCAATTGAAGTATGTACTTCTCAGAAATTTGAGATTCAAGCTTTTGACTGTTTTAGAAAATATCTTACAGCCCCTAAATATATACTGAGTTTAAGTTGAAAGTCACATATCAATTTTTACCAAAGGCAATCAAAAAATAAACTAACGGGTGATTTTTTAAGAGGTTTAGAACTTTAAAAAAAAAAAAACACAAAAAATTCGAAAAAATGAATGAAATATTTATTTGAATCGGTAGTTTGAACCTTGCAATTTAATGTTTAAAGATAATTTCATGCAAATGTTGACCGCGGCTGCGTCTCAGGTAGCCCATCCGCTGAGTCCAATTTTGGCATACTCTTTCACACATATCGGCCGGTATCTCACGAATGAATGCATGGATGTTGGCTTTCAGTGCGTCAATCGAAGCGGGCTTGTCCCTATAGACATTAGCCTTGACATACCCCCACAAAAAATAATCTAATGGTGTCAAATCGCACGATCTAGGCGGCCAATTGACCGGCCCGAAACGTGAAATTAACTGTTCACCAAACTCGCCTCGCAATTGCGCCATTGTTTCGCGTGCTGTGTGGCATGTGGCACCGTCTTGTTGAAACCACATATCATGCAAGTCAAGAACTTCCATTTCGGGTAAAAAAAAGTTTGTTATCATCGCTCGGTAGCGTTCACCATTGACAGTAACGCTGCGATTCGCATCATCTTTGAAGAAATATGGCCCAATAATGTCGCCGGCCCATAAACCGCACCAAACAGTGGCTTTTTCGGGATGCATTGGTAGCTGTTGCTATGCTTCTGGCTGATCTTCACTCCAAATGCGGCAATTATGCTTATTTACGTACCCATTCAACCAAAAATGAGCCTCATCGCTGAACACAATTTTTCGATAAAAAAGCGGATCCTCGGCCAGCTTTCCAAGAGCCCATTCACCAAAAATTCGGCGTTGTGGTAGGTTGGCTGGCTTTAGTTCTTGCACCAGCTGTATCTTAAAAGGCTTTACGCCCAAATCCGTCCGCAAAATTTCCCACGTAGTGCTGTAACAAAGGCCTAACTGCTGGGAACGGCGCCGAATCGACATTTCGCGGTCTTCTGTCACACTAGCTGATACGGCCCCAATATTTTCTTCACTACGCACAGTACGTAAACGTGTTGGTGGTTTAATGTCCAACAAAGTAAATTTGGTGCGAAATTTGGTCACAATCTTCCGAATAGACTGCTCAGAAGGTCGAGAATGCTGACCATAAAATGGAAGCAGCGCGCGATGAACATTTCGAACCGAGCACGAATTTTGATAGTAAAATTCAATAATTTGCAAGCGTTGTTCATTTGTAAGACGATCCATGGTTAAATTGCAAACCAAACTGAAGCTATTTGACAGTGACACAAGGTACTAAACACACGTCAGCTGTCAAAACCAGTGTTGCCAAAACCAAACCAGCTAAAAAATCACCCGTTATATATTTATATGTATGTATTAAACAATTTGTATATTTTTGGTTTATCTTAGTATAGGGCTATTCACCGAAGGTGTGGAGGAGTATTAAAACTAGAGAAAACAATACAAATCTTTTGAGAGCGGGGAGTCTATTTCTCCCCGTGGGAGGGGCGATTTAAAAAAATCGTAAACAAAACAAAATATTGAAAATATCGGTAACTCTTACAACGCCCAACGGCATGTTACACTTTTTTGTAATGCCAGAAAACCATTGTTTTACATTATTTAATTTAATTTTATTTTACTTTAAAAAAAAGTTGTTTTAGTAAACAGATTTGGAAAAATTAATTATTTTTCAAACTTAAGGTACATACATTATATTTGTAACAACTTTCACTTTGATTTATTGTTTTCCGATAAAATATGAATAATCATTAAATTGAAGAGTTCTGACCTAGTTTCCTCAGCCATTGTCGGAGGTGCCCCAGATACTGTCGGAGGTGCCCCGTATTAGGGGCACATGGAACTCTACTTTTTGTATGGATTTTTCGTTATATCGTTGGAGCGAACACCTTGTCGAACAATTTGTAAACAAAAATGGTTTGATAATGAATGCCTGAAAGCCAGATACCAAGCCATTAAGTTATTAAATCTTATAAGACAGCGTAACTTGCCAATGAAGCCAATAAAAACTTTAAGAAAATTTGTCATAATAAGAAGACTGCTTTTGAACAAATGAATATTGAAATGATAAATAATTCCCACAGCTCAGCACAATTTTGGAAAGCTGTTAAACACATTAACGAAAGGACAAATGCTTGCCTTATGCTTAGAAGCATCTAGTCTAAGGGACCACTTTAGCAGACTTCTGAATACCACAACGAGTGCACCCATGGTGCAATACATTGCTCCACTTTTTCTGGATAAGTTCCGAGATGTTCCTTTTACGATATAGGAAGTTAGAGAAATAATAGCGAACTCCAAATCAAACAAGGCTCCTGGTGATGATCGAAACCCTTTCGACTTTTACAAAAATGCCGCAGATAACTTCATTTTTCCCGAATCCTTCAAGAAATCAATTGTCTTTCCATTTCATAAAAAAGTAAATTACAATGAATCATAAAACTACAGAGAAATTTATTTCCTTAATACTTGCGCTAAATTGTTGCCGTGCTCATACATTCCAGGTTAGCACATTAGGTAGACAATGGTAATATTCTATCTGGGTACCAAGTCGTCTTCAGAAAAAGATACTCAGCGATCGCTCACTTATTTGCACTTTCACACATTACAGACATTTACAAATCAAAGAAGGGAAAATTATATGCCCTCTTTATGGACTTCCGATCCGCTTTCGACTCTATTGACCGTGAAGCCCTATTCTACAAGTTATATGAGATTGATGTGTCAAGTAAAATTGCATGCATCCTAAGAGCAATGTATGATAACAACGTAGCGTACTTTTGGGGCGGAGATACTATTTCCAACGAGTTTGCAACAACAATGGGCCTCAAACAAGGCTGTGTATTGAGTGCGTTGCTATTTACCCTATTCATAAACGACATTACAGATGAAGTTAGAGGTGGAATAGTTGTTGGAGGAGTTCCAATACCTGCTCTAATGTATGCTGATGATATCGTCTTTTGTTCTGACACAGTGGATAAAATGCAGTTAATGATAAACAGGCTCAGTCAATATTGCAAACGCTGTAACTTAATCGTAAATCTAGAAAAATCGAAAATGATGGTGCAGTTCGTCAGTGTTTAGATGCTACTATAGTCGTTCAGTTCGTCAGTGTTTAGATGCTACTATAGTCGTTTGAATTCGTATTTACGTCATACAAGCTCCGTGGATAAGATAACTTAATTTACTTAATTAAGAACTTATTTTTAAAACCAGAGGAAAATTGCTTGATCTATATTATATACCACATCGTCCAGACCTGCACGTGAGAATACGTTTCACTTCATTGCAGTATGCCCGGTTTTGAGAGAATTCCGCATGAGGAACTTCAATAAGCTCAGCCTGTGTGAATTAGAGTTTTTGAGCATATACTTGATGGGGAAGAAGGATGGGATGCACTTTATAACTTTACGGTCACTGCACTACGATATAGAAGATATATTATTGATGAAGAATTTAATTATTTAATTAATGCAATTTTATCTTCTTAAAATTCTTTTTTTTGCCATGTAAATGTATTTATATTCAAAAATGTCAGTCTGGTAGATGGTCACAGGCAAAATCAATAAGACTTAAGAATTAAAATAATATATTTGTATTTATACTCAATGAAATGAAAGGACTCAATAAAACTAAAACTAACTAACTACTTCCGTTGCTGCACTTTGTTAGGTTATGGTTGTGGTTTAACAGTTAAAACTGCATCAACTGAGAGCTTACATTAAACTTATTGCTATTTTAATATTTTTGTTTTATATATAGGTAAATAAGTAGGAAATATTTAAAGGCCATATCTCCCATGGTGCCATATTACTGAGTCTATAGCGAGTAAACCGCTACACAGATTCCCGTGCAAATGGGCATGGCGAGACCACAGCGAGACAAGCTTAATGACCATGATATACTAGAAAGTACGTCTGGATGACCACGGCGAGATACATGTGAGTCGTCGTTGTCGTTTCCGTTTCAAACCGATTAAGCCAACTCGATTTACAAGAACAACGCATGAAAATTGTAACAAATTTTTGGTTAAACTTGGTTTAAGAAATTTCGATTTGATATCACTACTTGAAATTGAAATGTCAAGAAAAAGTGAATAATAGGTTTGTTCTATGGGCCCTGAAGTTTTTGAAGCACCTGAACTAATTCTGATGAGTCAATTCCGTATTTTTTGAAACCTGGAGTTGGTCGCACTGAACTCGCCCTGAAGTAGAACTAGGTTTTTTGCTGGTGTAAGTGGCATCAGCTCTGAAGCATTTTTGTGCTGTGGATTCAAGTGCTGCAGGTAATTATTTTGTTTTTAGAATAGAAATTCAAGGAATGCACAAATTTACTTAAATAATAAAAATTAGAAATAAAAATGGAAATTGTGGTTTCTTTTTTTTTATTTTTAAATCAAATTTAGTTTCTTGCTTATCTCAACAACACAATTGAGAACCTTTTGGTGTTTTTGAGAACCGAAAAACCCAGTTTTTTTCACAATTCTTGGGGTTGTCAAGAAAACCTGGATCAACTTCAACGAATAAACTTAATATGAAACTCAGTCTTAGTCTGGATTTAACAACTTAAACTGGCCTCCAGAATGTAGTTTAAATCCAATTGGATTAATTGGATTAAACGAGTTAATAATATGGGCATTAGCGAATTTATAAAACTTTGAGTTCCTTAGGACGGGGCATATGGACTACCCGATTCTTATTTTATTAATATTTTCTGAAAGAAAATGTGAGTACGCATTAGTTTGAGATCTGTTACTGGCTGCTCTACTGGCTTCAATGACAACAAATACAAGCCAGTTGACGAGCTAGTTAAGCAGGTTTTTATGTGTTGGCAACAAAATGTGGGTGTATTGCGACTGGTTAGCCAACACTGGCTCGTGTGGCTTCAGGGTAAGAGGCTGCCAATGTACAATCACGTAAAAGTTTTATAAAGTACAACACCTTCATTTACATCAACTTGCGACGATTAGATGACCTATTCAAAAAAATGAGCATGTTAATTGGGGACAATTTTTTCTTATGATATTTTTTATCATGTCTGAAAGTTTCATCTGAATCGGTTGATATGCGGCTTGAGACTTTATATAGATTTTAGACTGGGCTCTCCATACAAGTTGAACCACTAGGGGTGGACATCATGGCAAAAATGTTTGTTAACTTATTCCATCATCGTAATATTAGATTAAATTAAAACCTAACGATTTTTGTTTGACATGAAATCAACATACACTTTCCGGCAAATAGGTTTTTTTTTGTAAATTAAAGAAAATCAAGAAAATTTTACCGAAAATTGATGGTATTTTTAAGGAAAGGCATTAGTATTTTAAGGTAGGGCATTGTCCCATAATGCTCCACCATAGGTACGGCCCTGGTTAGAATGGGTATACCTCTGTCTGCTTTAATAAAAATTACTCCTTGAACATGCCATACAAGCCTATACTTCATTTTACTAAAGCATTTGTTGAGCCTATCTTTACTCAGAAAAGTTCGCAATTTAGTAAAAAAAAAACTTGGAATTTTTATTATTTTTCGATTTTTTTTCTGGTTTTGTTTTGCTTGCTTTTCCTACAACATTTTTACTTCTGTACATCCTCTGATTCGATAGGAAATTTTATTGTGAGCAAAAAGTTTTGAGTTTAAATTGGAAATTTGGCCAGTGTGAACCTTCTCTGAGAAACCTAAGGGTGAATTTAGTAGAATTTTCAGTCTTAAGTATACTTATGCCCCAAACAAACAAACAAACATATGTATTTAAGAATAGAACTTGAAACCCTTGAAAGTAATTATTATTTCCCAGTAAATTCAATAGCCTATAAAGAAGTTGACTTGAACAATCAATTCTTTTCATATTTTTATAATTCATATTCTGAGATATATCATCAATTAAGAAAATTTTGTTCAATGGTAATAGACAAAATAATTAAAAACAATTGCGAATCTATGTAAAGATATACCTACCAACTAACATTAGGGCATAATATATTATATCTACCTTATGTCTCCTATTTAAGTTATCCTTAATCTAGTCCTTCTTCGTTTTTGTCCAAATGTAAACACAAAATTTGTCACCATAATCAAATACCTTACTCCAAATCCACCTAAGGATTCGTGTCAACAACCGTAACTCATCAAAGAGGTAAAATATTTATCTAATGGACTCGTGTATAATCGTCATTTCTACTTCCCTATATAATTCAGGAAATGGATCCGGATGGACCACCAAAATGCCAGAGATTAAGGGTAGGTTGGTATTCGCTTGCATAAATAATTGATGAAAATTAAGTTACTTCCTTTGGTTGTCATTTTATCCGAGGGAATTTATCTTCTTCCAAAAACCAACCGTTATTTTCGGAGGATGGGTGTCGCCATCCATTTTAGAATCCATGTCAACATATTTAATTCAAAAAGGTAAAAGTCAAAGTGAATACTTCTTGCTCGTATAAACGTCGTCGTTGTCGAATAGAAACGGAGCATGTTGTTGACATATTGAGCTATCCTCATGGTATATCCTATTCCCAGTATCCCATTGCAAGCATCAGAAAACTGGAGAGGGTTATAGGATATACCATAAATGAAGGGTGCTGATGATTCTGGGGATCTAGTATATTTTGAAAAAGGAGGAGTTAAGCATCCTAGAAAATAGTTTGCTCAGTTCTTGAACTTTGTTTGCCCAAAGAAGAACCATATTGTGTGTTGGACAAGAGCAAATTATGTTGTAGTTCTATCGATTAACAAAGTGATTGCTAGAAATAATATTTAGACTATAAATAATATAAATACAAAGCTATTTTTGTAGATATATCAGATTTTGTATATTTAATTGGAATCGTCAAGAAAATATCCAAACAAAAATTGACAAAGAGACGATTTTGTAGCTGCCATCCATTATGAATAAATCATTTTCACACACGACAAAACCTTAGAAAATTTGAAATTGTATTTTATTTGTCACCTAAATTTGACAACACTGAGATGTGATGAACTGCAAATTGTATTAATGGTTCTGTAACTTCTCAGCGAAGATAACTTTAATCATAACTTTAAAAATGAAAACAAAACTCATAAAAGAACTTTGTCTGTTCATTAGGTATGACGAAACCAATGATTTATCACAATCATTCAGTATGTCGACAGTCGATCTGCCTCGTCCTCGAACTTTGTTCAAGGTGTTCGACTAATAAAAACAGTCGTTTACACGAATAAATTAAAAACGAAAACAAATAATAATATTGTATTCGTCCTTTTGTCTTCTTTCTCATCGGAAAGTAGCTTGGATGTTTGAAGTTAAATTTTCTGTGAACAAAAAAAAACAAATACCAGCAAAAAGTGATGACATACCCACTGCTTAATTTTACCAACGACGACGTGAAGTGACGCCACCATACGTCGGACCGTTGTCGCGTCGGTCGGTCACGTTGTGTTGTTCGGCTATGCTTGGAATATTTCCTAAACTGGTGATTATCGGTTTAATGTATTCGCAGATGTGTTAAGGGACCTGGGAGGACTTAATTTTGTATTCAAGTTTTTGTTTTGTTTAAAATTGTTGTTTCGAATTTTGTTTGGAATTATTTTATTTTCATTGTTTGTATAAATGGGAACATTTATTATGCGAGAGCTTGAAGAAATTAATTAAGTTAAAGATGTATGTATGTAAGTATGCATGTTATGTTCGTGTATAGCAGTAAATTATGTTTTACAGTAAAAAAGTAAGAGGAAACTGAGTTTCTGGGAACTTTCCTTTTTAAGGAAAAAAGAGCAAGAAGAAAAGGGATTTAATTTAATTTAATTTAATTTAATTTAAATTAATTTAATTTAATTTAATTTAATTTAATTTAATTTAATTTAATTTATTTTAATTTTATTTTGTCTAATTTAATTTAAATTTAAACCTAATTTTCTTTATATTATTTCATTTTATTTTATTTTATTTTATTTTATTTTATTTTATTTTATTTTATTTTATTTTATTTTATTTTATTTCATTTTTTTTTTAATTTAATTTTATTTTTTTATTTTATTACATATTTTATTTTATTTTTTATTATATTTTATTTTATTTTGTTTTATTTTATTTTTTTTTTATTTTATATTATTTTATTTTACTTTATTTTATTTTATTTTATTTTATTTTATTTTATTTTATTTTATTTTATTTTATTTTATTTTATTTTATTTTATTTTATTTTATTTTATTTCAGTTTATTTTATTTTATTTTATTTTATTTTATTTTATTTTATTTTATTTTATTTTATTTTTTCTAATTTTATTTATTTTATTTTATTTTATTTAATTTAATTTTATTTTATTTAATTTAATTTAATTTTATTTTATTTTATTTTTTTTTTTTATTTTATTTATTTTATTTTATTTTATTTTATTTATTTTATTTTATTTTATTTTATTTTATTTTATTTTATTTTATTTTAGAGTAGGTTAATACCTTTTAAAAACATTTAAATAAATACCTTTTGGAATATAAATAGTTTCAAAATATTATTCCTGAAGATGAAGACTATGAATAGTAGTTGCTTAATAAGCCAACTGTCAACTGTCAACTGGCAATTTTCTTATTTGCTGATGATTTTTTTGTTCACATTTCTCTTCTATTACTATACCACATCGTTAAAAAATTACCAGCTCTAATCGATTGGATAGAATTCAATGTTCTGTTGTCACTCTTCGATTTTCTCGTGTCGATTTGAATTTGTATTGAACTAATAGGTTCATTGAAGGACTATTACCATTAGTTAAAATTTTCCGTAGTCGTTATTCCATTATCGTCCTTTACTTCCCGTTTCCAAGAATAAGTAAATGAATTCCTCACCATGGCCTGGTGTTAATTCCAAATGGACAGAGCGGATTTGCATTTGCGGGTTCCGTCGTCGTCATTGTCGTCATCATCATCATTGTCGCCATCGTATAGGTAGTCGGTGGCAAGGTGGTGGCTTGGCGCCATTTTAATGAAAAAATATCGTTTATACCTTACCTGAATCGAAGGGAAAAAAAAACTTGTTGGTCTTCACGAAAGGAAACCACATAAAGTTCAATTACATTGTCCTGTGGACACTTCGTCGTCGTAGTCTCTTTTGACTTTTATATAAATGTATATTTTTGTTCACCTCACGTTTTAATCGATTGGGTAACAAAAAGGATGTATATATTCAGTTATTTGAGCTGCTACCATGTGGGATTATATTGGAAATTCAATTTTGTATTTTAAATTAATGTCTCTTTCATTCCATGTGATTGAAGAGTTGTTCAATTAATAAAATGCATGGTCTTTTATAAAAGCGTCAATTTTTGAAGACAAGAAAAGATCTCAATGTGGGCTTCGTGGAACTGCAATTTAAAACATTTTTTGTATTTTTTTTTTACTTTTTTTTCAATTATATCGATAAGGTGAACAGGAAAATTACATTGAAAAATTTTGTATGAAAAGGTTTTTGAGATATTGCTGTACCGAATTACATTATGAAGAATCCAGGGGAAAAACGGCTTAAGTCCTCTTGGGTAATTTCCTAGAAAATAGAGATTGAAATTTTAATTCTAAAAGCATGCTGAATTCAATGGAAAATCAATGAAATAAACAATATTGTTTTGTCTGGCAGAAAGTTCTTAATTCATAATATTGATTTTAATTTCTTGAAAATGTTTGTTTGATACGCTGATATGAGTCAAAAGGTCAAAAGAAGAAGAGCTATACTACACTAGAAAGTACTTATAATACAAAATATCATCATTTATTATTTTTTTTTTAAGTGGACTAAAGACGATTTTCCCCTGGGTCCATCACATAGCTATACGTGGTTTACGTGGTTTTTTTACTAGGGTAGATAGGACTTGTTCTAAAGTAAATTTTTTTCAATGAATCCAAATCCGTCATAAGTTATTCCCGAATATTTTTTAAGTTACACAACCATCGCTGCACATTTTTTTCACAATATTTGAAAGTAAAATTCAGTCTTAATTTTTTTAGCTCAGCGGCACTGAAACATTCTTCATTCTTTTAACATGTCAAAATGGTAACACGTAAGCCAGTGTAAATAGAATATGAAAAGAAAAGTAACGGTTGACATTCCTTGATTGTTCATTTTCATAACTAAAGGGTGTTATTTTTTTGGACGTGCGGTTTTCAACCTGGCAATACTTCTTTCGGAGTTGGTCTTTTCGACAGCTGTCACTTAATTTATGCTCAGTTTGGTTTGCCATTTCATAATGAATACACTTACTCCTAAACAACGTTTGCAAATTGTGCAAATTTATTACCAAAATATGCATCGCGAAACAATCAATTTATTGAAGGAAATTTTTGTTGAAAATATTCCTTAATGCTGAAGTATTTCTTAATGTTCAATTTCTTTATTGAACATTTCTATTTACAATTGGCTTAAAAATAATTTATATTTTGAAAGATTTTGTTGGCACATAGGGGGCCTAACGTTATACATTGAAAAAATTAAAATACAAATTAGATTAATAATTTTTGAAACTAAATATAAAAGTCGAGTTGACTTTGTCGTCCTCGGGTGGTTCAGTCTCGGTTGTCAAGCGGCAGTGATTCACATTAATAAGGTCAACTAAACAAGCATATTGAAGTTAAAATACATGATATGAGTGTCTGCCTATTCATTATCACAGTAGTTGGCACGAGTATGATAACCGTGGCGACAAGAAATGATAACGGTTTTTTTAGGCCACTTCAATACAAGCATTTTTTACTATAGGAGAGGGGCTATCTCCCCCCGTTTGGGCGGGAGGAGCAATTTGATGAAAAAAGTACTAAAAATGAAAAAAAAATTATTACAAAATAACGGTAATACCTACAATTTGGTATTATACCTTTTTTTAAATACCTTGTTCTATTAGCCAATTTTTAAATCATGTGAGTTTGCCTAGTTTTTGAAAAAATGAGTTTCAAAATCAAAATTTGGAAAAAAAACATAAACAAATTTTTTTAAGTGTAATTTATTAAAACTTTGAGATCTTATAATATTTTTTTCTCAGAATTCATTTATTCTTAGTAAAAAACTGAAAACTAGATGATTTTATGTCTTCTAGTTTTCGAGAAAATTGAACATTATCATTTTTGTTTTTATTTAATAAAATTTTGTTTTGCTTGAGTCTTTACGTTGTTTTATTTTGATAGTAATAACAGAATATGGATTGATTTGTATTCAAATTGACTCTATGAGATGATAACAAAACCTCAGGTGGCCGGCTTACTTACTAGAAAGAACTCATCCCTCCCCCTCCCATAATAAAAAAAAATGCTTGTATTGAACTGTTTAAGAAAAAAACCCATTCTCATTTCTTGGCGCTTAAGTAATCGTACTTTCTCCGCACCCATGCTATACGACCCCCCTGCTTGGGCACACTATAAGATTTGGGGTAGGTGCAAGGTTGGGTGTATGCAAAGTTTCTTTTGCATTTAAAGAATCTGGGTTTAAAGAAACTTTAAATTTATCCTACTATTCTTAATCCATTTTCAATTATTAATTAATTAAATTAAAATAGAAGTTTTGGTAATGTTCAATTTTTTCGAAAACTAGAAAATATAAAATCATCTAGTTTTCAGTTTTTGATTAAGATTTAATAAGAGCATGAAATTCTAAGAAAAAAAGATGGTCTAAAATCTCAAAGCTTTGATAAATTACACTTAAAAAAAATTTTGTATTTTTTGTTTTCAAATTTTGATTTTGAATCTCATTGTTTCAAAAACTATGCAAGGAATTCACTTCATTTAAAAATTATCTGGTAGATCAAAGTATTGGCTTTAAAAAAAGTGTAATACCAAATTGTAGGTATTACCGTTATTTTTTAATTTTTAATTAATTTAATTTTTTTTTTTCTTTTTCAGTACTTTTTTCATAAAATTGCTCCTCCCGCCCAGGCGGGTGAAAATAAGCCCCCCTTCTGTAGTAACAAATATTTGTATTAAAGTGTTCTACAAAAAAACCGTTGTCATTTCTTGTCGCCACGGTTATCGTACTCTCCCCTAGTAGTTGATTGTGTTTCCATTTTAAATGCCTAGTTTGTATTTGTTGTCATTTGACCTTCTTCAAAAGGCTATTATTTTTATAAAGCATTGGTCTTACGTAAAATAAGGTTTCTTAATCTGTTTTTGTTGGAGTTCTATAGAACTTTTTTCTTATACCAGCGCTCAATCTCCTTTTTTATGTCACAATATCTTGGAACTGACAGATCGCTGCAAAAAATTGTTATCGTGCTTCTTCTAGAGAATATTATCAGTCATCTTTATGGGTGATTCTACAAAAAATGGAATAAAATGATAATAATTTCGACATGAAAATTTTGGAAGCAAAAAGTCGTAAAACCTAACTATATATGAACTTTAGAACGTCCTTTCACATAATTGAAAACGGCCAGTCAAAAAAAATTTAAAACAACGATTTTATAGCCTTTTTTGCAAACAGGTGTTTTAAGGAACTGAAATTTTTTTTTTAACTTTTTATTACATTTTTTATATAAGTCAATTTAAAAAAAAAAATCATACCCCTCACATTAATAGGGAGAAATATACCTCCATCAACACAATTTTTTTTTCTTTTTTCGCCCGAACCTGTGCCTTCTAGCACTATTATACAATTTATGCAAAATTATCTTTAAATTACCTTTAAATTTCTTAACCACATAAAAATAGGAGTAAGTTCATGCGATCGAGCCCAGCTTTTTATTTTACATGTACAGTAGAAGCTCAATAAAGTGAAGTAAAAAACCATGGCCTGTTCACTCTTTTAAGATTTTTTATTTTTTGGAGCTGCAATTTTCCAATATTTTTAAAGATGAATTTGATCCAAAATGCGTAATTTGTTAGGTTGAATGTTTTTTTAATTTATTTAAGCTTAAAAGAATCTTTCAACCCGGTTAAAAAAGAATAGAAACAATTCCTCAGTGTCCTTAAACAGTTAAGCTTTCGAGATAATTGTGTTTAAAAAAAAATCAATTTTTATATAAAATTGTGTGTGTTCACTCTAGTGGATAGTTCACTATTTCGAGATTCACTAAATCAAGCGTCTACTGTATTTCTATTTAAGAAGAAAAGCAGAATTTTGTGAGCAATTTTGGGGCCCTCAAGAGATAAAATCAGTAATTAAGGGTCAGGGGACTGAGGCCAGGGGACTGAGTATTTTCATAGTTTTTGCCACTAAAACATGTTAGCATTGTACGAAAAAAATAAAACAAAATATATATAATTAAAGTTTTACTAAGCCTATATTAAAATGCTAAAACATGTACTTGCTTTTATATAAACATTTTCTGTGTAAACACTCATCATGGAACTGAGAAACTGAATGGACAATCCATGACCTCTAGCACAAATGCCTTCTTAACAAATGAAATAGTAAACGGGCGTAGGATATGAAAATGATTTCACTGTCACCAGACTTAATGCTCCACGCTTCTAGAGGGGCAAAGAATTAGACCCTTTGAAGAATTTTTTGCGTAATGAACATTTGTCAGATCTTAACAAATTTGTCTGGTCATGTAGACATCAATTAGATTTGTAATTGTAAAAAAAATCAGATAGAATACTTGAACAGTTATTTAAATATCAACGGAGCCGTCAAAAATTCCATCATTTGTAGAATGACCATACACAATAAGCAGACATTTAGTTTCAAAACCTTCGTCGTTTGGAAGCAAGGACCTAGAAACCGGTTTTGAGTTTTGGACAATTTTTGAAGTATGTATATCTTTAAAATAATAGCGTTTAGAAAATATAATTTTAAGGCTTTCCTCATGTCATTAAAAAGTTTTCGACCAAAAATATTGTTTTTGTGTTGCTTAACAACAACATTATGAAGGGCCCAGGGGAATAAACGTGACCTAAGTCTACTTGAAAAAAAAAAACTTAGCTAACGATGACATCTCATAGATTTGTATGAATTGTACTTGATGTTATACAGCTTTCTCCAAAAATCCATTGAATGTGATAGCAAGATAGTTTCGTTGGAGCTCAACCTCGGAATGGTACCGTTACCGAGTTCCAAGAAAACCATATACCTACATGAGAGTGAGTGAGAATGTGTGAGTGAGAGAGAGGCCGGTAGACGTAGAAGGCAAAGGCTAGGCAGGAACAACGGGGAACAACTATCTACTTCTTGGTTGACTGTTAAAGCCGATAGAAGGTTTCAAATTTTGAAAAAAAGAAAAGCATGTATAGAAATTTGAAAAATTAGAAAAGTCAGGAAATACATTTTGATTTTGTAATTTAAAAAGTATTTTGAAAGTCATTGGAAGCAGAAATTATTTTGCTATATAGAAAACTCGTTCTTAAAAAAAGAGTTTTACCATCGCTTGAAAGGAGTGGACAGAAATATTGGAGGAAAAGAAGATGGAGGAAAGAAGTAGATAATCAAAAATAAGTACATAAGTACATAGAGTGAAAATTTATTATATATTTATATTTTATTCGTTTGCATAACAAATTTGATTAAAAATATGATGAGGTTGGCCCTTGTTTCGTAATTGTAATCTCAAGATTACGTGAGACGTGTGACCCCTTTTTTAAAATAGTTTATTTTATCGGTTTTATTTCAGGACCGTTGAAAGCGGTACAGTCTTTCGGTCATTGTTTCTGGTTTTTTATCTCTGTTTCATTTTGATTTCCTTTTTTAAATTGTTCTTGGAACAATTATTAACTTTGTATTTTCATCTTTCGAAAATATTCTGGGTTGTTACCAGGCAAAAACCAAAGTTTCTCAGACACTTTTTTTAATAAATTCTAAAACCCCGCTCGGGTGATTTTCTTCCTATTTTTCAAAAAATATTTATAGCATCACAATCAAGGCAAACGACCCTAAGAGATAACGGTACTTGCCCTAAGACCCTAAACGAAAAGCTTATTTATCTCAAAAACGGCTAAAACGATTTTGATACAAAAAAAACAATGTATTTTTGTAGGTATGGTGTACATTTCAATAAGAAAAAAAAATTACCGAAAACCGTTATAACGGTACCTGCCATATAATTTTTGTTCTAATTTGAAATGTTTATAATATTGCAAATCAAAATTTTCAAAAAATTAAATTCTTGATTTTTAAAAAAATATTAAAAATTTTTTTGTTGAAAATTTAATATTTAAAATATGAGTAAATGATTTTTTTAAAACAAGGTTAAAAAATGTATTTTAATACATACGCAAAATTGGCATTCGAAAACTTTTTTTTAAATGTTATTAAAATTTTATGTATAAAAATTAATTTTTAAGAAAACCGCTCCAACAATTTAAATTTTTTTGTTGCCTATATTCATATTTTGGCAACAAATCAAATCGTCGGCGTAGAGTGTAAAGCGGCTAACTCCACATTATTTGTTAGCATTATATTAGACCACTTCAAAAATTGCTAAAAATAAATACAAAAATCTATCAAATCTTTTCAATTTCACTGAATTTGGCAAAAACGGTTGTTGCAAAATACTTAATGTAATTTTGGTTTTATTCAAGTAATGCGAACACTTTGTTTAAAATATTTGTTTGTAAAAAATCCAAAATAGGGGTTAGCTGCTTTACACTCTAAACCGAAGAAATGGCTTACTTTTTTTAAGCTCTAAGTTTAACAAGTTGCTTATACAATATTAGAAGAACGATTTAAATGCGTTTTTATATATTTTTTATAATTACTTTCATATTTTAAAAGCTCTTAATTCCAAGTAACTTGAACTTTTTATTGTATTCGTTTTAAAATTCGGTGAACACCACCCCCAACTGTTGGCTGCATCGGTTTTGTAGTTTGTTGTTGCAAAATTTTGCCTTGTCTCCTTGCTCTTATCCTTCTTCGATTGTTTTGACAGTTTGTTGATCATATTTTTCGCTTGTGCCAGTTTCACAAATTATTTATCTTATTAATTCGTTTGTATTTCTTATTATTTTGATTGGGCAACGGGTTCCCTTTTTTTCCGCAATAAGAGTACCTAGGTATATTTTGCCTGGCCTAATATTGAAAGAACGATTCTTTTGACACAACAGCGTATAGCCCAGGAAAATAAGACTCTCACTTCGAAAAAATTCCGACAAAGTTGAATTTTAGTGAAAGACTTGCTTTTGACCTCTTAAGCATTTTCTGAAAAGTTCCGTAAATTTAGGTCAGGGCTAAATATTTTAGGGGGGGTTAAAGGGGGTAAAATTCAGTTTTTTTTTTTTTAATTTCTTGAAAACTATAAATTTAAAGGTACAAATTGTTGCTTATGTTATCCCACACAAAAAAGACTAACTTACTTTTTTCATACAAGCAATAGTTACTGAGAAAATCATGCAAGAACTTTACGTTGGAGTAAATTATGTCAAAAAATGTATTAAAATGTAATTAATCTATGGCCTAAAGTTTTTGAAAGATTTGAGTTTGGCTACATCTCCTCTATATGAAACCAAAGTTTTTGGGGTGCCCGGGGTAAGGGAAAGACCACCATCTTGAAAAAGAAAGTGATTTTAAACTCGATGAAACTTCCTTTAAAAACAAAAACCTGAAAAAATAACACTTAGACAATGCTTAATTCTAACCCCTTTGATCTCCCTTAACCTACCCTAAAAAATAAGCCTCGGCCCAAATTTACGGAACTTTTCAGGACATGCTTAGGACGTCAAAACAGTACTCTCCACGAAAATTCAGCTTTGTCGGAATTTTTTCGTAGTTTTGCTATTTTTTGTCCTGGGCTATTAAACTTTGTTCTCCTAAATTCAAAACAGATTCTTCAAATATATTTTATACCGACATAATTTCTTTCTTTGAGGTAACAATAAAAGATAAAATTCCATGATTTAATTTTGATTGCCTAATTAAAAAAAAAGATTAATTCAAATTTTCAATTTCTTATCAAAAAGCTCTGGTAGTTGATAAAAATACTTCATATAGAAACAAAAGTGATAGCCATTATGATAAAATATATACTTGCACTAGAGGACGTGCACAATGGCAATAAATAAAATTCTCACAGATTGTTTGATTCGGTCATTCTTGCTTGTATTTAGAAGTTGTTAGTTTCTAATGGCCATTGAACGTATATTAGAATCATCATAATGGAGCTGATTATAAGGTCCATTATTATAGCACTTTGTGTCTTAGGCGTAAGTTATACTTATTGTTATTTCTAATTTCAAAGTCCTTATGAATCTTTTTTCAACAGTCATATGCTTTACCTTCTCTAACCGATGTAAACATTGAAGAAAAAAATTTTATACTTCGAGCTCCATTATCGCAATTTCAAAGAGCCACCGCTGCCAACGTCAGCTCCCAAGCTCAGAACAGCTCTCAAGAATCGTGCACTACAAATTTCACCAAAGCTGTTATCAAAATAAACCTCTTTACTGTTAATCAAACTCAGGGCTGTTATGAATCTGCCAAAGTTGCATTAGAAGAATTTGATCATAATGTACTAAACAAGACCGTGGTTGAGGTTAATGCTTTATCAGAAAACCTTCAAATGACCCTCGCAAACTGCTCAACTAGAACCACAAACGTAGACATTCTGGGTTGTTATCTCAATACTGTAAGTTAATAAATCTGTTTGCTTGCCATAATTTTGACATTTTTTTATCTACTTACTTACATCTTTATAGTTTGACAAAACTATGGAAAATCTCAATAATATAACCAGTCAATCGCAAGCTGCAGTAAGCTCAATTAATGATGCTCAATATACAGCTGAGGTCAAGGCCAAATGGTGTGTCAATAAGGTCGTTATAACTAGCAAAGCTAATTCGAGTATAGCAACTAATGACTTGCAGATTTGCCTGAGCAACACAACTGTCGTTGCAGGTAGGAATGCAGTAAGATCTGAAAAGCCAAAGTCTAGTTACTAAACAAACTGAAGTTAATCAGAAATTAAAAATTGTTATGATTAGCTACAACTTCTCTGATAAATAATATAAATGAAATAAATAAAAAATGCGATTGATATTCATTCCAATTTTTAAGGTAACATAAACTTTTTTAAAAAAAGATAAAGCCCACTTGCACGAAGTTTTTTTGGTGGCAGTCAGTGCAGTCGAACGTACTGCAATTGCAACACTTGTATTGCTTTTACCAAGTGCGTACTGCCGTAGTGCTCACCTCTGTTTTGTTCTGCATTTTGCTGTTGTAGTGTTTTCTAACATTTTTTGTGCACGGTCAAACGTATTGAATAACAATAGCGATGACATTTCTTTTCATATTTTTCTTTCAACGTTTCACTTTTAATTTTTTGTTGTTGATTAATTGTCTAAAAAGAGCAATTTTTGGTGGATTTGTCAAGAGGACTCTGTCCCATATTGACTCTAAAGTATAAGAAAATGATGTTTCTATGTATTATTAACTAAGTAAGCAAATGGCAATCTGTGTCTCTGTGTTAGTGATTCTTTCCACAAAATTTGACTGCTTTAAAAGTTGTACTTTAACTCCTTTCGAGGAAATTTTATGTCAACCAAGGATTCCGAAACACTTTGTACAACATTTTTTTTTTTTAATTACCATTTTTATATTTTTAGAATTTTAATTCAAGGTTTCAGGTGAAAAAAATTAATTCGGTATCTGTATGCGTTAAAATGTTATGTTTTTTGCAACAAAAACAACAATTTTGGACACACAGTGCATCAGGTAGTCAACAACTTAAGCAACGAAAACGAAAATATTGCGTATTGCTTCTGTCCAAAAATTATGCAAAATTTTTTGGAATGTATAGCCCTGACCGTTTATAAAACGACAGCACTGGTTGCAGTTGTCACTTATTTATAAATTAATATGCTTTAAAACTTATAAATCAGTGGTTGATTATACTAGTAGTCAAAAACCTTTCATGCAAGTGGAGTTTAATTATAAATTAAATTAAATGAGCTTTTGAATGAAGAAATAAATAAATACAATAGCCAACAATGACACAAATCACAGACAATTTGTCCATTCTTTGCAAAGTTTTATCCCAGCACTCAGACATAGTTAATTTGAAATATATATCTAACTCATAATTTCTCATTTTATTATATAATGTGACCTCGAACTTGGAGTCCTATTGAGAGATTTAAAAAGTTTTTTTAGGATTGTTTTTCATGAAGACAGATTTTAATGGTGTAAATTTCAAACACAAAACATATTTCGTTTTGAATAAAGTTATCCTGCCATCATCACATCTATACATCTCTCTGCTCGCAATAAAAATTAATGCCAGTTTTTTCTACACTCTGTCTAGCCCAAATGATAAGTTTAACAGGGACAAATTAGTCTTTGTTTTTAAAATTTCAAAGTAAAAAAAATTTAATCGTAGCAATCACCCCAACAATAATATATATATATATATTTCTGCTGCTTGTTTCTTTCTTTTCAGAACACTTGCCAACTTAATTGTGGTTGTTTTAAGTTTTAAAAACTTTATTTTTGTGGTTTATTTTTTGTTTTGAAACTATGTAGACTGTTGATGGAGAAGTTTTTTTTTTGTAATCCCATACAAACATTTTTCATGGATTTCGGAAAAAATCATGCCTTGCCTTTTTTCAAAAAAAAAAAGCGACTGGAAAGGTCTATTCAAACCAAATCGACTCACAACAGCCAATTTTTTTTCGAGGTCTATTTAGTAAAATATTAGCATCCAAAGTGACTTTCCCAGATTTTAACGATTTTCTGCGTCAATCCGTTAAATGCAAATATCTTAAGAACCGAGCTTTCAAAATTGTTGCGGTTTCCAGTTCTGAATAGGAAATTAATACACCTTTCCAAAATTTTTAAAAACGTAAACATTTTGTCACAAAAATTTTTCATGGATTTTGGAAAAAATGATGACTAAGCCCCTTGCCTTTTTTCCAAAAAAAAAAAAAACTTTTTTCAAAGTTAATGAAATAAATCGTGCCGTACATTACTGGAAAGGTCTATTCAAACAAAATCGACCCATAACAGCCAATTTTTTTTCGAGGTCTATTTAATAAAATATTAGGATCCATAGTGGCTTTCCCAGATTTTAACGATTTTCTGCCTGCAACTACCTACCTTAATGTCTTTGGATGGCGATATTTCCAAAACATGGCCTTCAAAATTATTTCGGCTTTCAGCGCTGAGTAGAAAATTAACTCACCTTTCCAAAATTTCTAAAAACGTTAACATTTTGTCACAAATTTTTTTTATGGATATTGAAAAAAATCATGGACTAACCCATTGCCTTTTTTTTTAAACCTTTCTGCAACACTGATCGGCACGTACCAGTGTGGCTTCTGGCCAGGCAGATCACCAATAGACCAAATCTTCACATTGAGGCAAATCCTGGAAAAGACCAACGAATTTCAAGTCGAGACCCACCATCTTTTCATCGACTTCAAAGCCGCATATGATAGCATTAGTCGCCAAGAGCTTCTATTGGCGATGTCGGAGCTCGGGATCCCGAAAAAACTGATCCAGCTATGCTGCTTGACGTTACAAAATACGCGGTGCAACGTGCAAATGGGTAACAGCTCATCCGAGCTATTCCAGACATGTACAGGGTTCAGACAAGGAGATGCCCTATTATGCGACTTCTTCAACCTACTCCTGGAGCAGATAGTTCGCAAGAGTGGTGTTAACCTGGAAGGCACTATCCTCAACAGGTCTTCGCAACTGCTTGGCTATGAGGACGACATCGACATCATCGGCCGCTCCAAGCGAGATGTACTAGAAGCATTCACAGCTATTGATGAACAGGCGAAACGTGTTGGTCTTGAAGTGAATGAGGACAAAACAAAGTATATGCTATGAACAAAAAAATCTTTATCTGTTCATCGCCTGTGACAAAACGTCACTGTTGGTAGCAGTAATTTCGAGGTAGTCAAGGAATTCACCTACCTCGGAACAAACATCAACCCCACGAATCACACCTTAGTAGAAATCCGACGAAGAATTACCCTAGCGAACCACTGCTACTTCGGTTTGGCCAAACAAATGGGTTCAAAACTCCTCGTTCGGAAGACAAAGTGCACGCTATACAAAACTCTAATTTTACCAGTTCTACTCTACGGTTCCGAGTGCTGGACGATAAGTTAAAAAGGGAAATTGATACTGGGCACTTTCGAGAGAAAAGCTCTTCGGCGGATATTTCGTCCAATATGCGAGGAGGGCGAATGGAGAAGAAGATTTAATCGTGAATTATACGAGCTGTACCAAGATGTGGATGTAGTCCAAAAAGCCAAAACACGCCGACTACACTGGCTCGGCCAAATCGAGCGAATGGACAACAATGCTCCAGCCAAAATAATCTTCGAATCCCAAGTCCTATTTACTTTGTTATTAAGTACTATTTTGCCCCTTAATATTCAATGCTCTTGTAAATTTAATAGTCAAAGGCAAAAACCCAAATGATTTAGCCAAATTTTTTAGTCCTACAAACTCTACATTAGATACAAAAATCATTACGACAAAAATTACAAAAGTTTTAAAGAAAGTGACTTCTGATGTCCGATGAATGTTGCCATGGGCTTATTTTGAATATGTCCAAGGTACAGTGTTGCCGAATCTCATGATTTATTGTGATTCTCATTATTGTTGAACCCCGTCTCATGATCTCATGATTTCATTATAATCAGCCCATCCAATTCCCTTAATACCATTTTAAGAGATTCCAACAATTAACTATACAAACTCCATGTGAATTAAAATGAGAACACAAATGACTACCAAAAGGCATTTTCTTGTTTAATTCAGAATAGAGCTCTTAACAGAATTTGAGCATATCAAAAATGTTCTGAATATCATCTGAACCAAGCGTGTTCTAAGCTTGCTGTCAAACGCTTGTGCTCAGCTCTTAACTCTGTCTACTCAGTTATCAGAAGCTCAAAACATGCTCAGAACGGAGAAAGAAACACAATTTTTTAGCTCTGACTGCTCAGAGGCAAATAGAGTACGTTATTGTGTTTTAAATTGTTATATTTTCTCTTATACTTATACGTATTATAATCTCCTCACTACTGATACAATTTAGATTATGTCAATGGATACATTTCTTATTAAAAAGAAACAAATGCCTTCGAAACTTCAAAATGAAATGGAATCTCATGATTTTTTTTGGGATCTCATGATAAAAATCATGATAATTTTTTTTGAATCGCTAACACTGCGTCGCAGAAAATTTTCTTTTGTTACATTTTGTCGGGGGTCAAATCATTTACTTCACTAATGTGGCAAGTTATTCATTCGTAAAAAAAATTAACCTCGTGATGTTGATCAGACTTGTAACTACGATGATATAAGGAAGACGAAAAAAGTGGGTCTCACAATTCTGTCTGTCTGTTAGACTGTTAGGCCTACAGCCGAAAACGTTTTTTTCTTATTTTTTTTACCTTTGTTACATTGTTACTGTCTTTCTGTCTGCTCGTCTACAGCCTAAACGGCCAGATCAAAATTCTTCAACACGTTTTTTTTCATTTTTTTAGAACCAAAAATAACAGTACCTGCCATACAATTTTTTTTTAGAAATTTTATGTAATCGTATTTTTCTAAAATACGGCTAGACAACTTTAAATTACTTTTAGTTAAGGCTTCCTTTGAGTGGAAAACCCTTTTTCAAAAAATGGGTGTTAGTGGTATACCTTCCAAAGAACCATTTTCTTAATTTTAGATTTTCTTTAAAACGGTATCACTGATTAAAATATTTTTTTTTATACAGAGGCTTCCAAGAACTATAAATATTTTTGCCATTAAATTTAAGAAAAAATGTTTTTTGAATTTTTGAAAAATGTTTCAATTTTTTTTTTTTTATCAAATATTTCGAAAACGATATAATCGATTTAAAAGTTTTAAAGTACTCTCTAAAATATTTTTTAAAAAATCTTACATATATGAAAAATACAAAAGTTAGAAAACTGGAAAGGAAAATATTTTTGTTTCTCAAAATCAAAATGAATATAAATAAATACGCGAAAAAATTTGCATACCATGAGTTTTCCTTAAAAATGTTTCAAGACTTTTATATATAAAATATTCATTTTTAAAATAACGGCTCCAACGCTTTTAAATCTGCCCATACAATCATATTCAATATAGAATTAAAATGGCATTTCTTTTTTTTTTCATCTTAAACTTTCAACGAAGTTTTTTTAACTAATTTAAATATCGTACTTCATTCTCTTAAAAGATGTTCCCTCATAATTTCCATGTCTTAACATATAATTTTCTAAAACCCTCAGTGCCTTGAACATAGAACAAGTACATGCGACCCAGTCGTACATTTTATAATTCTAGATTTTTTATAAATTAGCATTTCCAGTTTCAATATTTTTTTATACAAAAAGTTCTTAACAATGCAAACCAGTTTTTTTCATATCAACATTTTGAAAATAATTCTGTTTACGGATTTTTTAAAATTCTATGTTAATTTTTTTGAAAATGAAATATTTTACAAAATGCATAGTCGATTTAATAGATTTTTAACACTTGATAAAATATTTTACGAAAATATTGTACTTCTATGAAAAATTAACCGAACTTTCTAAGAAATTTAAAAAAAAATTATGGAAAATATCTTTTTTTCAAAAAATGACTCCTTTGATTTTTATAAAATTTGTCTTTATTCTAAAATTAGTTCGATCTATGTACATTAGGTCCTTATTTCGGTCCTTAAATTGGACGTAGTCTTAGATAGCCCTCAATCGATTCAAAACATTGAAAAACAATTTCGTAATTTTTTCAGATTTTTATTTCACCCTCCCTATTTTATTTATTGCACCTCCCTTTTGTCACTTTAAGGTACTAATTATGCGTAAAGGATTATTCTTATAAAATGCGATAGTAAATCAAAATGTATAGATAAGATTCATACAGGAAAAAAATTGTATCGGTGGGGGGTTCAACTTCCCCCGTTCAGGCGGGTGGGGTAATTTTCTAGAAATTTGGACAAAAACAGAAAAAAAAAATATTAAAAAAAAAAAACAAGAACTCTTAAATTGCCACTCCTTAGCTTTATTTTAAAGCCACGATTCCATAATATGCTACCTAAATAAAGCTTTTATTTTTAATAATTTTTGGAAAAATAATTCTTTGTAATAATAATTTTTTGTTTGTTTAATTTTTAATTTGAAAATTATTTTCTCAAAAGCTATTTCAAATAAAAACTTTATTTAGGTAGCATATTATAGAATGGAATCATGGCTTTTAAAAAAGCTAAGGCGTGGCATTGTAAGTGTTCCCGTTTTTTTTTTTTTTAATTTTTCAGTTTTGATCCAAATTTTGGGAAATTACCCCTACTGCCTATACGGGGGAAAATAGACCCCCCTCCAATACTTTTTTTCTGGTCTAAATCTAATCTATACCCTCAGATTATTTTTGGCGTTTTATAAGAATCACCCTTTCCCCATAGTTAGTACCTTAAATGAAAATTGGGTGACCGGGGGATGAAATAAAATAATAAAATCTGAAAAAATTAGGAACATTTTTGTTTTCTATGTAGAACCATTTGATGCCTATCCATTTCAGAATTAAAAAAAAAAAAAAACAATGTTAGAACCACCCTTGTGCATATATCAAAAATTCCAAAAAAAAAATTACACATAGCAACTATTTTTTTCTTATATACGAGTATTTCATTTTTATTTTTCAATTTTCTTAAAACTATCTTAAAGCTAGACAAAAATTCATAAAAACTATCCTACTTATCAATATTTTAAAACTAACTTACTGGCCCCAGTCGGGCGCTCTGAGTTAAACTATAATAACTTAATGCTAATTCCTTTCGGCCTAAGAACTATCTTAATACTAAATCCAGGTCGGTTTTATTTTTTACCGAGAAGAATTTACAATTTATTTTTTGGTTTTATATAAAACTTACCAACTACATAAAACTAAATTAAAGCTAATTAAAACTAATTAAAACTACTTGAAACTACTTACAACTAATTTTAAACTAATTACAACCTACTTATAAGCTACTTACAAACTAGAACAGCCACAGCAAGCATTTTCCGGTTTTATATTTTTTTTTGTATTTTTGTTGATTTTATATTTTTTTTTTTTTTTTTTTTTTTTGGTGCCACCCTGACTGTCCCTACTTAAAACTAACTACCTAAACCTATGTAAGTCGGCCATACAAAAGAAAACAGCAAGGTCAACTATTAAATGTCTGAAGGAACTTCATCTTCGTTTTTCAACCACCAGAACTGGTTCTCCTGCTTTACCCTATCTCTTCGGTCCCGTTCGGACACAGTCCTACTGAACCGAAGGTGCTCAGCTCCGTCTTGTGCGAGGACGTCTCGACTGTAAAGGAGCCGCCAATCTACAGTTCTACGGCTGACGTGGTAGATTAGTGGAACCGCCGCTCTATCCTGGATCAGCCCTCGACTGTCTAGATGGAGGAAAGCATTGGGCGGAATAAAGTCGCTTAGACGCACACTCTCGTAGTATTCGTATTTAGGGTAATAAGCCCCGAAAATTAATCTGTTAGACGAGGACATCGCTCTTGCAATGTGACCTCGAATAAGCTTCAGCAAGAAATTATCTATCCTGTTTATGTTGGCCCCGTTGTATAGAGCCAGGTTGGAATAGTAGTGTTTGTACTCCGACTCTGGTGTTCTGTGCAATCCAAGGCAGCGTCGAAGACACTGCCTCTCAAACACCCGAATCTTTTCCATTTGAGATGGGGCAACGTTGAACCAAACCGGGCACCCATAGGCAATTATCGGCCGGATAAGGGCCATGTAGCAAATCACCTTCACCCTGCTGTCAAGCCGGCTGCTATAGAACAACCGTTTTGTCAGGCAAAAGCTCCCATAGCCCTGGCCAGAGCAGCATTTATATGTCTGTCGAAATACAAATACTGATCCATCCAGATGCCAAGGTACTTTACTACACTTTCACTCGCCAGTGGATGTCCATTTGGCCCTACGATCACCAGCTTGCGCCAGTTCTTTCTCGTATCCCTTGTGGGATAGCAACTATTAATAGTTGAACATTTCTATTAACGGCTGAACGGAATCAGATTAATTTTTTTGTATACTAATTTCAAATACGTAAATAATATTGCTTTAGGTTTCATTTTTTGTTTTTGTTTTTTGAAAATTCAATATCTCAAAAGGGAAATATCGGTTTTATATGTACATAAATAAATACAAAGGATATACATACTGTTTTAAGAATTTAGTTTATGGGTGATTTTTGAAAAAATGGAATTTTTGATGGCTCCGCTGATATTTTAATGACCATTCAAGTATTCAATCTGATTTTTTCATAACTGCAAATCTAATTAATGTCTACATGACCACACAAATTATTTTTAAGATCTGATATATTTGCATTAATTAAAAAATGCTTCAAAGTGCCTAATTCTCAGTGCCCTGACGTGTTCCATGTCCATCATTTTCGAATGGAAAAATTCGTATACATTTCTCTTATTTTAGTTATTTAAAACCAAAACAAAACCTCAATTATTAAAGTTAGGTAATAATTTATCTTTCCTTGATCTAAATTAATTTTAAGAACCACTATATTTATTACAAAAAAATCATTGAACTCTGTCCCTCGCGAATTAATTATCACTCCCCTTAAAAATTGAAACAGTTGAAAATATCTTAAATGAAAAAAAATCGAGGTTTCAGATTTAACAGCGTTAAGCATTAAGTCTGGTGAAAATAAAGTCATATCCGTATCTTACGCCCGTTTGCTAATTTATTTGTTAGTAAGAACAGAGAGGTCGTGGAATTGTTCGTGATGAGTAACTACATAAGAAATTTCTATGTAAGCAGGCACAATACGAGTAATTATATACAATTTTGTAATCTTTTTTACAATTTTTGGGGCAAAAATATGAAAAAAAAACTCAGTCCCCTGACATCAGTCCCCTGACCATAAATTACTGATTTTATCTCGTGAGGCCTTTGAAATGTTCATGCTGTTTTTCTTTTGAAATAGTTGTAAATTAGAAAGCAGGACTCGGTCGCATGAATTTACTCTTGTTTTCAAGTGGTTTAGAAATGTAACCATATGTTTATAAGGGGTTAGATGGCACCAGGATGAGTCTAAACAAGAAAAAAATTGTTCGGAGCGGGGTATTAAGGCGAGGGATACGGTTTTTTAAAATTATTATATTGAATAATTGACTAAAACAAAATTATAAAAAAAATTTACTTCCCTGGAGACACCAGTTTTCAAAAAATTACCATAAAATCATTCTTTTTTTAAATTTTTTGACGGGCTTGTTTTCAATTATGAATTATGTGAACATAAGAGCTGGTACGTGAGATCCAGTCGTGCATTTTATATATTTTTTTTTTTGTCAATTTCCATTAATTAGCTTTGGTCATTATTTTATGAATCGATGTGTAGTAAACAGTTTCGTTGGCTCCGTTACAAAGGCAGTAAGAACTTTGTTGAAGGAAACGATATGCCCATGCCCACTGCCACATACAAAATTATACTAACCGCTTTGAGGAAATTTCAATTTACATATATTTTCATCCCAATTCCCAACTTAAAGCCTTACATCCGGTGAGTGGTTGATAAATAAAAAGAAAAAAGAAATGTCTATGTACTCGTATATCCTTTCAGTAGGTGCTGTCTCAAATCACTTGTAAATTTGCTTTGGTTTATTGTGTAATATCCTCGAAAGACTCATCTGACCCGTAGCATTTAAATCTCAATGATTTCAATGGGTCAAACGTTCAGTTGAGCTTTGCAATGAAGTATTCCACTGAACCGCAGACAATCACAAAGAACGACAAGCATCGAGAAATCTACCGAAAGGCATCGTTGACATGAAGCTGCTGGATCCGTCATCCCCAACACGAGCCATCCTCCTTCCTCAGCACGAGTGTCCCAGTTTCGAATGAGCGTTCAGCGTTCATGTTAATTCTGTAGAAGAAATACCCCTTTGTCTCCATCCCTTCTCTTATATGATGGTCACACCCAACATTTCATGCATTTTATCGAATGTAAGCCAGGCTCATGTGGATTGTGGATGTCCTTGATGGACATGAACATCGATGATAGAATATCTGTGTTGCAGCACTGTTGGGTCATCATATGTGTTGTTGTTGTTGTTGTTTTTGGCATTGACGGTGTATATGTATTGGTATTGTATCGATGGCCGTCAATTATTTTCCGGCTTGATGTTTACCCCAATCCTTTTGCACTGCCGTTGTACAACGTTAACAAGATTATCTCCAGATTGTGAACACTGTCATTATGTCGCTTGATCGATGGCAAGAGTGGTGAAATCTTTAATTTTCTCAGTGCATTTCAAAGAACATTTTGTTATTTTTTTTTTTTAATTTTTACTGAAGTGATTTAAGACAATTGACATATTGAAGTGTCATCATGCCCAATTAATCTTCAATTGAACAAACTAAAGAAACAGTGTATTAACCATATTTCATTTATATGTTGTAAATGAATCAGCAATATAATAATCTCTTATTCTGCTTGTGTGTAGGTAATAGGTACGTGTGTATGGTAGATGCAAAGCACAGTTATAGCACATTAATTTTCTTTATTTCGAAGAATGCATTCACTGCAATTTGCGGGTGGACACTTTGAATTCTAGCTAAGGTAGGTAGGGCTTAGGGCTGAGCAAGTGACCACAAGACCAGAAAATTCTTGGTCTTGTCACTATATTTGCCTCGGAAACTTAGCCGAGATTGTAATAATACCATCTTTAAAGCATCCAAATAGCACCGAGACATAAGCGTTTATTGATTCTTTTAAGCATGAAGATGATGTGGCAAATAATCTTATTAAAATTCTCCCTCTGCTACGCTCACAAAACAGTTAATTCATTTTTTATTTATTTTTTTATTTTTATTTCAAGTAAGGGCTTCACAATTTAGTTCAGAACTTGGTCTGAGGCTTTCAAAATTTTAATTTTAATAATGCAACCAAAAAAAACACCATCATAAAAATTAATAATAGATTAAATTTAAGAAGGTCTTCCCTGAAATCTTAAAAAAAGGTCTAAAAAAACAACTTGTATTGAAATTGTTTGATAGTTGCAGTATATTTAAATTGAATAATTTAATTTTAAAATTTTAAGATATTTGACATCCAAGACAGCCGAGACTCAGTAAATTCCTCGGTCTCTTCTTTAGCCCAGAAAAAATGTTCAAATAAAATGCCAATCTGCGGAAAAATTCGAAGTGAAAGTTTTTGAATGCAATTACCTTTATTTGTGCTAAAGGAAAACTTATGCGCGAAAGTCCTACAAGCAAATCTGGCTTCCGTAAAAAGTTATTCAAGGTTAAATGTCAAAAATACTGTTTTTTTCACTTATAACTTTAAAACAGTACATGTAAGTAGTTAAAGTAGTACATACAAACTTGTAGATAACATAATTTTCTATAAAAAATATTATAATACTTTTTTTCTCACTGATGGTTAAGAAGATATCGGCGTTTGAAAAAATGTAAATTGACGAAAATACACCTGTTTGCTTATAACTCATAAATGGTGGTGTTATCGAAAACATTCGTGAATAAGGTTTATGCACTGTGTTACCTTCTATATAAAAAAACATATTTATATTTTCTAATAGTGACAATTTTACAGATATAATTATTTGAAAAATTTCATCAAAAACTCAAAATTCCAGATTTAAGTTTTTAATTCTGAAATAATGAAGTTTTCATAAAATAATTTATACTCACTTTATAGACTACAAAATAATCTACAAAGAATATTAACACACTTTCTTCCAAACGAGTGACCAGTGACAAAATATTGCTACGAGTACTTCAAAAAGGTAAAGTATCAAGAATTATCAATTTTCGCTAACCATTCTTAAACGGTTAATGTTAGAAAATTTAATTTAACACAGTTTGTAGTTTATTCAACCTTCTACAATAAATACATATAATTTAGCAATCATTAAATCATTTGTAGGACTGTCATGCCAAAAATGTTTTTTCCGAAGTACTGCCTTTCTGTCATGAATAAGTGCTTCTAATCTAGCTGTTCGGACTCGGCCAAAAATTTTAGATCCCCTCCATTCCTGCCAACAATAAGCACACAGGAATTGTTGAAAGTTGTTAGTCACTAGGCCCTGGTTCTGCATGATCTGTTGCACCACTAAATTCATTTTTAATCATTAAAAAGATATTATTTCTTATATAAAATGGACAAAAGTCAAAAATATCGGTATTTTACGTTTTTCACTTAAATGGTGATGTTTTTAATAATATATACTTTTCTTAGAGACGATAATATTTTCTATAAGAACTTTTACGAGGCCTTTCTTGATACGAGTCCCCAATATAAAGATATTGGGATTTCAAAAAAGGTCAATTTTTGAAATTGCTTGTTTTTCGGGCCCAAAATGATTTCCGCCGTGACATAATAAATAATGATAGGGTTATTTTAGACGGTCATAGTACAAACAGTTTTTAACATAGAGGTAGGGGTCTTTTACCCCCATTCAAGCAGGAGGGGCGATTTCCTGAAAATAATACAAAATATTTAAAAAAATATAATTAAAACAAATGGTAACACTAACAATCAAGTGCTAAATTTTTTTTTTACCTTGAGGTCTGTTCTTTAATTTGTTATTGAAAATAAGTTATTCCTGTGCATAGTTTTCGAAAAAATAAATTTCAAACTCAAAATTAAAAAAAAAAAAAAAAACTCAAAGAACTATACAGGGTGATTGGTATAAGGTGCACCAAAAAGCTGGAGCGAGTAAGACAAGACAAGAAAAAAATCGTCCCCCCCGTTAAGGCAGGAGGGGCAATTTTGTAAAAAATATGTGCAAGTGAACTGTTTTTGAAGATTAATTTTCAAACTCGAAATTAAAAAAAAAAAAAAATATTTTTTTTTTCAAAATTTTATGTAAATGAGTATAATTTTTTTTTTCAAAATTCAATGCTCTTTTTAATTTTCAATAAAAAACAGAAAACCGGATGTTAAATTGTATCTTAGTTTTTGAGTAATTATAAAAAAATAAAAGTACTTTTTTCCAAGATTTCGTTTTTTAAGCTAAAATCTGGAAATTTGGGTTTTTGACGAAATTTTTCAAAAAATTACCTATATCTTTAAATCTGTATATAGAAGGTAACGCAGTGAATAGACCTTGTTTAAAAATGTTTTCGATAACACTCACCATTCCTGAGTTATAAGGGGGTAGGTATTTTATTAACCATCTGTATGTTATCTACAAGTATTTCATACAATACTTTTAATACCATGTACCGTTTTAAATTTATTAGTGAAAACCCAGTATTTTTGACATTTAACCTTGAATAACTTCTTACGGAAGCCAGATTCGTTTGTAGACTTTTGCTTGCGTTTTCCTTTAGCACAAATAAAGATTATTAAATTTAAAAATCTTCACTTGGAATTTTTCCAGTGAAAGTACAATTTTTCCTAGGCTATCTTAGATGCTTCAAATTTAATTACATCTCGGTCTTAAATAGAGATATGGCTGATATTTGACTTGTTTCTGAATAAAATCACAACACCGAAGCTTATTATCATACGCACATGCTTACGAATTCGTAATAGATTTTCAAAAAACAAAGCTTCAAAAGAAAAGACTTCTAAGGATACTTTTGAAAAAAAAGTTACGAAAATATAAGGTTCAAAAAACAAAGCTTCAAAAACCGGAGATGCAAAAAGAGAGAGTTTCAATAAACCAGAGTTACCCAGGGCAAAAGATCGAAAGAAAAGGTTTCAAAAATTTTGTTTGGAAATTTTCCCCCAAAACATCGATCAAAGCAATGGCATTTAAGCCGTTGCATCGTCCTGGTTAGTCCATTATCATAAATTTTAGTAGTGAAATGAAAAATGTCTCATTTTTACTCCAGAACTCCCTCTTAATTTTTCAATCTTGTGTTACTTTGGCTTTTTGAGATTTTCTTCTTCGTAACTTTTGTTTTTAGAGTTTTTAGAAACTTGGTGGATAATGTTTGAAAAGTTTGAAACACTTTATCTTTCCGAAACTTTCTCCTTTCGTAATTTTGTTTTTCGAAACTTTATCCTTCGAAATTTTGTCTGTCGGGGCTTTAACTATTGAAACTCTGGCCATTTTTCCACGCTACCTATTCAAATTAATAAGCATTAATACAGTGTTGAAGCTTAAAGCAGAATAGACGTTTCGTCCCATATGTCGTAACACTTTCTGATTCGTCCAAAGTGTTGTAACACCTTCTGACCTATAATATAGTTGGAAAGGTCTCAATCAATGAAATTTCTTTTTGTATCTCGTTCAGAGAAAGTGTTATGGTCCAATAACTGTTTAACTATACCTTAACTCTTATTACAGTTATTAAGCTATAACAATTTCCTTGCACGAGATACAGAACTATGCTCATGCAACAAAAAATAGCAGCTATTGATCCATTTCCAATGATTAAGGTTTTTTTGGTGCATTGCTTAGAAAAGCAACTCTTATGGATCAAAAATTTATAAAAGCATAATTTGTCCGTAATTAGTTGTGATTATTCTCCGTTCTATGTTTTCTATGTTTTTTTGAAAAAAAACTTCTAGACCTCTAATTTTATGTCTTCGTGATGCCGTTCAATAGTCTTTTATTAGTTGTGACATATTCAATTGTTCGTGCGATGTTTTCTATGTTCTTACTTGATTTTCCTAAAATGTGCAAATATCTAAGGAAAAGTTCAATTTTGATTGATTAATAATTTGTCTTTAATTAGCCTTTGATTATTATTTATTGATTATATGTGACAATTTTAACATTGTTTCCTTTGGTTTTTGTTTAAATTCATTAATTTATATGAAGTTATATTCAAGCAGAGTTTAAAATTGATTATATTGAACTGTTTATTGCCTTTTTATGTTTTTACTTGGTCAAATTAGGTGATTTCGTTGGAAATACATAGAAAACATCGCATGAAAAAAACTGAACTTTACGACTAATTAACGAAAAATTATTAAACTATAAATTGTCTAGTCTTAGAAGTTTTAAATACTTTTTGAAAAAAAAAAACATTGAAAAGAAAAATGACAAGTTCGAAAATGTCAAAACTTATTAACGACTAATTGATCACGAACTATTTAGCTGGTAAAAATTGATATCGAGTAAGCAAAGCACCTAAAAACATAGAAAACATTGCAATTGAATATGTCTCAACTAGAAATTTTTACTGATTTTCGACAGGGTGCTTTCGTTACTTGATATCAACCAAGTTAACATCAAAAATAAAATAGAAAACATTGAACAACAAATTCGAAAGTGTCACAACTAATTTACGCCTAATAACCCGAAAATTATCCACTCACCCATTTTTTGATTCGTCAAAGTTGCTTTGCTCTTTAAAACCTATCATATAAAGTGATATAACGATGGGACGAAGCGTCGCTACTCATACAATTATTTCCTTTCCATTTTCTTAGATTTTCTTATTTCTGTTACTGTTGAGGAAGGGTATTTGGAATTCTGATTGACAAAAGTATCGAAAAATTTATTACTTCCGATTTTTCACCAAAGCTTTAATAAATAAATTATAACAAAATTATTCAATTCAATCAACTGTAAATCTTACAAATAGCTCCAATAGCAATACCATCTTTAGATATTCAACAAAAGTGCATAAAATCATCTCGAATTAATCTTTTAGATTGACACAATCATTGAATTTCCCAGAAATGCAGTCAAAACCCTTTACCTACACAGACAAACTGTTTTTCACTGAATTCGAAATGAAGTAACACTCCAAGAGTAGCCTGTTTCTTGACAGCTTATTCAAGTGAATAATGTCGCCCACTTGTCTTTTAGCCATATCTATTTATAACGATTTAAAATTGAAATAAGTTTTCCAATGTATAGAGCCATCTGCAAAAAAAAAAACGCTACTGTTTATGTAAATGATGTCTTATACTTGATAGTCAGCCAAAGGAAGTTTTATCAAAAGAAAAATAAGCTATAAGAACAATTCGAACGAAATTGATGAGAAAACTCAATTGAGTCGATACAATTGAAAAAGAAATGGCTGCGGAAAAGAAAAACATTAAGGAGGAAGATGGTAGTTCGGACTTAATTGCATTCGACACCCTTTCAGGCGTCAGACCCATCTGGGCTGTGCCTCGTCAATATAGACAATATAGAGCTTTATATTAAGAAACTCAAGGAAATGCAACGACGATGCCTGATGCCATCGCCATCGTCAGCAGGGCATCCGCTTGATTTCAGTTTATGGAGAATAGAGCATTGGCAATGCTATTCAAACATCTATAGAAGCGCTTCTTCAATTACAACGATTCATTGCGAAGCAAGCAATGATACTTTCGGTTGACATCTTTAGCCCGGCAATATTCCAGAAGATTAATCTTTATTTAGACATTTTTCAATTCAAAGCTTTATTCATTGCACTTTGTGAGTTTGTGTCTTGTTTCTTTATATACTTATACTCATACAATACATATCTATGCATATAGTGAGAAGTCGATATGGGAACAATCAATAAAGGCGTTAAGGGATTTTTGCTTTGAAAAATTATATTCAATCGAAAAATGGAAGGAATTTTATGGATAGCATGCCAATTCTAGCAGTAGATTCCTCATTCTAATGTGACGGAGAAACTTTTAACCAAATTTATTCACAATTCAAATCATGGTGATGGTGACTTTATATATTCGCACTTACTGTTGTAAGGAGAAAATTTGAAGATTGTAACATTATATGGCATAAACTCGTAATGATGGCATCTTAAGTAAAAATCTCTTAAAAAACGCAAATAGATAAGCCTTTGGGTTTAACTCTTGCCTTGAATGTTAAATGAGAAAAGAAATTGAATACTTCGTTCGTATATATGTCTGTATCTTGCTAGCAAGGCTATGTGCGGGGCTACGGGATTTTATCTTAAAGACCACTTAGATTCCACAAAAGGTTATCTAAGTTTATTTATATAAATTGGCCAATAATAGATTTTTTAAAAATATTTTTCAAATCATATCAATTTTTGGCACATCACTCGTTGAAAAAAAGAACAAATTGAGATTTATCTATCATTTTTCCGAGGCAAAGGAAAGTGAATTGAGATATCAAATCGTACAATACAATATTTTACTATACTTTTTCTTAAAGCTTAAATACTTGTTTCACGAAGTCGATATTTCCAATTAAATGGAAAGAAGCAATTGTGTTACCTTTGCCGAAAAAAAAACTTCACCTGAAAATTTGTGTGCTAATCGTGGAATAAGTATTCTTAATATCTTATGTAAGCTTCTTGAGAAAATAATGCACATCCAATTGCTGGAATTCATTCAAACTAGCAACAGCCGCGACTCCGCTATGCATAAAATCACATCCGACCTTAGAGCCGAGGTTGACAAGGAAAATGTGGCAGTTCTCACCCTATTAGATTTTTCGAAGGCATTTGACTGCGTTGACCATATATAATCCTTGAAATCCCAGTTTGGTTTTTGTAGGCCGGCTATGTCACTTGTTAGTGGGTTTCTGTCTGAATGTGCTCAAAGAGTACGCATTAAAGATACAGTTTCTGACAAATTAACTTTTTCCAAAGGGGTTCCGCAGGAATCTATATTGGGTCCGTTATTATTTGCACTGTTTATTAATGATTTGGCTAGAGTCAATACTAATGCAAAGACTCATCTGTATGCTGACGACGTGCAATTATACCTTAGCCGCCCTATCGGATTGTCTGAAGACCTTAGTTTTCGTATCAATGAAGACAGAACGCATAAATGAATGGACAAAGTGCAACATGTTATTTTTCAATCCAAATAAGTCTAAATGTTTGTTTTTCTACAGAGATCCCTCATTATGTGATATATCAACTATTAGCTTAAATGGATATCCTCTATTTATTGTCGAAAAGACAACGAGCTTAGGAATAGTCTTAAGCTCTCACTTGAAGTGCTGTGATCATATAAAGCTTATGTTAAGTAGGATTTACAGTGGATTAGACACTTTGTACGGGCACCTTGGCGCAAACTACCTACATACTCGGTGATTGATAGTGTGAATTTTTATACATCCCTGCAACACTAATTTTATACCTTCGATACTCGAATGTTTCGCTGCCAGCTTCAGATAATTTTTTTTAATCTATTATCACGGCAGAAAATGAGCTTTTCCTTGCTCCATGCTTGATAGTTTCTTTTCGATTCCATCATCCGCCTACGAACGATCATTTCTTGTGTTAGCTCTTCGATAACAGAGTAAAGCTAACCTTATAATTATCCTGTATCAGGAATCGGTAAGTCGGCAATAGAACCTTAGTAATGAACCTAAATAAAACTATAAAACTACAATTAGATTTTTCGGCTTTAACGAGGCGATCTATCATCCGAAACTAGAAAAATTGGGATCGAAATTTGATCCACGCTAAGCGTGACGGTACTTGTGTCCATCAGTTTACTGGGGACCACGTAAACATCTATTTTCTTCCCAAAAGGTAATTCCGAATATCGGTTTTGTGTGAATTTGCAGTCGATTAAAATTTGTTTTGTAAAGGTACGCAATTAAAGCAGACCGTAGTGCCCAGCAGTGCAGAGAAATATCCAACGCCAGCTCTTGGAGCACGACCACGTGCGAAGGTCTCTCACTGTTGGTCACACAACATACTTGGGGGATCCTATATATATTAATACTATTCGTAGTAGACACCGAACATCGGCCGGAATTTCTCTATCTGGTAAACAGAGAACCGAAGTGCTTATCAATCGGTCGCCACCGAGATCTGTCCACAAGCCAGAGTGAACGGAGCGCGTCGTTATTCGCATTTCAGCAGCATCCTCACATACTGTGTACAGAGCACACTCTAACCTATCTTGACCTGAACCAGCCTTTTCAAGCCATAAAATTCTCCGGTGTTCAATTCTATAACCATCAGCTAAGAAGCTGAAAATAAAATCATCAACCTACTTCAAATCAACAGAATCGGATCACACCAACATCAACTCATCTTATCCACGTATAATCTTATCATTTAATCATCTAACTACTTATTACCTTATCGCCTAGTCTAAGAGTAAAATTTGGGATAATTCTCTCTTTCTCCGAGTTAAGTAATTATTAAAATTATTTTTTTTATATGTTCAAATTAAAAAGATTTTATCTCTTCCACCAAGCAACAATTTAGCTTTTACAAGAAAATTAACATCAACGCCTAGAGAGCGTCACTTATCATCCAACCAACAAAGGAGTGCGCACCACTTTATTGGACGGAGCCTCAGAATCATAAAGTAATGTCGGTGAGTTCACATATATGTATGCACGTATATATTGTTTGAATGGATATATTATAAAATCAAGATAATTTGAACGATTTGACGAAATCGATTTCGTATCTATATAAATTTTTGATATATTGGTAATTTGAGAGAGAGAGAGAGAGAGAGAGAGAGAGAGCTAACCACACAGTTTGAAAATAATAAAATAAGAATCAGAAGCCTCTTCGAAGATAACTGAATTTAAACCGCAAGTAAGAGCACGCGTATTTAAATTTCTCGAGTTTTAAAAGCAAAACAAATTTAGAGAAGAGACATATCAAAAGTCCGATTAAAACCTCTCTTCCATTAAGATCAATTTATCAGAGCGCACTGGCTCTATGTAAATATAAATCCACACTTGCGGTTTAACATTCGAAGAGAATTTATACAAAGAAGAATGTGATAAGAAATTAACTACTTTTTTTCTCAATAAAAATCTGATACCATGTATGAATTTTAACCCAATTCTTTTGTTTCTTTTCTCCAGGAGTGAGTGATTTTTGTAGTAGATGGGAAAGTGAGTAGGTCAAAGCGCGTCGACGGAGGTTGCATGTGTAGGCAGTAGGCCAACACATAAGCATAAATTAGGGGTTATCGCCAGTATAAGAGGAGTCGTGCGGTAACCACGGTGTTTTTACTCAAGAGTATTAAACGGTGGGAGGGTATACTCCGGGAACCAGCACATCGATAGGTTCCCCACAAAGAGATGTACTTCAAAAATGTTGCTTAAAACAGAACTTAAAGGGATCGTGAGCCCAATATGAATTATTTTTATTATCTTTGAATAGGCATGTTAAGATTAGGTACGGCAGTCCAGCGGCGGGTGCAAGTTCCCACCCCACCGACGAGTTAGCTTTTGGCCTTCGCAAGCATGCCTGCATGCACTCAGTTGACTGGACACCCTACGTTGCATACTTAGGCCTCCTCAGAGAATCCTGTGGTTCTGAGTGGACTTAGAGAGGGCAGATCACCGCCCATATATAAAGTAGGACCATCTTCCGTTACAACTTTAAGATTAACAGTTTTCATTATTCCTGGTGAGTTGAGGATAAGATTATTTAAAACACTGTTATTACTGTTTTTTACATTGGGACGACCCTAAACTTGATAATGATTGTGAGCACCGCATGAATGTAGCTTTAAATTATTGTGTTCGAAATGTTTTGGAACTGCCCAGGTTTAGTCATGTTGCACAATTCAGATTACGCTTGATTGGTTGTTCTTTCAATGCGTATGTCCGATAAAGATTGCATATATATTTTTTTAAGCTCTACTTATGTGAGTACTTTTCGCAGACAACATCCGTGAGGAATAAAGACTTTTGTATTCCTCTTTTCAAAAGAACTGTAAGGTAGAATTCTTTTGCTGTTTAAATACTAAAAAGTTGGAATGCAGTTCCACTCAACGTTCAAACGTCACCAACTTTATCAATTTTAATAAAACGTACATGGTCTCATATAAATATTAAATCTTCTTTCTAACAGCTATATTTGTATCCAGTTCTCCTTATATTTTATTATTATTTACATAAGTTAACTTTTTAAAATTTTTGTTTGCATTGGAGAATTACAGAACTCTATCAGTCGTAATTGAGATTAATTTTTTTTTCTTTATCTTATCAATTTAATGTCTATTCCTTGCTAAAGCTTCTCCAAAAAATTATTGTACAATATAGGATTACGTATCTTGTGTACAATATCCATGAAATAAATGAAATGAAATGAAATGAAATATTTGCTTTTATCACAAAGTGTCCAATCTAAGCCGTCCCACTAGCGGTGTAATGTAACATCAAAACTCTTCTCAAATTTTTACAAATATCACTGTACTGGAGGTTCTGAGTGTTATCAGTGAGCGTATCTCAACTTCTGGCTGATTCGAGAGGTGATTCAAATAAAGTGACATTGAAATTTCAATCGAGACGACAGTTTTAAGCTTTCTCTTTCTGGGCTTCCCGTCACTAACACCTTACGGTCATCCCGGTTCAAAATTAAAACATCCTGCAATGTAGTGAGCAGTGTTGCCGCAACCTGAAAAAAAAGTCGCTAGACCAACCTTCAAAAGTCGCTAGATTAGCTAAAATTTTGATAACAGGAAGTCGCTAGAAGTCGCCAAAAAAAAAATAAACAAAATTTGTTTTCAACAAACTGTTTATTGTTTTAAAGCAGAGAATATCAATTACCAAGAAGCCAATCTTTCGTACGTTTCACCCTCCAAAACCCATTTGTTTACATTGTTGTATTTGTAATTTCACTTCGTGACGATGAATAGATGTGAATTGCAACAACAATGTAACGCGGTGAGATTTATTTGTTTTGACAGCTCAGTTTTTTTTTCTTTTGAAAATTGGAAAATAGTTTTGAAAATTCTTCGGCTAAAAACAAAAATATCGTTGTTAAATTGTTTAATGTATACAAACAATTGTAATTAATAGTTAATATTCATCCACAATTATAATAAAATACAAAAAATTAATCTATAAATTGTTTTTAATCACTCAGATTTCCGTTCATCTTCAATGCATCTTGCATATAATACAGGGTGGCCCTTTCTTCATCCAGAATAATTTTAAAATTATTGTTGGATATATTCTAAGGAAAAAAATATTTAAGAAAATACGAAATAAAAAAATAGTTTTTCTGCAATTTGACACCCGGAACTTCAATTTGTTGTTTAGATTCCACTAAACTCTCAATTTCCACTTTAGAAGTATTAAAGTAGATATTAGGTGGGTTTTATTATCTTCTGTCGGGATTCGGGTATTGATCTGGATTAACTTTAAGTACAAAAAAGATAAAGGCCACTTTACACGATTATAGATATAGATTATAGATAATGTAAAAAAATTAAATAGTTTTAACAAAAACATTAACTTTTTTCTTACTTTAAAGTTTGAAAATTATTTTTAAAAAAATCATTACGAAACAACTTAATTTGAAAAATTGATTTGAGAATGGATTTTAAGAAATTATAGCATGATTTCGTAGCTATTGTCGTATTTTTAAGTTATTTTCATTCATTCAAAAAAAATTAATTTAATTTTGATTAATTTTTATTTTTTTTAGGGAGAAATAATCGGCCCCTCTTAAACAATTTGTTTTTCTAAAAATATTATTTCATAAATTATACTGCATGAAATAGGGGACACCCCGTATTTGGTTTTGTTTTGAAGTCTAATTGACAGACCGAGGTGAATAATTCTGACCACGGAGCGTGTTCAACAAATAGAAACCAAAGTAGGGCCCGGTTCACATTGGTACGTATTTGGCGTAAACTAGTGTGTAGCAGCGTAAAGGCTCGCCCAAACCAACGCGAATGCGGAGCGACGACGAAATTTTGTTGTTGTTTAGCGTTATGTAATTGTCATATTTTGTACAATTGTGAATGATTCGCTGCGAGTCGCTCCACATTCGCGTTGGTTTGGGTGAGGCTTAAAACAAAGTGACGAAAATTTAAATCTATTTTCACATGTCCTACTCGTAGCTACATTTTTGCGTAGTAGGCTTTTCAATTATTACTTCAATAGTGCACAAGAATAGGTACTCGTAGTAGGTATATTAATCGAATATGAAATAAATTTTAATTTCCAAAATGGAAGAGAGTTGACGAAAGTTTTTTTATTTTTGCATAGCATTGTTTATCTGTTATATTTTGAATCATTGCGAATAATTTGCTATGATTTGGTGTTGGTTTGAAGGAGCTTTTAATTCAATTGCTCTCATAAAGCATGAATTAAAAAAAAGAATAACGGATTTAGGTGTGGATTTAACTAATAAATAAAGGCAACCCCAAACCAACATGAAATCATAGTCATAGCGAATCATTCGTAAAGATACAAAATATGGCAAGCACACAACCTTTAAAGGCTCTCCCAAACCAATGACAATTTGAATCATTCACAATAGTTCAAAATATGACACATACACAATGCTAAAAAACAATAAAAAATCGTCATCGCTCCGCATTCGCTTTGTTTTAGGAGTGGAACCGGACATTTCGGTCCGAATTTTCACATTTCCCCATACAGTTTTGAAATTTCGAAATTTGCGATTTCGGTGAATTTAAATAAAAACGAGACAAATATCTAATCTCACAGTTTGCACTTATTTAGTTTCAAAAAAAGGAATGACTCAAAAGTTATCATGTAATAGCAGAAATAAGCCCGTGTAAACACCAAACACCAATGAAAATAAAGACAAAAACAATTTGTCAATATATGTTCCCACCAAAATGAAATTCGAGCTTGTAGTTAAAAACTATTGATATTTCAAGTATATGGAACAAGATTTCATGAATATTTCGATGAAATCTCAATAAAAACTCTAGATCGGTTTCGTGGGAACGTGGTATTAGATTGCGTATTATGCCTTAACTACAAGTCTGTTCATGTACTTCCCATAACTACGAATTTTATATGAGCTTTAACAGAACTTTGGGCTAAATTCGTGGAAATTTGTATTTTTGGGAGTACGTGAACAGACATTACAGTTGCACATTTTTGAAAATTACCAAAGTAAAAATATTTCCCCTTTGAGCAGTTGTTTTATGAAAAAGAATATAAAAATTTTTTCTTTCACCAAATTTTATTTTTATTTTTTATTTTTGCAATATTACAAAAGTAAAAAAAAATTCCTGCTAGAGCAGTTGTTTTGTGAAAAAGAATACACAAATTTTTTCTTAAATCAAAATTCAAGCTTCCTGCATCATTTTCATAAGTTTCCCACTGAGAAGCACTTTCCCGAAAAAATCAATGCTCGTGTAAACAAGAAAAACTCAAGTTTTGAAACCATGCTTTTACCATTTTGCTCTCGTAGTTTATAACATAAACATGACACACTATAATATCCGTACCACTTATTTGTCACCGGTATTATATCAGTAACCTACACCTTTTTTTATTTAAAGTTGCTCCAAATCTTCCACATAGTTTTAATTTGGATGATATATAAGGTTAAGTAAGCACTTTAGATTTCGTTCTTCAGGTTTTAATACTTTTTGAACATGTCCCACGATTTTCAAAAATAAACGACAAATAAATTCACCATTCCTATACAGACTGTGGTCAGTGACTAGTTGCTTCTATGTGTGCGGCTGTCACTAGTGGTGAGTGACTAGTTGATTCTATGTGTGCGGCTTGTACTGCTTTTCACTAATACTTTGCAAATATAATCATTACAGCTGTTCGCTTCAGCTTGTAGGCAAATCAAACTGACAGCTGAGGATTGCCATCTTTATTAGTTTATCTATGTTTTAAAGTTACTTAGAAAAATATGATTAAACAAAAAAAAAAAACAGTTCGGTCTCAGTGTTAAAAAAGTCTAGGTATATAGTATACATAAAAATGTATGTATTATAAATATCAAATACATAGATACATATTTAATCTGAGTCTATGGAATAAATATTATTATCATCAATTCTATCGTCTACATCGGTTTCAATACTTTCTAATGTATTTTAAAAACATTTGTTTTTAAAATAATTTCAGATAATTCAAGTTATGACAGTTTTTTGAATTTTAAACAGATAGATGACTAAATGCAGACTACCACGCTCACTCGCACTTGCATTTGGGATACAGTGTGCAAAGTGGTGAATTTTAGTTTCCTGAAACTGGAAATATGAAATGTAAAATCTCAAATTATTATTCCAAGGCCAGGGATGTAACCTTACCAGGGCCGTAATTTAAAACGAAAATTTTATTTGCATATTAAAAAGTCGCTAGATAGGTCGTTAAAATCTAGCGGCATCAAAATTTTTGTTGTCGCTTTTGAAGTTGAAAAGTTGCTAGATATAGCAAGCAGTGAGTATTTTTTACTCTCAAAAACCTGCACAACAACAACAACAACAACATCATAAGGTAGAACTGCTTAGCACAGCCATAACTTTTGTAATCAATCTAATGTCTGAAGTGTGAAATCCTTTGGTTCTACTTATATATGGTCGTCGGGCAATACTTTATAATTTCGATGAACTATGAGTGAATCAGTCAGTCAGCCAGTTATGAATTTTATTATATTATTTGGAGTCCTATATCTCTGGAATTACTAAAGTTAAAGGGATTAAATCTAGTGAGCCGACTTTTTTTTAACTAAATCACCAAATACTGGAAATTTGAAGTCTATGACTTTATTGGTAAGTACTGAAGTAAGAATGAGTTTAAAAATCACCTAAGTTTATTCCTGTAAAAAGGGTGTGGTGTCATGAACTTGACTGGGGGCACTACCAATGATTTCATTTTCGAAAATAAAATTTATTTTAGAAGAAATCCTACTATTTCACTATATTTGTTTTTATGAAAGTTATTTTTCGGAGCCAATTTCCCATGTGCTAAGTTGCTACTTATTGCCATCAGGCAGCACGTTGATATTACATGAAAACCAAAAACCATCTTGTTCTCAATCCACTTTGTTTTCACCAAACACCACCCATTTTTTTCGATATCCCTTCTATTTATATTCTCAATATCTAAATTGTACATATGTTCTATAACACAACACTCTCATATATTAAATTCTTTGAGGAACTATGAGAATTGAGAAAAAGGCATGAAAGGAACAAGTACTTAGTTAAATTAAAATAATTGTTATTATTATTATAAATTCTATTTCTATTCTATTCTATCTTTTTTTTCTCTCATAAGAATATATAACAAAGTCAAATAGCGTTAATCTAAGCTTATACATTTTATTTACAAATTTAAAAGGAAATAAGGTCTTCTCTACCTAGTTATTTTTTTTACTGAAAATCTTGCACTAAAGTATACTTTATCTTGGCTGAGTCGGTGCTTTTATAAAGGTTCTATGATACCTTCATATTCACACTTTTAATATATACTTTCAATGGTCGTTAAGGCACGCTGCCAATACCTTCCAAAAAAATTTCGTCTCTCCTTACCTGTTCGCAATTCGACAACCTTCTGAGCTCTACCCAACGAACGTCGACTATATCATGAGCGAGAGATATTTTTTTTCTTCGGTTTGTCCCTTAAGTTGAAAATCAGTGGAAAATCATTTAAGGAAGAGCTGAAAGCAATTTTCACTTAGTTTTATTTAATTTTCTTAGCACTTTCATTTTTTATGTTTCAAAAGCTGTGGCATCTCTGTGGTGGTTTATCCTTTGCCAAACCATTATAACGCTAGAAAGCTTTTGGTTATAAAGGCATAATAGCTTCCTGCTATATAGGTAAGGTACCTTACCTACACTATCATCCCCACCCCCTTTACCTGTCTTCAGGTCGTGTTTTGTAAAAGGAAATTGGAAATCCAGGTTGAACATGATTGATCTCTGATGTGAATGAAATAATTAATTATTTGAGTATTATTATACTTTGCTTAGAGAGAAAGTTCCACGAGATTCTTTCGGCAAGTTGATTGATTAACGGCTTATACTTATTGTCAACAAAAAAGGGATAGGTATTTACAAACGAGTTATATTCTTATGTGATAAAATGTACTTTGCATTACAAAGCATTTTCTTAGTTCAATCAATTATAAATGCTGTGATTTACTTAATTAAATCTTTCATTTTGGCTTTCAAAAATAGAAAATATATTAACTAACCTACCTTCCTATGGTCGTACATGGCTGTTTCCAGCAGGAATAACCGTTAGGAACAAATCTTGATTATCTGAAACGTTACAAAATAAAACTTAAGAAGAAGAGACAAGTAAATTTTCCTGCTCTGTCTCATCTGTTGTTTTCACATTGTTCAAACAAACAAATTATTAATTACTCCATTGCTTAATGAAAACATTCAAATGAAGACACTTTCGCAAATGAAACTAATGAACTGTATTCAGTTTTTGACTCTGATTCGAAAACATGAAATTCATTCAATAAATAATAATAATAAAATGTGATTCATATGATTGTGTTTATAAAGGGTGATTTTTTTAGACGTGTTATTTTCAATCTGGCAATACCTTTTTATGGAGTTGGTCTTTCTGACAGCTGTCAAGTGATTTATGCTCAGTTTGGTTTGCCATTTCATAGTGAATAGACTTACTCCTGATCGAAGACCAAAGATGGGGTTGGTGTAGGTGTGTAATCTGATTGACAAAATTTAAGTCTCTCGTTCCGTCTTCTTAATCATTGTAGCGTTTTACAGGCGTAACTTCAAGCGATAAAAGAAGTATTATCTTGGCTCAAAGAAAACGTGATATCAACCTCAGATATTCGCATATTCTCTGATAGTCAAGCCGGTTTTAAGTCGCTGGACTCTGCCTCTATAAACTCTAGAACTGCCTTTAACTGTCGAACATCTCTGATGGAGATGGCGCAACAGTTCAATATTCACCTTTGTTGGGTGCCGGGCCATAGTGACATTCCAGGAAATTGTTAAGCTGATGAACTCGCTAGAAGTGGAACATTACTACCCATTTTATCTGATAGGACAAATATTGGTATACCTATCGCTTCTTGTAAGCTTTTGCTGAAGCAGGATGCTTTGGAGAGAACAAACATTAAGTGGAATAGCATCATTATACTTGTTTGGCGACAAAACTAATATGGCCAAATCTTGATTTAAAGCGCTCCATATGTGTTTAATATCTCTAAACAGACTGCACATCAGCTCTGTTGTAGGTGTCATAACAGGACACTCTGTTAAATAGGCAGGCACGCAAATCGGCTTGGCATACTTCAAACTATTTTTTCAGAAGCTTTATGGACGAGGAGGGGGAAGAAAAGATTCTTTACCTTCTCTGTACATGCCCAGCACTTTCAAAAGCACTTTTAGGAGACTACTTTTATAACGATCCTAGTGATCTGGCAAACATCGACATAAATAGTCTCCGTCAGAAAGCTATAAGTGGTTTAGCGAGTAAGGAACGTGTTTTCAAGATCCAACTCTGGTCTAAGTGTGTCAGTTTTAATTTACTGACAGCCACTTCTACCTAACCTAACTTAACCTACTCCTGAACAACGTTTTTGCAAAAGGTGGTCAAACATTTTGCCTCTCGACTGGAATTTATTCGAGCCAGCCGCAGTAGCCACTTCCCCGAAATCGTTTTTTAAACATAATGAAAAACCCTTATCTTTATAATAAAACTAAATTCTTGGTCATAACAATTAATTAAATGCGTTTTATTTCTTCTTGAAAACCACATGTCTAAAAAAAACACCCATTACAAAAAAGACAGATGAAGTACTTGGAAGATTTAATTTATTATTAACATTCACAAACACATAAATGGAAAAACATTCCAATCAATGCATTTGCTTTTTTGAAAATGATTCTCTTAGGTTTATTTGTTAAGTTAATACTGCACTACAACAATACCCCCTTTTTGATGAACTTAAAAAAGAAAACAAATCGTCACCTGAGTTATATTTTGTTTCTAAGTCCATTTTTTAAAATGTTGGGAAATCGTTTTTTTAAAGTTCACATCGAAAACTTTTGTTTATTTAACCTAACTTATTTTTGAAAGTGATGTTTTTTTGAAAGCTTTGAAAAAACAAATCACAAAGGAGAATGGGCAAATTGGCCTTTATGCTCATCACAACTATGTCATATATTTTTGAAAAGGTTTCTGTTAGGACAATATTTTATTGCAAAACCATTAAGCTCTAAGCAATTTGGCTCGCGAGATATTTGACTTCAAAGCACTAAAAAGAACAAAAATGCATCTGCCCATTTGGACATTATCTTCCTAATTAACATCAATCTGTCGTGCATAATTGGAAAGGTTATAACGGGTGATTTTTAAGAAGTTTAGAACTTCAAAAAAAAAAAAAAACACAAAAAAAAAAAATGAATGAAATATTTATTTGAATCAATAGTTTGAACCTTGCAATTTAATGTTTAAAGATAATTTCATGCAAATGTTGACCGCGGCTGCGTCTCAGGTAGCCCATCCGCTGAGTCCAATTTTGGCATACTCTTTCACACATATCGGCCGGTATCTCACGAATGAATGCATGGATGTTGGCTTCCAGTGCGTCAATCGAAGCGGGCTTGTCCCTTTAGACATTAGCCTTGACATACCCCCACAAAAAATAATCTAATGGTGTCAAATCGCACGATCTAGGCGGCCAATTGACCGGCCCGAAACGTGAAATTAACTGTTCACCAAACTCGCCCCGCAATTGCGCCATTGTTTCGCGTGCTGTGTGGCATGTGGCACTGTCTTGTTGAAACCACATATCATGCAAGTCAAGAACTTCCATTTCGGGCAAAAAAAAGTTTGTTATCATCGCTCGGTAGCGTTCACCATTGACAGTAACACTGCGATTCGCATCATCTTTGAAGAAATATGGCCCAATAATGACGCCGGCCCATAAACCGCACCAAACAGTGGCTTTTTCGGGATGCATGGGTAGCTGTTGCAATGCTTCTGGCTGATCTTCTCTCCAAATGCGGCAATTATGCTTATTTACGTACCCATTCAACCAAAAATGAGCCTCATCGCTGAACATAATTTTTCGATAAAAAAGCATTTCGAACCGAGCACGAATTTTGATAGTAAAATTCAATAATTTGCAAGCGTTGTTCATTTGTAAGACGATCCATGGTTAAATTGCAAACCAAACTGAAGCTGTTTGACAGTGACACAAGGTACTAAACACACGTCAGCTGTCAAAACCAGTGTTGCCAAAACCAAACCAGCTAAAAAATCACCCTTTATAATGTACTTTATTTGTGTATTAGACTGTTGAGCCTTAGGTTTTTGTGTTTCAGAGATATTTGGTAAGAACGCATTTTAGAAAAATAATGCAATTCCGCATTGTGAGCTGGTCTACCAAGTCAACAGTAACGTGTAATACATCGTTGAAAAGGTTACTGCATGTATTTCCTTTATGCAACCATTGAAAGGTAAACCATAGGGTTTAACAGTAATTTGTCATCAAAAAAGGTGAATAAAAAAAATCCAATTCTGCATTGAGCGCTGGCCTACCTGCTCAACACGAATGTGTTATACATTTTTGTTACAAGATTTCAATACTTGCTTCTAACTAAAATCCAAAAAACCATATGCTCAAATAGCTAACTTGTCCTTTTTAAGCAAATTGAAAATAACAAAAATTTTAAAATAGTTTTTTCATAGCCTGTAGTAATACAAATTGGCGTTTTGTCCGGCAATCTCACTTATGGACTCATAGAACGTACAGACGTACGTACAATAGGGGTGTCGGAATTTTGTTTGTATTGTATATTCAAAATGGGTATCGTGGATCTTGTAAGGAATCAAGAAAGAAGTAAATTTTGTTCTGGGACATTTTCGAAAATTAAATTTTGAGACTTCGGGGCCGTTTTAAGGTTAAAAAAGCCACAATTCGATCAAGTGGCCAGAAAACCCATTTAAATTTGCGTCGATATGTGGTAATATTACTTACTATGTTTTATTTTGAATTTGTACTCATTGGTATTGACTGTATAATATTATTAAGCCAATTCGAGCAATCCATTAAGAAAAAATAATCGAAAACGGCTAGAAAATCAATACATTTTTTAGGGGCTTTCATTAAGATTTAAGGTAAAAAGTTATTTAATGTATGACATTTTAAGAAGCCGTTTCTTATTTTTTTGTTAGCAGCAGGTTACAAAAGGAAAAAAAATCACTTTAAGTAACTTTAACCACATATCGGTGAAAATTTAAAAGGTTTTCCTGACCATTTTTTCGAATTGTAATTTTTTACCTAAGACCAGCCGCGGGGTCTCAAAGATTTAATTTTGGAAAATGTCCCAGAACAAAAATTACGTCTATTTAAATTCTTTACCCTTATACCCATTTTGAATATATGAAATAAACAAAATTCCGAAACCCATAACGTACAACTACACAAATCATTCTAAAAATGGTGGATTCCGATTTCTAGGGAGCTCGAAACTTTAAGATGTATAAAAATTTTTGATTCGACAAATCGGACCAATTACAATAATTTCCAATAATGTTTAAAATTGAAAATTAAATTCATGTTTAATAAGTTAAGTAGGTCTTGAAAAAGAATAGCTTACTTATTTTCTTGAAGCTTAAAGAACTATTACACCTACTAGCTTATACAGAGTAGTTGTAGAAAGTGGAAATATATAAATATATTAGGGTGGTCCTTAAATTGGACGTAGTCTTGGATAGGCCTCATTTGATTCAAAACAATGAAAAACAATTTTCATAATTTTTTCAGATTTGTACTCCACCCCGTGGTCTCCCTATTTTCACTTGAATCCGGTTGCATTTAAAATCTGCATGACATCTTGTAAATTTACCACTCCCTTAAAATAGTAAAACTTTAAATTTTACCTTAAGAAACTTGTTATTTTTTCCTGAAAATATTGTAAAATTATCCTGACTAAATGTTCAGTGTCCTGTAAGTTCAAAATGAAAATCTAGTTAATTTAACACAATTCAATTTTAAATCAACTTTGTATATTATTGATTTGAATCAATGCCTCTAAATCCCATCTCTATGTCTGCTTATCGTCCTTTTCGTTTTCCATTATTCTGAAAGTATAGAAATTTATTATTATGTACTCGTAGGTATTTTAAATTATTTTACTTTTAAATTCCTTCGTAGTTTTAAACTGGGAACCACTCACACACAAAGGTAGCACATCCCCTGGCAGAGTGCTTCTTTAACTTGAAGTCAGGTTAAATTGAACAGGTAAACATTGTAATAATAACCATATAAAATCTTATTTTAACCTGATCTGTAGTAAAATAGAAATAACATACAGTGTTGAAAAAGCAAGATATCTATTTTACCGGAATTTAGTGTTAAAATAACAGGTTATCTTCTTAAATCAACTTTAATATTGTAGTAAAGGCCACCAGGTTGATTTCACATTGAATATAAGGTTATCAAAATCAGGTAAGTTTCTGAAATGCCTGTTTTCTCATTTGGAATTTTGCACCTTGTGAATTGCACAAGGTCCAGGGTAATTATTTACCTAAATTTTACTAAATTTTACCAAAAATTGTCGATTTTTTTCTGTCTCAAATGATATTGGCTTCGGGTTAATTTAATTCTACGAGTATACACTATGGTTTATAATTGATAATTGAAAGGATTTGTAAAAAAATCAATATTCTTTTCTTTTTACACTATGGTGTTGGCTTCGGGTTAGCTAAATTCTTATAAACATAATTGTTTTTAAGTGTAGCCTATTTTAATTTAATAATTTTTTGCTATTTGTCACAAACGGTTTGTGAAATATTTTAGCAAACTTAAAAATTTCATTTGTCTTTCATAAGACATTCCAATGTTCTTTACTCATGCATTAGGGTGGTCCTTATATTGTTTTTTTTTTTTTTTTTTTAATTCTAGATGGGTAGGCATCAGGCAACAAAAATTTTCGTCATTTTTTCAAAAATTTTATTTCACCCTCTTGGTCTCCCTATTTCCACTTTAAGGTACTAACAATGGGGTTAAGGTGATTCTTGCAAAACGCGAAAAAAACAATCTGAGGGCATAGATTAGATTGAGACGAGAAAAAAAAATATTGGAGGAGAGGTCTTTTTTCCCCCGTTTAGGCAGGAGTTTGGGTAATTTTCTCAAAATTTCGATCAAAACTGAAAAAAATTATTAAGAAAAAACGGGAACACTTACAATAATGCCACGCTTTAGCTTTTTTTAAAGCCACGATTCCATTCTATAATATGCTTCCTGAATAAAGTTTTTATTTCAGATAGTTTTTGAAAAAATAATTGTTAAACTTAAAAATTTAAAAACAAAAAATTGTAATTTCTTAAGATCAAAATAAATTTTTCAAAAACTATTTAAAATAAAAACTTTATTTAGAAACCATATTATTGAAAGGAATCTTAGCTTGGTTAAGTCGTGGCATTGTAAGTATTCCCGTTTTGTTTAAAAAACATAATTAGTACCTTAAAGTGAAAATAAGGTGACCAGGCGGGTGAAATAAAAATCTTAAAAAATTAGGGAAATTGTGTTTCAATATGCAAGACTACGTCCAATTTAAGGACCACGATAGTATGCATAAATAATATAAGTGTCAAGTTAAGTGACCAATCGAAAAATGGGTAGGTGGATAATTTTCCGTTTACTTGTCGTTAATTAGATGTGGCAATTTCGAATTTTTCATTCAATATTTTCTATGTTTTTTTTGTGCTTTGCTAACTTGATAGATCTCGAAAAGCGGTAAAAACTTCGTACATTTAATGTTTTATGGCTAATTAATTTGCCGTTAGTTAATCTATAATTAGTTGTGAAAAATGCAATCTAATCACGCTATGTTTTCTATGCTTTGTTTGCGTCCTTTGCTTGGTTGATATTAAGTAAGCAAAGTATCAACTAAAAAGGGGGTAAAAACTACTAATACAGAATGGTTTTTTGCTTAATAATTCGTCGTTAACAACTCTTGAATTAGTTGTGACAATTTGAAAAGTGCATACAAAACATCGCAAGAGAAAATTTATTTTGTCACAACTAACTAATGACTTATTAAAGGAAAATTATTAATTAATAAAATGTTATGTCTATAATTTTATACTACTTTTCGAAAAAAAAACATAGAAAACATAGAACGAAATATTCAAAATCGTAAAAATTTACCATAAATTATTTAGCTGTAAATCATTCGATTTAGACAGTTTTTTTCAACTTTTTGAGGTGGTTATATGCTAACTTGATGTGAAGTTAACAAAGAATGCAAAAAAACATAGAAACCATTGCAAGACAAATTTTAAATTTTCATAACTAGTTTAAGACTTGTTAACGACAAATTATTAAGTAATAAGCCATTCAGCATTGGCATTGGCAGTATTTTAAGTGATACTTTGCTTAATTGATATCAAGCTAGCAAGGGACGCAAAAACATAGAAAACATAGCGCGATTAAATTACATTTTTCACAACTAATGAAAGACTATCTAATGGCAAGTTATTAAGCCATAAGACATTAAGTATAAGAAGTTTTAACCTCTTTTCGAGATTTGCCAAGTTAGCAAAGCACCCAAACAAACATAGAAAACATTGAACGACAAATTCGAAAGTGTCTCAACTAACTAACGACAAATTATACACCTATCCATTTTTCGCTGGGCTTAAGATTAAATACATTAGCAACCATTTTTGATGAAATTTTAAAGTAGCTATATTTGCTCAGATTCCAATTATTTATTTGTCTATATTGGCCCTTGCTTATTTACATTCCAATGAGTCTTATGGCAAAAGAAAATATATTTTTATAACATACGGTTCATAGTTTAGATTCTTCTGATAAAAATCAGAATGCTTCGTAAAAGATATTTCGCTATGATACGAGTATTATCTTGTCCTAACTAAATCTTTTCTTTTCTTTGAATTCATATTTCAAGATTATTACACGCAAGACGCGACTCATTTTTATTTGATTTATAGCTGCTGTTGATGTCATAAGCTCACCCAATGGCATTATGCCAATGTTGAATCAAAATGTATATCTTATTGAAGGATTTGTATGCAAATATTATATTTTAAGACTTATTTACGTTTTTCACATTTAGGTTTTCAAAAAATTGTATTGCATTTAGTTTTTGTTTCTTCAAATATTTTTGTTAAAATTGAACAAATACGATCGATAGTGACTGCTGACTGAGTGTATATTTGTATGTGTGATAGCATTAAACTATTTCTCTGTGGTGCATTGGAGCATGCCTTGTATTGTAGTAGGTACTTGCCACTACTCGAAATCAAATGAAAATGAAAATGATTCACACCTCTCAACTATTGATTAAAATATAAATCATTTACCATAAGCATGATAACGATTTTGAACCCTTTTAAAAGATAAAAATAATAACATTGAAATAGATACGTAAGCCAAGAGCAATTATTTTTGATTGAGTAATTTGTTTATACTCGCACATATGTATTTCTTAATTGAGTCATAATTTTTATTTAATGGTGTGATATTATTGTTTTCTAAGAATTTAAAATCTTATGAATTTATTTACCCGTTTCAACAGAACAACAAAATTCATTCGCAAATGGTCGGAGATTAAAATACAACAATTAATTGATTTTATTTCCAATAACTTTAAAATTAAAACTTTTTGTAACAAACCCGTAACTAATTGAATTGTTCAAAAGAACAAGTAATGCGATGTACAACATTGAGAAAATGTGTAGTTTGTAATTTTTGAGTTTTTTCGATAGAGTCATGAATTGTTTAATTAATTATTATAAGTTTACTTGCTCCACAGCACAAGTACTAAGCAAAGTATATGATTGTCACATCTGACAGTGTTCGTATATATGACAGTAAAAACATATAAGTTCTGGAGAATTAGATATTGGTACCTTTTTTTTTGTGGGAATATTATCTTCATATAATTAATGTATACAAATGCATGAAAAATCGTTAAGTGGAAAAGCAACTTTGTACGAGTATACTCTAACAGAAGCATTTAAATTTATTTTTTTCAAATTTTAATTAATTTACTTACTACTTTAATATACTTTTAAAAAAATTTTAACAACGTATACATAGTTCACATATAAGTTTACATAAATCTACTTAAATATAACTTTAAATTTTGATCTATTATCTTATCTAACACCGAAGTATTTTACTTGAGCTACCGTATCTATGTTTTCATTGTATATTCTTATGTTAATATTGTACTGCGTTCAAAAGATTATCGCCTTTGTCTTTTGAACATTCGTCCTTAGTTATTCAGCTTAGGCCAGATGCTTATGCTTAAAAGATCTTCTCTCTTTTTGCTGAGTTATCTATGATATATTCTTGCCCTTGACATATATAAGTAGTAACTGAAGTTTAATATAAATGTAACAAGTGTCGGCTCAAATTGTTTGTTTTGTTTGTAAGCAATTTTGTAACTTACATTACTAACTAATACAAGCACAGAAAACCATCGTTTCACCTGGCGATGTCCATAGTCTTGGACGAAACGTTATGAGGTTATGACAATATATAAACATTTGTTTCCTTTGAACTGAAGCCCATTCAACTATTTATTATGTTGCAGTATTTAATTTTGGATACGTCATTTATATAGATACAAAATAAAACTGGACCAAGTATTGAGCCTTGAGGTACTCTCAGGGATGTTGATGCTATTTCCGAAGACTATTTTTGCAGTTGAATTTTCACTATCTTTTCAATCACTTTTTCGATAATGTTCCTGTTCATATCATCCCGGTTCTTTAACTTTTGTTGCATTCCATAAACTTGGAAAGTATCCCGAAAGTAAAGATTTATTCACAATTTTAGTAACCACTTTAGGTAGCCATAGGTAGGTACATATTTCTCAAAATGAATCTAAGAACATTTTTGGGCACATATTATTTGAGACTTTCCTTTTGTTCATTTGCAGCATAGTACAGGTAAAATAGGATAAATAAAACAAACAAATTAGTACCACCATGAAACTTAGTGAAAACGTTTTATGCAACATGAGAATGAAGAATCAAAAAAGTCTATAAAAATTTTTCTTATGGAAGGGTGTTTTTTTAAGTGATAGAGGGGAGGAAGTTGTGGTGTATCAAACTGAAAAATTAACCTTGTTGCAACCTAAGCATGTGACACATGTTTCTAAGGTAGTTTTTAGCATGACTGCATTTTCAGTACAAAAGTTAAATATTACACTCAGAGAAAAGAGTTAGGTAAATAATTAACTTGGGCCCTGTTAAATTAACAAGGTGCGTAATCCCATATTCTAATAACCTTATATTAAGTGGTAAATAAGCCTGATGGCCTATATCACCATATCCAAGTTGATTTAAGAAGATGAACTGTTATTTTAACAATGAATTCTGGTAAACAAGAAATTTTGCCACAAATCAGGTTGAAGTAACATTTTATATGGTTATTTTTACATTGTTTACGTGTTGAATTTAACCTGGCCTCATCAGCCAGCTAATTTTAACGTGACTCCAGTTTTAAAACACACACACACACATACCATCCGAATAAAATTATTTGAATTTAACCTGGCTGCCTGATAAAGTAGCTCTCTACCAGTGTTGAAACACACTCACAAGCCATGGTTAAAGAAACACTCTGCCAGGCTATTTCAACGTGACACCAGTGTTAAAACACATACAAACACAAGCCACCCAAAACAAAGTCAGTTTCAACTTATCGATATATGGCACAAGTTTCTTATGCAGCGAAGTGGCCCAGGGGATGCGTACTATCTTCATGTGTGAGAGGTTCCCAGTTCAAAACTAAGTTAGTATCACAAAGTATTTTTAAAATAAAATTATATACATAGTAATTTTTAGAATAATGCAAAATGAATTAGACAATAAGCAGTTGTAGAGATCAGACCTACAAGCATGGATCCAAGATATAATAATTACCGTATACAGGATTGATTCAACATTGAATCATGTTAAATTAACTAGATCTTCATGTTAAATTAACAGGACATTGAACATTTTATTCATGTTTTTGAAATAGATTTTCATGTTAAGTTAACTTAATTAACAAGTAAAATTAGCAAGATTCTCAGGTAAAATTTACAGTTTTACTTTTTTAAGGCAATGCTAACTTTACCTGAAACTTACGTTGATTTAACACGACATTGAAATCAGGCATCAGGTTAAGCCGTTAACCTGATCTACCGAGTTGAAAAATAACAACCCGGAAATCAGGTACAATAAACCAGGAATTGGTTGGTTATACCAGCTTTTTCCGCTGAGTGTACTGAAAAAGCACCTATTCACCACAGATATTTAGATTTTTAGATTGTTTTGATTATTGTTTTTTACGACAAACAAACCATTGATGTCATGTTTCATCAATGGACCATTATTTCCAATTGGGTTTCAGTGATATTTAACATTTATAATAGAAATACAGTCATCCTAACATAAAAATGACAATAACTTTTTTTTTCGGTGGTTTTATTGACTTGGTTTTGGTATCATTTGATTCAGCACTAAACCTTAGAAACATGTGTCATTTGCCTAGGTTGTACGAAGGTAAATTTTTTTGATACCCCACAACTCCCCCCCCCCCCTCTATAAAAAACACCCTTCCATGTGATATATTTTTATAGACTCTTGATTCTTCATTCTCATGTTGCATAAAACGTTTTCACCAAGATTTATGGTGGTATCAATTTTTTTTTTATTCGAAGGGGTTTCTGTACTATTTCACCTGTACTAGCAACACTTTTAATATATCCAAATGATTTACTGAGTTCTGAAACCCAAACGTTTTTTTGTTATAAATTGAAAATAACGATACCTGCCCTACAATTATGCTTTGAAATTTTATAAAATCTTATTTTTCTCAAAATTACTGAAATTTTTCTTAAAAAAAATTCAATAAATTTATTTCTGTAAAGGCTACCTTGGAATTGAAACCATTAATTGTAAGCATTTTCGATTTTTTTTAAAGCGGTCATTTCAATAACTTCATTAAATTCAATAACTTTTTTTATAGAGTAGCTCCAAAACATTTTGCATTTTTAAAAAATTTATTTTTTGAAAATCTGATGTTTTTGAAAACTACATGGGTTCAATTTTTACTGAAATCGGCATTTAAGATTTTTTAAAAATATTTTTTTAAGTATTTTAAGAAAAAAAAAATACTTCTATGAAAAAATAACGGTATAGAAATGTTGAAGAACCGTTTTGGAAAATATTTTTTTTTTAAAGTATTGTCTACGATTTTTAAAATTTTTTTTTGAATGTATCAAATAAGTGCGATATAAACACACAAAATACGGTTTAAGAAAATACGACTAGACGATTTTCAAAGCTTCTTTTCAAAAGTGAAATTATCAATAATTTATTTTATTGTCACTTAGTTTGCAGTTATAACCACTTAGCGAGTGGCCAATTTCATAAACAAACACTAAAATTAATTTTATCTATACTCCTTCTAAAGTTGATCAGGCATTTAAAATTTTTCGAGTCACCAATGTAGAAAAGGGATATTTTAGGGACATTTTAAAAAAGAGGAGGTTATTTCACTATCGCACATGCGAACTGGAATGGTTGAAAAAAAAACTTTTAAAATTTAATGAGACAAAACCGATCTTTTATTGTACAAGGACATTCAAAATCATCATTAAAAGCATTTGGTGAAACAAAAAAACACCATTTAAAGGCTTAGTGGCTTTTGAAATAGTTAAAAGTCTTTCGTGAAATTAGGTAAAGGTCACATAAAGTCTTTTTTTGTTCACAGAAAAATAAAAAACTTCTTTTTTTTTAATTAATAACTGTTTTTCGATTTGAAAACTGGTGCCTGTTTTCCCTTACCTTAATTCAGGGCATGCTTTTGTGACATCTGTTTATTCAATAGTAAATACAAACTCAGTTTTGGAGGCAGTGGATTCTTTAAAAAATTTGTGTCACGCCCGTAACAAAATTTATCATATGTTTCATTACAAGAAAAACAAAATTTCTTATGAACCTGAAAATTCGGGCAAAAAGAAGAATATTATGGTCTACCGTTAGACGAAATTTCAAGTATTTGAAATTAATGCTGAGCCCGTATTACAAATTTTAAGTTATTGTCATTCATGTAACAGATTGGCATTTCAAAACATATTCTTTCTGTTTTTCAATTAATTTTTAGTTTTGTTGCTTCTAGATTTGGGAGTCACGACGTTTGAATATAATTCTAAAAAAAATCTACTTTAAATAAGAATTTGATCGGCTTGAAGTAAAAGTTTACCGTACTTTGAAAGAAAAGGGGAAAAATCAGATGAAAAAGAGAAATTTATCCTCGTTTATACTGAGGTGAAACTTATGTCGTTTTCAATTTCACTGACATTTACACATTTACTACAGAATGACGCCATTTTACAAAATAGCTTCTTCAAGCGTTTATCACTTTTGACAAGTAATCCAATGAAGAAATGTTTATGTATGCGTGTGTTCCTGATCTACTTACTTTTCTTGAAATCTAAAACAGAAGAAGACTCCGCAAATAGTATCGAAGGCTTTTGGAGTATTTGGAGTCAAAATATAGTGGAAAAGGAGTACTCCGAACGTCCAATCGAAAACGACATAATGTAAATTTTAATAGCTTCAAAAATTTTCACACAGTGTTGTTTTTTTCAAGACAAAATTAAACTTTGGAATGAAATTTATTTAAGTAGGTACAGTAATACAAAACATTTGGTTCATGTTATGTACTCTTTGTTTTTGCTTAACCCCATAGTGACCAGGAGTTATTTGCTGGACGATACCATGATCCATTTACTGCGGGGCGATAGATTGGCCTAGAGTGATTGAATGGTCGTCGGTTGAAAAGACCTCTTGGCTGTTGGGCTTCGGCTAAGTTATAGTCTGAATCGATTGGAACTGGACGAATTTCTTCAGGGATTGGAACTGGATGATCTTTTCCAGCAATGGGACGTGGCCTGAATCCAATGTGGGGTCTAAATGGGTAACGTGAGTCATCTCCATTAGGCACTTTCCAGTGACTTGAATTGGAATGTCCTGGATGATGGGGGTTGGTGTGATTACCAGCGGGATGAGAACTGTTGTTGTGTCCAGGATGGTGGGGGTGGGTGTGATTGCCAGCAGGGTGAGAACTGTTGTTGTGTCCTGGATGGTGGGGGTGGGTGTGATTGCCAGCAGGGTGAGAACTGTTGTTGTGTCCTGGATGGTGGGGGTGAGTGTGATTGCTACCGGGATGAGAGCTGTTGTTATGTCCAGGATGGTGGGGGTGGCTATGGTTTCCAGAAGGCCCATGGCCTGTAGAATTCGATGAATTGTGGTGTCCATGGTGTTTGAAGGCTTCAAACTCTTCAGCTTCAAATGATGCTTGGATAGCCTTGGGAAAGAAACAAAATAAACAATGTAAGAAACAAAAATCAAAATATTAAACAATTTAAAATTTTAAAACCTACACCAAAAGCACAGAGTGCGATGAGAACAATAAGACCTCGATAGGGAAACATTTTTTTCGATATGCGATTTGTTTCTGAAATGAAATGTCTTTTATACAAATTCATAGATAATATGGGGTTTGTTATCTTTGATTACAAATTTTTTTTTAATTTTCAATTATTAAAATGGAAAATAAATATTGGCTAATTGAAAGAACAAAAACAATCAAATTGAGACGATACTTAAGTGTAATAAGTACCACTTTAAATGTCAAGATGAAAACGTGTGGGCTACTTCCGTTGTAATTCACTTTTCTGCGTATTACTGTATAAATATTTATATCAATTTTGTTTAATATTCCCAAAATTCAATTCCTGGGTTATTACACTCTAAAATGCCTTACACAAAAATTGGTTAGCTGAAAATACTTCAGATTTGAAGCAAAAATAGTATTTTCATTAATTCTTATTCACAATTCATCTAAAAACTAAAAGTAGGACGGCAAACCATTAAAATCTATTTTATCAAAAATTATCTATAAACAAAACATACTTAATAGCTTTCCAAAAATTGTATCACACTGACGTAGTCGGTTGAGCGTCTTAAGGGGAATACCCCTTACATACATTTATTATGATAAAGGGTCTTTCAATAATGGCACTAAAACCATAAACGGTTAAAGCAATGTTACTTAACCCTTTTTTCTCTAATTTGATGTCAACAAATCAGTAAATATTATATTTCAAAAATCTGTTCGAGAAAGGTTTCCGTACATTAAAAATTTTTCATAATCTTTAGGGATGAGCCAAATTTCTACATGATTGGATGCGTGAACAAGCTTATATGCACCAGCTATAACTATTTGGGTGGATTTTGGCTTACTGATGACATAGGATACAAAAAGATGGCTTGCACTACGTGCCATACAGCCCATATTATGTAACAATGGCCATTCTGCTTGAGTTGTTTTTGGGCTCTGGGATCTTATGGTATGTACCAAAAATGTGGGATTTTCAAAAGAAAAGTATATCGACTATCTAATTGGTCAGTAATTGGTCAAAAAAGGTCAAGTAGTCCTATGAATTTTGATCAGTCCTACATTATATGTAAAGCAAAGGCTTAAAGTTTTTCAAAGCCACGCAAAAACACAATCGATTTTTTGTGTCATTTGCGGGATATTCGCAAAAAATTTAAACCATCCGAAAGATCACTAGATCATATGATAAAAGGTCAAGCAAGTATTGTCAGTAATTGGTCCAACTACATTGGCACTTTATTTGAGTTATTTCAAAGGAAAAGCTTTGCAATCCATTGGTTTATCAATAATTATAGGAATCAAATGTCAGCTATTTTCGTTAATAGGTCAGTCATTATGTAGATTTTTGTAATTTTTTTTTAAATTTTTTCAGGGTCAAATATGATATTGTTGCACTATATATGTGTGGTATTCCCAAAAAAAGTACATCATTAGAAAGGCCACTAAATCACTATAAAAGCTCCGCTAGTTTCAGTCAGCCAAATACTTTTTTTTATAAATTTCTAAAAAAAAAATCCTAAGTCATATTATATTATCATCATATTAATTATACTCTGACCTTGATTTTTTTTAAAGAAATTCATACAAAAAAGTTAATGGCTCTCCAATTATTGAAAATAGCTGACCTTTTTATGATAATTTAGTGGCCTTTCAAATAGTATACAAAATATTTCACAAATGATGTCCGAAAAATTGCATGTGGCCTCGAGGAACTTTAAGCCTTTTGTTCACAAGATTTCTAGGACTGACAAATTTCAAAGACCAGTTGACATTTTTTGATTTATTACTGATAAATTAAAGGGCCAAATTTTCTTGCAAATATACTTTCAGTGCGAGATCATCCCAGTCTCGGTATTAAGCCTGAGTTAGCTCCCGAAACGAGTTTTTCAGCCAATTAAAATCCTGAGCTAACTCAACTAATTTGGTGAGCTAACTCAGGGACTGAATTGAGTGCCCTTTCACCTGTGGCACCATCTCGATTTTCATAGTGAAAGTTATTGTTAGTGTAATTCCGTTATGGCCCCATCTCTATTCCGATGCGGTTAAGGTGTTAAAGGGGCGGAATCCATAGTGTCACACATCGATGGCTTAGTTAACCCGCGGTTAATTTATTTTCAGGATAAGCTAACTCTGGTTTAACTCAGAGTTAACCCTGAACTGAAATACTGGCCCTAAAAGTCATCATATCGAGCAATATATCGGAGATTCAGCCACATGGAGGCAATAAGTTAACAACAGCGGTAAAGCTTTCGAATACGTGCCGTCAATGTCAATACGTCAATCAAAGCCACTGCAGGTATTTAAAAAATATTATATTCCAAACTTAATGCCATAAAAGATTCTTTAAATATATACTATATTAAAAAAATTAGTGAATTATTTAATACATCATTCTTGTATATCAAGACTTTGAACCCAAGCTATGTTGTTATTCTGAAAGACCCTTTTTTATATAAATCACTGTAAGGTATAACACATTAGTTTAGCAATCATTTTTTTAGGCTCAATTATTACTCACCTCAATAAAAAAAAATAACAGTGAATAGCCTATTTTTTTTTTTTTTTGTTGGAAATAAAAATCCTTATCTATTAGATAAAAACATAAAAAACCACGTCATACATGATAATATTTATAAGACATGAATCAAAGCATACAAGATTACACCACTTTAGTCACTTTGCTGCTTGATAAATTTAACGTGTCGTGACGTTATGGGGATACAAAAATTAATCATTCGATCGCATTATTTGAATGAGGTATAGTATTAGACCGAAAATTTTAAGTAATTTTAATTTGTATTTAAAAACAAAGTTGTTTTTAAATTTTATTTTAAACTAGCTGGCTTCATTCAGGTAAACAAAAGTTTCGAAAAAAATAACAAAACTAAATTATAGTAGGTAATAAATTTATCGGTAGAGATGAGATATACATATACGGATTAAGCATTAGACTCGCTATAAGTGTGTTTTTTCTTATGAATTTTGTCGTATAAAATAAAAATGACCTGCTTCCACTATGATTTAAAGTTCGAATTCTATTCTTATGTCCACTCGTATTTTTATACCCTGCTTCTAAATGAGCCAGTGCTAATCTATTTACGATATTAAACCCCCTAGAAATGTTTGGGATAAGAAATGCATACAATACAAACAATTACGAGTAGCTTTTATATTCCTTCTGCAAAAAAAAAAAGGTACTATATTTCAATATAAGTTTCAAATTTTACCAAATTTTAAGGAAAATCACTCTCACATTTCCCGAATCTCCTTATTTATCATTAGGGAGGCAGAGTTCAGAGTCCCAAAAGTATTAAAACAAACGAAGAAAATAACTTAATTCTTAGGCTAGGAACGCACTTGAGATTTTTTCTGACAGCGACTATAAAAATAGATCGCAACTTGGTAGGAATGTTTGCTGTCGTATTTCTCATTTAAACTCATGAGTTCTATTTTTTGCGACTGCATAATCGTACGATAGAAAATCGCATGTATGTTCCTATCCTTATACGTTTTGCCCCAAAAAAAGAAGAACCAAATTTAAAGTTTTCAAAATTAACAAACACTTTTTTCCTGCAATTTGTCACCCAAGACTTTGATTTTTTATATAGATTCCTCCAAACAACCAATTCTTTAAGACAGTCGTAGGGAAGGTCTCATAGTTCGTAGAGATTTTTAATGAACTTCAGTACAGACGTTGTCCATTTCCAATAGAACATTTCAATTTTTCATAGAAAGTCTCCACAAGTCTTGCGACAGTCTCCGTACGACAGTTGAAACATGCTTAAGATGGGCCATTCATGTTAAGATGGTAAATAGGACAGTCGCAAAATCGTAGATACTCGTATGTTTTATGGAAAATTGGCTGGTTCTATTGTAAACGGACCTCGTGTGTACTGAAATCCTTTGAAAATCTCTACGAACTTTGCGACCATCCTTACAAATGTCTTAACATGATTTGTTTCGGTAAAATTTCCCGCAACAAAAACCTACCTTTGGATTCCCGATCCTTGGCCCCTTTCTCTCCAATTTTCTTTTCAGGTATTTCCTTCAACCAACTGAGAGAGAGAAGGGCATCCATGGTCCATCAGCCATTGGTTCACTCTCTCAGTATCTTGAGAAACAATCGATGTGTCAAATTTGACACCAAAAGTGGATGTGTTCCAATCATTGACAGGCGGGCATTCTGTTTTATCAAAAGGTGTAGGCGATAGTTGGTCCCCGTATCCAAGTACCGAATTTGACAGACGGGTGGTCTGATCAAACCTAAATCCAAGAAAAGCACGGGAGACGCTTGGTCCCTGAATACTGAAGATACTCGTATGGAGAATGGCTGCGTGGCCAACCTATCTTATAATTTATAATCTGAAAATACCGAGTGTAGCTGAATGATGACGTGACCGAAATCCACGGTCACTGATTGGCATTATGCATTGGAAAAAAGAAGAGGTCATCCAGGCAATATTCAAGCTTGGAAGGCCACTTCTTTCCCGACTAAAGAATGAACTAGAGGTTGAACAAAAGTGTTAAGGATTGAGAAATAGAAAGTTAGAGAAAATTAAAGAAGAAATTTGAGTGCGAGATTGAGTTTATAAATTTCGAGCTTCTGTTAAATTTTGTGGAGGGTTTGGGAAAAATCCAAGATTAGTGAGGAGCTACTATGAAATTGAAAACAGGAAATTGGCTATAGTAGAAGGAAAGATTTGGCTTCCCAAGGTTTACCAAGCAATTATTCAATAAATAATTTTCAAATTCCCATTCGGAAATATAAATATATTCTTTCCTTTCAAAATTTCTTCACCGTCGGTTCCGCTCCGAAGGTTTGTAATTACCTTATACCTTATTACTACGCCCGTGTGGTAAGTTGGAATCAACCTTTTATCTTTAATTTTGTTTGTATCTATAATCTTATTTTCGAAACAGATTGCAACAGGAGACTTTAGCTGAAGATTATTTGAAACGTATACCATCGTCTGTTGCATATAGAGTTACTGAGAAAAAATGCATCGAAAGTATATTTTTTCTAAAAATTGCTTAAGTGAGGGTAGGGTTACCACTTCAAATTCATCACACTTTGACGCACTCTATGTTTCAATCACACTCAGTAAAAGTCCAAAATCATTGCATTTATCTGTTATAACGGTCGCATGCACTTACAGTTTTGAATGTTTTAATTGCCAGTTAAATTTGTTAATCAATGCTTCATCTGGTCATTAAAATACCCAGAACTTTAAATACTTGTTAAGCCTAGTTTATACATCCATGTGAAGTGTAGTTTTCATTTAAATTTTTTTCTTTTTTTCCTAGGCGTGAAAAATTGTCAAAAACTAAACGCAAATATTTTGGTGACATCGAGGAACAAACTTGTTTCGAAACAAATCCACCTCAATGGCCTTTTCCAAACCAAATTTTATGACGAAAACTTTTTTTTTGAAAACCCTTTGGTGAATGAATTATTGATATTTCATTTTAAATGTGATTTCACTTCGCTTTGAAGTATAAACTAGGCTTAAGACATATTCAGGTATAGTGAAACGTAATAAATGAGGTTGTTAATTACTGACGAATAAATTTGAAACAGCTTAGTAGAAACTTTAATCAAAAAATGGTGAAACAAGTAAAATTTTGAAAAAATTAGTGTGACAAAATATTTTTTTTCAAAACTTCTAAATTTAAAACATTTTTTTTTATAAACTATTAACATGACAAATTCTTTTAGACGTGTGGTTTTCATTCTGGCAATACTTTTTTCGGAGTTGGTCTTTTTGACAGCTGTCACTTAATTTATGCTCAATTTGTAGTTTGACAATTCATAATGAATAGACTAACTCATGAAGAACGTTTGCAAATCGTGCAAATTTATTACCAAAATAATGGTTCAGTTCACGTGACGCCAACGATAGACAACGAAGCAATTAATTTATTAAGGAAACTTTTGGTGAGGGCACTATCTCGCGTCGTGGGCCTGTGGCGTGGCCTTCAAGATTGTGCGATTTAACACCGTTGGACTATTTTTTGTTGGGCATTATGTGAAGTGGGTTGTCTAAGCAGATAAGCCCAAGACGATTGACGCCTTGGAAGATAATATTCGGCGCGTTCTTGCTGACATTCGGCCCCAATTGTTGCAAAAAGTCGTCAAAAATTGGGCCTCTCGGCTGGAATTTATTCGAGCTAGCCGCGGCGGCCACTTGCCTGAAATCATTTTTAAAACAAAATAGCAAACCCTTATTTTTATAATCATGCTAGATTCTTGGCCATAAAATTAAATTATATGCGTTTTATTTCTTCTTGAAAGTCACACATTTAAAAAAACACCCTTTATTGGAGTAAATTTGTTTTAATTTATCCTACAAGTAGGTACATAGTATTTAATATGCAATTACAACTATACCTTCTAAGGTTTCTATAATATATAACTTTATAATATGAACTTACATAATACGATAATAATATTTTCTACCTTACCTCTCCCCCAAATTTGTACATGCTTCCCCCCTGCCCTTGTACATGTTTCCGCCCTGCCTTGAACTATGTATGCAACTGCCTACTATTTGTTTAGCCTGTTTTAGTTACTTTTGCTGTTATGAATTATTGTATACCTACACGCAGAAGTTGTGATTGCAGTTATTGTTGCAGTTGTTGGTTGCAAAGGCATAGGTTTTTATTTTTATTAAAATAAGTGCAGTTACACTTTTTATATTTTTAATTACCTAAAGTTCTTCAAGTTCCTGCGTCTTGGATGTCCTCCATTATCTTATAGATCTGCATTTATACAATTTATAGGATGTATTCAATGAACCCACTCCTCACTTTTTCTAACTATAGTCCATAACCCTCATCGTCAAAGTCTTATAAGGTTCTCTGGGCTTGCTCGTTTCAAGGAAATAGTTCTAACATTGAAAAAAAAATTATTGATGAAAACACTTTCAGTCTGTTTGGAAATTTGTATCCCCTTATTTGTGAACCATGCCATCATCATATTTTTAAGCTTTCAAAACATTTATCTCAAAGCCCCTCAGAGACTATACCTACCTTTAAGCTTAATCATTTGTTAAAAAAATCTTTGTAATTTGTTTCTGATGATATTAATATCTAAACATGGTCATTCTCAAATTTCCCAAGCAGATTATTGACCGGTACCGGATTCAATATGTTACAACACCTTGGATAAGTAATGGTTTTCGCATGCAAGCATGACCTTTAGATTCTGTACAGACATCTACACATATAGACTTAATCAAATGAGAATCTCTATTCAAAGGTTAGCTTGTATATTATAGTCCTTGATCTGAATCGGCCCCTCACCCTCTTTATCATTCCATTCTATGCTTAAGCTTCTATAGACCAGGTCCTTCATCAAAATTTTCCATTCAGAAATTTGGCTTACCCCAAATTCGAGTGCCGCCAATGCAGGAAATTTTGCCATAAATATCAGAGGAAACTGAAAATATTGCAACCATTCATCATTTTCTTGAGATTATAGGTAGGTATACCTAGGTACTCTCTCTCTATTATGGTCTCATAGAGTCACGAGATATACAGACTATAAAACACTGTGTTGGTGAAACAAAGAGGAAGAGCCTTTTCTGACTTCATTATATTTTTAATGGCATTTAGGGCTTAAAGGAAATAGATAGCAAACTCAAAAAGTGTTGTCCTTGAAATGAAAGCAAAATCATTTTTTGTATACGTAAGTATAATACAGGAAAGAAAAACTGTTCTTCTTATGGATATAATTTAGAAGTTAATGACAAGAAAATATCATTAGATTTACATAAGTAGATTATATCAACTGTCTCTTTTATGCAATGGAATAGAGTATTAAAAAAATGAACAGTCACTCACAAAATTATTCGCAGTAACGAGTTTTTTTAAACCATGAGTTTTTTTTTGTAACGATTTTTTTATGAAAAAAAAACTTACAATTAGATCGACTTAAAGTGTTTTCTTATGTAAATTTGTTTTGAGTTTATTTTGTTACAAAACAATAATAAAAACATTTTTTTTAATTTATCTAATTTTAAAATAATAACACTTTAAGTTTCTAGTTTAAAGTTTTTTTTTTTAAAGAATCGTTATAATAAAAAAAATCCCATGCTTAAAAAAACTTTTTATTCCGAATATTGTTTTCCTTACTCCAGAGGTCAAATATTGGTAACGTATCTTATTTTTGAAATTGAAAGTATGTATATTCACTAGCCCCAAAACTCATGGGTTAAAACTGACAAAGAAAAAGCGACGGTATTCACCGATTACTTGGAGGAAACATTTAAGCCGTTCGATGGGCAAGAACTCAACGAAAATATTAAAATGAATTTTACCTCAAATGAAAGCTACATAACGTGAAATTCTACACTTGCCGAATTAAAAAGAGAAATAAAGAAGCATAAGTCAAATAAAGCTCCAGGATATGACATAATCAAAGCAGAAATTCTAAAAATGCTTCCTCGTACAAGATTTATAAACCTACTTAACATTATAAATGCCACTCTGAGGTTAGAATATGTTCCGAAGCCATTGGAAAGTTGCAGAAGTCATAATGGTTTTGAAACCTGGCAAACCATCTCACGAAAAGAAGTCTTACAGGCCGATCTCGCTTCTTCCACTATAGTATCAAAAGTTTTTAAAAGAATACTACTCCTGCGCCTGCAACCGATAATAGAAGAGAAACAATTAATACCTGAACATCAGTTCGGATTTAAAAGCAAGCATTCGACAATTATTGATCAAGTGCATAGAATTACTGACGTAATTGAGAGGAAGAAAAGAAAATCTGTTCCACAGAGTTTTTGGACGTGTCGCAGCCGTTTAACAAGGTGTGGCACGAAGGCCTCAAATTCAAATTAAGACAAGTTCTGCCTGAAGGACTTTACAACATTCTAAACGGATATGTAGATGAAAGACTTTTTCGTGTAGGACACAGAAATGACTATTCTGATTTCAAAGAAATAGTGGCTGGGGTACCACAAGGAAGTGTATTAGGTCGAGTTCTATACCTTTTATTTACACGAGATATATCTCAACCAGAGGGCACTATCGTAGCCACGTTTGCTGATGATACTGCAATACTAGAAGTAGGCAAAAAAGTAGGCGATTAGCGAAGCTACAATTAAATTACTAAATGCTCTTAATAATGTCAACGAGTGGACAAAAACATGGCGAATAGCGCTCAATGAACTAAAATCAGTTCACGTGGACTTTACGTTCGGTTGCGAATCAGGCAAAGTATCTGGAAATGACTGGACGTGAAAATAAAATGGAAGCCGCACGTAAAAAAACGAAATGCGAAATGGTTACTCGGTAAATATTCAAAGCTTAGTATTGAAAATAAATTGATTTTATACCGACAGGTTCTTAAACCTGTTTGGACTTATGGTATACAACTTTGGAGTTGTACCTGCGATACAAACTTAAATAACTTACAAACGTTTGAAAATAAATTTCTTAGGTCATTTGTAAATGCTCCGTGGTATATATGAAACGAAGATCTTCACAGGGATCTCGGGATTCCAACGGTTCGGGGCGAAATAAAAAGTTTCGCGCGAAAACATAGAAATCGACTTTTAAAAGACGCTAATTCAACGATTATTGACATTCTTGACGAGTCGAATTTAGTATGCCACGCTGTCTACAAAGAATAAAACCTCCCGACTTGGTGCGGTGAACAGAAAACCGCTTTAAAATCGTTGAATAAGCAGGAACTTTCACCGAAAAGTAACTGGCAACACGTTACTTAACTTCGTTAAAAATAAATAGCAAGATAAGTTTCAACTTATGGAGTTGCAATCGGGAAGTGAAGGTGGTTTTAGTATAGTAATAATCTCACACAACTATGACCACACGTTTTTCAGTCTTCATAGAGCCTTATGCAGGTTTTGCACCTACCCAGTAGGTCAGTAAACCGTCGCACAGTAGTCAGTTTGTTGAATTTTGGCCACAAAAATCATTTCCCATGCCTGTTCTTAATACATTTTAATGAAATTTGGTCACTTACTGCCTATTTTTTTAACTTCAAACAGGGGCTTCACAATTAAGGCCAGAACATGGTCCCAAATTTCAAAATTTTGAATGAGGTACTGTAGATGTCAGAATTTGAGTCAAGTTTATCTTTGAATTGTCCTTAAATATGCACCTGAATGTATTTTTTAATATAAAAATGACTTCAATACTGATCTGTGCAAAATTAAAAAAAAAGATGGCCCAAAATGTTCCTAAGAAATAAAAGCTGGTGTTAGTGCTAGTTTTTAAAATTATTTGTGCTGGAAATTATTTTAAGAATTTCTTTCTTTCTTTAATTTCTTTAAGATTCCATAAAATTAGATGGAATCTTAAAGAAATTTGACAAATTTGACAGCTGGTAATAGCGAATCAAATCTTAGGTCAATTACTCAAAAGCTCACAAATATTAAAAATTGTCTAAAGTAATAGTTTTTATTATATTGATATTTTGTCTGGTTCCTTTTATTAAATGTGACATCAAACTAAGAATTCTGGTAGTTGACAGTTAAAAAAAAACCCGTTATTTTTTAAAAATAAAAATATTTAAATTGCTTAACAAATAGAAATTTAACGGTTTTTTTCAATTGTCTACTATCAGAATTCTTAACCTGATGATAGATTTCAATACACTACGCTTACACTATTTTGATTTTTGAGCAAATGACCAAAAATCTGATTCTGATTACCAGCTGTCAAATTTCTGAAATTTTTTTCAGATTCGATCAAATCAGGTCTTAAAATGATGTCCAGCACAATTTTTTTTAAAAACCAACACTTATACTAGTTCTTATATCGTAGAAATATTTCTCAACATTTCCGACCATCGTTTAAATTTTGCACAAATCAGTATTGAAGTAATTTTTATATTAAAGAATACATTCAGGTGCATATTTAAGGACAATTCAAAGAAAAACTTGACTCAAATTCTGACTTCTACAGTACCTCATTCAAAATTTTGAAATTTGGGACAATGTTCTGACCTTAATTATGAAGCTCCTGTTTGAAGTTTAAAAAAATTGGCAGAACCGCTGAATTCAGCGTATAATATGTATTAAGAACAGGCGTGGAAAATGATTTTTGTCACCAGATTTCAACAAAAGGACCACTGTGCGTCGGTACAAGAGTTTGAGTCTTGTCAGCAGTCCACCTTTTTGTCGGTGTAGTACGTCAACGGTACATGTCGGTCGCGTCCCCTTGTTTGTATTTCAGTATTGTTCTGTTCATATTGTTTGTTTGGTTATCTCGTCCATTTCTTTTAAGTATTGGTCTATTTCGTTATTAGTCCTGTTGTTTGGTGGGGATATATTGTTTGAACTGATTTCGCTCGATAATAAGGCTTGCCAGATTGGGCTATTTATCGGAAATTGGGCTATCCTTTTTCCGAAATTGCCGACAGTAATTTCGGTTTGACAGCCTTATCATAATTGGGCTACTAATAGCCCAAATCTAATCTCGGGCGATAGTTTTTTTTCGTATAAGTAAATCATAAATAAAACAATTCTCTTCCCCTAAATATATATTCTTTAAGCATTCCACAATTTGACATCACTTTATATTCTATGAATAGTGTCCCCTATTACAATATGAAATCAGATATTAAAATTCAAAAAGAGCCAGATAGGGGACATATACTCATTGGTTTTGACATTTCAAATCAGCCGCAACAAACTTCACTTTGAAATTATTCAGTTTCTCTATTATTCCTAGAACTTCCATTCAAATTTTTGTTTCCTTTATGAGCAATAAATGCATTTTATTTTCCGTTGTTTTTTTTTTAATTAAAATAAATTGTCATTGAAGTTATGAGAACATTTTTGTTATTGTTATTGGGCTACTTTTTTGGCTCCGACATTGGGCTACAAAAACATTTCTAAAATGCGCTATAGAACTTGTTTAAGACATGGCAACCTTGTCGATAATAAGTCATAAGTGTATATACGTTAGCTCTATCATAATGCTTGTACTAATATTTCACAATTAAACTGGAATACAATAATTTAACCTTTGTTATTAAAAATTGAAAAATAAGTCTCCAATAAAAGTGTTGCCTAGCATTATGCTATCATTTTGTTGGCCTTAATGTTGGTTGGTTTAGATTTTTTTATTTTCTTACAAAAGTATAAAATAAAATTTGTTTGGAAGCCTTTATAGCCTTCAAGTTTGACTACTTCCTCTTTTTTTTTACAAAACCAATCTACAGTCTACAACAGAACAAAAGTATCCCTGGCGAGAACAGAAAGTCTTTGGCGTTTATTTTATGCAAAATAAGTTGCGAAAAGTTATCTTAATTAAATCTGTCTACTAAATTAGAAGCCAAGCACATCGTGACCGTGAGGCAAGGTGTCCTACTGAGTCCTGACTCCTGACTTCTAACCCTGATGTTGTATTTTGACCGAAAAGACCTACCCATGCCTATCAACTATAATAGACTATACAACCAAGAAGTTTCTTCGGCCTTTGGGTAAATATGTGTCTATCTGTCTGTATGTGGCGAATGTCTATAAAGGTATAGGTATGTATGTAAACGAATACAAAGACCAAATGAATTGCTAGTGTATTTAACATAGTCTCAAGTGTAATCATCATAACAGCCATTAACATGCCTCTCTCGTATTTTGCAGCACCACACCATAATAACGGTTCGTTATAGGAAGTCAGAAATACCCCCACCAATACCCGAACCGAACCCATTGAGTACACACAAAAGCTGAACAAACAGTTATTGTTGAATGCGTGTAAGTCTATTGCGTATTTAGATGTTGTTGAGCATATATACGTAGGTTTATAGCTTTGAGGATTGACTTTTGGGTGTTGGGTTATAGGTAGGGGCAGTTGTGTGATAGTAGTATAAACCCTAACTCAATTAGTCAAAATAAACGAGCCCTTAGGTGAGATCATAAATGGTTGTCATACGCACGATTGTTCGCCTCTGTTGATATAACTTTAGTGGCAGAACAAGATTTTGAGCCCGCTAGCTGATAGCGGTTGATGGCGTGAAAGTTTGGTGGTCTGAAGCCGGTCCACCGAGATACTTATCAAGAGCGGCTAGGAGATGCCAAATTTATTGGAATTATTTCGGTTCATTATGAATGCGCGGTCCAGGGAGTTGGAAGTTTGCTTAACTCGCATGTTTGTTTACTAAGTTGATGAAGGACTCTCATAAGATAAATTGTTATGTTATTGCTCACTTCATATTCTTTTGCTCATATCGCGATTTATGTTAAACACATGTAAGCTTATGCATAAATAAGACCGAGAAAAGGTAATATTTTGTTAATGTATGATGGAATATCTTTCATCAGAGCAAAATAAACACAGGTCTTAATTGGGCATCAGTTAGTCAATATATACTTTCGTGTAGAGAATGCTAATTTGCTTACATACAAGTTCTTGAGCTATAAGGATCTTAAATTACTTCCTGAAGATGTATTTATTATATTTTTGATTCAAACAAAAATGCCTTGGTTTTAACCCAAAAACGGAATCAGAAAAAACATTTTCTTTGAATCTTTCTTATGTTTACGAATTGAGAAAATTTATTTGCTAGCGTAGTTTTATCAAATAAAAGTCTTGATTGATTCCATGAGAAATATAATTCGTTCCAAATTCCAAAAGAGGAATTCAAATTCGTATATATTTTACCACAATGTTATTTAAAATTATGCCAACAGATCATAACCCTATTATCTGGTTAAATATAATGCTTGACCGAATATTACCTGAGAAAAACAGAAATTCAAATCATTTAAGCATTTATACAAAACCCTTCATTAATCAATGGCTTCCAATAAAATGACTTCACAAACAAGCGCTCCAGTTCTTGCAAAAAGAACAATCCTTTCTTTCACTTCACCGAAGGGTATATCTTGATTTATTTTTTTTTCCTCGAGGAATCGGTGGGTGGTATAGAATTCTTATATAGCCACATCTCAGAACTGGGTAAAGCTGTTGAATGACGAACATTTTAATCGAATATCTATCTATTCAAATGTATTTGCTATAGTGCCAGAAAAGCAGAACCCACAATCCGTATCTGAATCGGAATCCTTTTGCTTTTTTTTTTATTTTTTAACTTTAAGTGATGTGTAATTTCTCATTCGTATTTTCTGTGAATTTTTCATCTTGATCATTCACATCCATATATCCTATGGAGTCCTGGAGAGTCTCCATGACACACACACACAATCATTGGAATCTCGTTTTGCAAACTAAAAGGGCAGTGATGATGGCAGACAAATACTAGTATGTAAGGAAAATCCATGACTGAGTCGCATGTACTTGATCTAATATTCATTTGGAACCATTTTGGAGGCAAAAAAAAATTAATAAAATTTTCCCTTTCTGTCAAAACCTCGTAAGTCCAATTTAAAAATTGCTTAGAGGACACAAAAAACAGACTTGAAAGGCAATAAAATGGAATTCTTAGATCGTGAAAGCTTTTAAAACTGGTTGATAAATCCAAAATGAACCATAATACAGTTACGAGACATTGGTACCTATTTAAATTCAGTCATTTACATCATGAAATACATCAAAATGTCATTTTAGCACATACGAGGTTTTGACAAAAAGCCAACGATATGAAGATAATCAAATTGTGCGATTCTGTTGTGGCACCATCTTTTTTATGATGCGAGAAATGCTTAGAAGGTGATATCCATAGTGCCGCACATCCATTTTAGTATATGATTACTGAAAGGCTAAGTTAACCTTCAACTGAAAAACTGTGAAGTTACTTACTTACTAAAGGTGGCACTACAGTCCAGGGTGGACCAGTACAGTTCATTATTGAAGTTTCCTCTCCATTTCCCATTTATGCAGACGAGACCAAAAAATCACCCGGAGAGTTTTCTTCTCAAAACAGTCAGAAGCGTGCGCTCATCCACCGTTAATAGTGGCCATGCCTCTACAACAAACATCAAAACCGGGATGATAAGAGTCTTATTGAGGACACTTTAGTTGCCGGAGAAAGGGCTTTACTTCTCAATTGCCTTCTCAGCCCAAAGAAACAGTGATTGGCTAGAGTCTTCGTTTGATCTCAGCACAGGTATCGTCTGCTGAGTTTATAGCGGAGTCTAGGTAGCGAAGTCTGTAACAACCTCAAAAATTTGATTGGAGCTGGGTAGCTCTCGGCTAAAATGCTTGGCTAAATTTTGCATAGAATTTTGTATGGGAATGAAATTTTAGCTGGATCTGCGTAGGCTTAATACTCAAAAAAGTGCCATTTTCATCAAACTTTGTTCGTCTGATTGTGTCAATATCTTAAAGTCTTTGGCGTAAGCGAATAATTAGACGGACTTTTGAAAGATTGTGCCTCAGTGTTGGGGTCAGAGTTTTTCACTATTTTTTCAAGAACGAAGTTGAAGTTGACAGCGTGCCGCTGCCGTCGCCTTGTTTAAAACCTTTCTGACATCAAAGGTGTTGGTGAGGTATTTTTGCTGACCTTAATAGAGCAACGTGTGTATTTTCCAGCGTCATCTTGATTTAACAGCAAATTTTGGGAGGGATTCCAAAACTAGATATTGATCAATCATTTAAAACTACTACTGGGTTATTTCCAGGATCTGCCATGGTGTGAATATTTGGTTGATGCTGGACCTTCCTGGCCTGAAATCACACTGATATAGATCTATGGAGTTGTTGGAGAGTGGCTTCAGATGTTTATAAAGTACGACAGAAATGATCTTGAAAGCGATGTTAACGAGACTGGTGCCTCTGTAGTTGGTGAAATCTAAAGGAACACCTTTCTTTATTATCGGGCACACAATGCTGAGGTTCCATGTATCGGGCACGCTTTTCTCTGACCAGATGAGCTGGTGCATACTCCTAAATAATTCATGGCCACACACTATGAATAGCTAGGCTGGAAGGCATCAGCTCTAGCAGCTTTGTTGGACTTAAGTTTGAATAAAGCTGTCTTTTCGGTTCGTCATCTCCGTAATACCTACAATTTACAGAAATAATTTTTCCATATTCTCAGCTCTGAGACTGGGATTCTACCACAATGTTTTCCTGATAGTCCTTGCAGGCTGCTGTTTGGAACTTTGTAACCCTGGGAGTTTCTTTTTACTTTTTGGTAAAAGTTTCGAACTTATTTTCTGCAATGGCATCCCTCTATTTCTTCGATCATGCACTTCTCATGCTCCTTCAGATTGACCTCATTGCGATCTATGCAATAAGGCACTTCTCCAGTATCAAGGATGTCAAGGAGCCAACGGACTCGGTCCACTACCTTGTTGTGGCCAAGGTAATACTAACAGATATTCAGACCAAATCCAAAATAGGGAAATACTGTGAGAAAGTTAAAAAAATCGACAAGTTTTTCTCCGATCTCTCCCGCCCTCTGAAATAGTCCTATTCAACCAACTTCAACCATCGAGAGCTAGTGAAAGAATTGTCAGTAAGCTATCCCCTTTCATGCAAAACACCTGGTTTGTGGAAGAATATCGAAAAATACACGCAGCTACACAACAGGCTTACAAAGCGGACTAGATTTGCTCGTGAGCTATACGAGCTGAAGAAGTGAACAGAACACCGGCTCCTCAAGGTGTGGATCTATTTGAGTTTTTGTGCGCCTACAATGACAAATATTTTGCCAAAAAATTATTCATCAGATCCAAGCGATTCCTTTATAAAAACTCACTGACTTATCGAACAGTCCTCGTAAAATTTATATTTTTTATTTGAATCCATAACGTCTCCTTTAAGCAGCTACCTCTATAGCCGATTTGGAACTTAAAACTGTATGCAATTGGATTTATTGTAAAAAATCTTGATGGTCTTGGTCATTTATCATGCTCATGGTTTGCGTTTCTTCATGTTAAGCAATGGCGAATCGTAATCGCTGGAATTTTCGGACTGCTCATCAAATATTCTAATGATTTCTTGCTCCTTTGGGAATAATATTGATTTGCAAAGCTTATATACATTTATAGGAATCATACATGTGATTGTATATACTCGTAGAATGAGAAACGAAATGCTAGCATTATGACCAACTGACCTATGATGGTGGATTTTGATGCTATGGTGCATCGCAATTGGTTTCTTAGATTTTTACCTGAAATAGAAGAGCTTCCAAGTAAGCTTACTGAAGGCCATAGTTATATGTTTATTGCTTAGGATAGGAAATTTATCATCGAAAAGTTTTGGCTCGCATATAAATAAGTCTTAACAAAATTCTGATGATTTATAACCTTCACGAACTCATATTTGTTTGGCTGGACAGATGAACGTGTATGATTTTTATTAATACTTGTTATTATTTTCTATCCGTGAATAGAATGAAAATGAAATAATGACTTACCCCTTCAACACAGTCAATGTACCTGTAGTGTGTAGTTTGTAGTTTGAATAGCAAATGTTAAAGTTTGTTTAAGTTCTCCTAAATTTACAGTAAGTACTTACCTTTCTACTTGAAAAACGAAATCTCGCAAATTAATTTTTCTAATTTTCTTAGTTTCGCAATCAATATAAAATATAACTGTTATATAAGTATCAATTGAAATCGCATAGTTCAATATCTCGAATTACTTACTTTACTTAACTTAAGATGGCGCTCACAGTCCAGGATGGACTACGGCCTCAACCAACAAGCCCCTCCAGCCAGCTCGGTCCCTAGCTAACTGCCTCCAGTTACGCACTCCAAGTTGGTTGAGGTCGCTGTCCACTTGTGTGCGCCACCTTAGGTGGGGTCTTTCCCTGCTGTGCAGACCATCAGGGGTGGATTCGAAGACTCGTCGGGCTGGTGTGTAGGTGTCCATTCGCTTCACGTGACCCAACCATCTCAGCCGCTGTATTTTCAGCTTTTTGACCAGGTCGACGTCGCTGTATAGCCCGTAGAGCTCATTATTAAATCTTCTCCTCTATACACTCCATACAGACTGGACCGAAGATCACCCGAAGAATTTTCCGTTCAAAGCACCCAAGCAGACTCTCATCCGTTTTTGACAGAGTCCATGCTTCTGCCCCGTACAACAGGACCGGGATGATAAGGGTCTTATATAAAGTCTCCTTGGTTCTTTGAGAGAGGGCTTTACTACTCAAATGCCTTCTTAGCCCGAAGAAACAACGATTGGCCAGAGTAATTCTTCGTTTGATTTCTGCACTGATGTCATTTTGCGATGTAATAGTGGAGCCCAGGTAGACAAAGTCCTTGACAACTTCGAAGTTGTACCTATCCATCGTGACGTTTTGCCCGAGTCGCCGATGTTGAGATTCCTTTCTCGGTGATAGCATATACTTCGTCTTGTCCTCATTAATAGCCAAACCCATTTTCGGCGCCTCCGATTCAATACTTGCAAACGCGCCGGTAACAGCTCGCTTCGTTCTTCCCATGATGTCAATATCATCTGCATAAGCAAGTAGCTGAACGGACTTTTGAAAAATTGTATCTCGGTTGTTGACTTGCGAGTTGCGTGCAATTGCTTCAAGTACCATGTTAAAGAGGTTGCATGATAATGCATCGCCCTGCCTCAAACCTTTCTCGACATCAAAGGGGTCGGTGGTGTTCTTACCGACTTTGACGGAGCAGCGAGATTTCGCCATCGTCATCCTGCATAGGCGTACGAGTTTAGCAGGGATGCCGAGATGCGACATGGCTCTATACAGCTCGTCTCTGTTTACGCTATCATACGCGACTTTGAAATCGATAAAGAGATGGTGTGTATCGATTTGAAACTCCTGGGTTTTTTCCAAAATCTGTCGGAGTGTGAGCATTTGGTCGACGGTTGATTTGCCGGGCCTAAAACCACACTGATAGGGGCCGATCAGATCGTTGACAAATGGTTTTAAGCGATCACATAGTAAAGATGACAGAATTTTGTATGCGACGTTGAGGAGACTTATACCTCTGTAGTTGGAACAATTCAGAGCATCTCCTTTCTTGTGGATGGGGCACACTATACCGAGGTTCCATTCATCGGGCATACTTTCTTCCGACCAAATTTTGAACATAAGTTGGTGTAAACTCCCTACCAAGTCATCTCCCCCTGCTTGGAATAGCTCAGCTGGCAGGCCATCTGCACCAGCAGCCTTGAACGCCTTAAGCTTAGCTATCGTTAACCGCAATTCATTTAGGTCGAGTGGACGGAAATTTTGGCCATCGTCGTCCAGGCTGAATGGATTATTCTGCCTCACAGCGGAATTTGGACTATCATCGCCATTTAGCAGTCTAGAAAAGTGTTGCTTCCAGATCCTCAGCACCGACTGTGTGTCTACCACGATATTCCCACTCTCGTCTCGGCAGTCTTCCGTTCTAGCCTTGTAACCCTGGGTAGATTGCCTCACCCTTCGGTAGAACTTTCGAACGTCCCCCCTGCCGCTACAGTCCTCAATAGACTCGACCACCCGCTTCGCATGCTCTCTCTTTTTCCTTCTGAGAAGTCGGCGTTCCTCCTTTCGTTTTTGCCCGTAGAGCTCACGGGCTGCCCTCTCAGCAGCTCTGGTTCTAGTTTGCAGCATTGACTGGTAGGCCTCGTTCTTGGCTGCATGCGCCAGCCGGCATTCTTCATCGAACCAGGGGTTTCGTTGTGGTCGCCAAGTGAAACCCAGCACATCAGTGGCGGCACTTCTGATGGCTTGTTGACAGTATTTCCACTGGTCCTCTGCAGTTTGTGCTGGTGGTGGAGCTGCTGAAAGGTTACGGGAGACTCGGTCCGCAAAGGTCCTTGCGATCTCTTGCGATTTTAACTTTGCGACATCAAATCTTTTCACAGCATCCGTTCGGTGTTGTGGCGTCAAAGATATCCGCATACGTAGTTGGGCTACAACTAAGTAATGGTCCGAGTCAATGTTGGCCCCTCGGAACGTTCGGACATCCAGGATACTGGAAGAATGTCTGGCGTCTATCGCAATATGATCAATCTGGTTGACGGTTCGTTGATCTGGAGACTGCCAGGTACCTTTGTGTATATTGAGGTGTGGGAATCGAGTGCTAGCTATGATGGCATTCCGCCCCGGCGCAAAGTCAATCAGTCCGTTACCGGAAGTGTTGTCGTGCAGGCTGTGTCCTCCGACTATAGAACCAAAGATGCCCTCCATTCCGATTTTGGCGTTGAAGTCGCCAAGAATGATCTTGACGTCGTACTTTGGGCACCTATCATACGTACTCTCGAGGAGATCGTAGAAGTCTTCTTTGGTTGAGTCATCTTTGTCTTCCGTTGGGGCGTGGGCACAGATCAACGTAATGTTTTTGAATTTAGCTTTGATGCGGATTGTGGCCAGGCGCTTGCTTATATTTCTGAAGCCCAAGACTTCTTGCCTAAGTCTTCCCCTTACCACAAAAGCCCAAGTAGCCCATATAAGGTGTTCACTAAGTAGTTCAACTTAACTGAAACTGTGGACGCCACCGTTGATTCCATCTGGGGAATTCTTCCGCTGCCGCCTGGATAAAGGAGAAGTGCCAATGTCTCGAATAGATATTCGCAAATCAAAATTTCGTAAATCCAAATCTGAAATGTTTTCAATTTTGCACTTAAACTTGAAAAATAATATTTTTTCTTTGGCTTTTATTATTTTTCAAAATGTTTTAAGCAATTTTAAAATATATTCTATAAAATAAAATATATTTCTATGAAGGTATGTTCCTTGTTCACTTTTTCATGATTTTAGGAATGATTGAAATATACAAAAACAAAAAAATCATTAAGGGTATTCATGCAACTTCGTAAAACCCTAGATACATTTACAAATTGGTTAAGTTTATCTTTTGGTTAATGAACTGCCAAATTTTGTATGGGAAATGATTTACACAATTTGGTTAAACTTATCAAAGGATTTTGTGGCGTAAAATTAACAAAACTGGTTAAACTTATCTAAACGTCATTGTGACTCTTACTCTGATTAAATTACGTAGCATTTTATCAAATGTTTAAAAAAGGTCGTTCATGCTAACTTTGCGTAAATTTATCATTTTACACAATTTTTAAACTTAAGACGTTGCATGAATACCCTTATTATAAATACAAATATGGTCATAAAGTTGGTAGGCGGAGTAAGCAGATTAATTTTGCATTTGTAAGGGAACCTCGCAAAAATAAAGTTGAGATTTTTTATGTGCGAGATTTTGTGATTGCAAAATTACCAAAAGTAAGATTTTGTGAATGCGGGATTATAAGAAGCAATATTCTGTAATTGCGAGATTTTAATTTGAATTTAAAAGGTTTCGCAGCTTACTCGAAATTTTCAAATGCTCTTTAGTACTTAAAATTTAAATAAAATGCATTTTTGTCCGATTTTTTCTGGTGTTTATTGGAAAATTCGTTGCCGTCATCCAAAGGAGTCTGAAGATCAAGTAAGATAGCTATAGCTCCAGCCTATAAACTTGGTGGTAAAACTCAAATATTTTATGGAATTAAGAATATTTCAAAAGGGGGGCCAATAGAGTTTTTATTAAATTCAAAACCCTTTTACAATTATTTTTCCGAGAAGCACCTGCTAATTTGCTTAAGGGACGGAATGTTGGTGGCTATTTCACTAGAGCACTGTTTAAAAAAACAAGCCATACAAAGTATTGTATTATAGCTTTGGGCGTATGTAACTATCCCTTATAAATTATTGCCAGATCAGAAGGAGAGAAAAACTTCTTACAAAGTCTTAGGAAACCTAGGTATTTCGTTGAATTCCTAGCAATATTAAAATTGTGATCGTTCCACAAATGGTGGTCAGAAATGCAGTTTTCCCCTGGACCCTTTATTTGGTTCTGGTTTGCTGACTAAAAATTAATTACCCAAAACTTTTAAAAATATCAACTTGAAGAAAAAAATCACAGCTTTTTTCAAAAATTTTTACTTTGAAATTAAATTTTTCAAAAATCATTCACTTATACAACTTGATTTAAAATATACATAAAAGAATGAAATATTAGTTTTGAGCTGTCTATAGCTTATGAGCTTTCGTTGATTTTTGAATACTTTTGCTTTTGGATTTAAGGGCAATTTTTCTGAAATAGTACACCCTACTTCATATACCTACTACATTTTTCTTTAAGAATATACTCAAAAATCAAGCTCTCAAATTTAATTGACAAATTAAAGGACAACCTGTAATGATAATTCAAAAAAAAATATTGGGGAGGTCTAATTTGTATTTTTATTTTATATTATATATTTTTTGAAAGAATTTTAAGAACATTTTTTTAAACTCGAAACAAATTTTAAAATTAAGAATTTTTTTTCCAATTTTACTCATAGTATTTGAAACTTTGAACACAGGGGTATGAAGGAATTCTTCCGCTGCCGCCTGGATAAAGGAGAAGTGCCAATGTCTCGAATAGATATTCGCAAATCAAAATTTCGTAAATCCAAATCTGAAATGTTTTCAATTTTGCACTTAAACTTGAAAAATAATATTTTTTCTTTGGCTTTTATTATTTTTCAAAATGTTTTAAGCAATTTTAAAATATATTCTATAAAATAAAATATATTTCTATGAAGGTATGTTCCTTGTTCACTTTTTCATGATTTTAGGAATGATTGAAATATACAAAAACAAAAAAATCATTAAGGGTATTCATGCAACTTCGTAAAACCCTAGATACATTTACAAATTGGTTAAGTTTATCTTTTGGTTAATGAACTGCCAAATTTTGTATGGGAAATGATTTACACAATTTGGTTAAACTTATCAAAGGATTTTGTGGCGTAAAATTAACAAAACTGGTTAAACTTATCTAAACGTCATTGTGACTCTTACTCTGATTAAATTACGTAGCATTTTATCAAATGTTTAAAAAAGGTCGTTCATGCTAACTTTGCGTAAATTTATCATTTTACACAATTTTTAAACTTAAGACGTTGCATGAATACCCTTATTATAAATACAAATATGGTCATAAAGTTGGTAGGCGGAGTAAGCAGATTAATTTTGCATTTGTAAGGGAACCTCGCAAAAATAAAGGTGAGATTTTTTATGTGCGAGATTTTGTGATTGCAAAATTACCAAAAGTAAGATTTTGTGAATGCGGGATTATAAGAAGCAATATTCTGTAATTGCGAGATTTTAATTTGAATTTAAAAGGTTTCGCAGCTTACTCGAAATTTTCAAATGCTCTTTAGTACTTAAAATTTAAATAAAATGCATTTTTGTCCGATTTTTTCTGGTGTTTATTGGAAAATTCGTTGCCGTCATCCAAAGGAGTCTGAAGATCAAGTAAGATAGCTATAGCTCCAGCCTATAAACTTGGTGGTAAAACTCAAATATTTTATGGAATTAAGAATATTTCAAAAGGGGGGCCAATAGAGTTTTTATTAAATTCAAAACCCTTTTACAATTATTTTTCCGAGAAGCACCTGCTAATTTGCTTAAGGGACGGAATGTTGGTGGCTATTTCACTAGAGCACTGTTTAAAAAAACAAGCCATACAAAGTATTGTATTATAGCTTTGGGCGTATGTAACTATCCCTTATAAATTATTGCCAGATCAGAAGGAGAGAAAAACTTCTTACAAAGTCTTAGGAAACCTAGGTATTTCGTTGAATTCCTAGCAATATTAAAATTGTGATCGTTCCACAAATGGTGGTCAGAAATGCAGTTTTCCCCTGGACCCTTTATTTGGTTCTGGTTTGCTGACTAAAAATTAATTACCCAAAACTTTTAAAAATATCAACTTGAAGAAAAAAATCACAGCTTTTTTCAAAAATTTTTACTTTGAAATTAAATTTTTCAAAAATCATTCACTTATACAACTTGATTTAAAATATACATAAAAGAATGAAATATTAGTTTTGAGCTGTCTATAGCTTATGAGCTTTCGTTGATTTTTGAATACTTTTGCTTTTGGATTTAAGGGCAATTTTTCTGAAATAGTACACCCTACTTCATATACCTACTACATTTTTCTTTAAGAATATACTCAAAAATCAAGCTCTCAAATTTAATTGACAAATTAAAGGACAACCTGTAATGATAATTCAAAAAAAAATATTGGGGAGGTCTAATTTGTATTTTTATTTTATATTATATATTTTTTGAAAGAATTTTAAGAACATTTTTTTAAACTCGAAACAAATTTTAAAATTAAGAATTTTTTTTCCAATTTTACTCATAGTATTTGAAACTTTGAACACAGGGGTATGAAGGAATTCTTCCGCTGCCGCCTGGATAAAGGAGAAGTGCCAATGTCTCGAATAGATATTCGCAAATCAAAATTTCGTAAATCCAAATCTGAAATGTTTTCAATTTTGCACTTAAACTTGAAAAATAATATTTTTTCTTTGGCTTTTATTATTTTTCAAAATGTTTTAAGCAATTTTAAAATATATTCTATAAAATAAAATATATTTCTATGAAGGTATGTTCCTTGTTCACTTTTTCATGATTTTAGGAATGATTGAAATATACAAAAACAAAAAAATCATTAAGGGTATTCATGCAACTTCGTAAAACCCTAGATACATTTACAAATTGGTTAAGTTTATCTTTTGGTTAATGAACTGCCAAATTTTGTATGGGAAATGATTTACACAATTTGGTTAAACTTATCAAAGGATTTTGTGGCGTAAAATTAACAAAACTGGTTAAACTTATCTAAACGTCATTGTGACTCTTACTCTGATTAAATTACGTAGCATTTTATCAAATGTTTAAAAAAGGTCGTTCATGCTAACTTTGCGTAAATTTATCATTTTACACAATTTTTAAACTTAAGACGTTGCATGAATACCCTTATTATAAATACAAATATGGTCATAAAGTTGGTAGGCGGAGTAAGCAGATTAATTTTGCATTTGTAAGGGAACCTCGCAAAAATAAAGGTGAGATTTTTTATGTGCGAGATTTTGTGATTGCAAAATTACCAAAAGTAAGATTTTGTGAATGCGGGATTATAAGAAGCAATATTCTGTAATTGCGAGATTTTAATTTGAATTTAAAAGGTTTCGCAGCTTACTCGAAATTTTCAAATGCTCTTTAGTACTTAAAATTTAAATAAAATGCATTTTTGTCCGATTTTTTCTGGTGTTTATTGGAAAATTCGTTGCCGTCATCCAAAGGAGTCTGAAGATCAAGTAAGATAGCTATAGCTCCAGCCTATAAACTTGGTGGTAAAACTCAAATATTTTATGGAATTAAGAATATTTCAAAAGGGGGGCCAATAGAGTTTTTATTAAATTCAAAACCCTTTTACAATTATTTTTCCGAGAAGCACCTGCTAATTTGCTTAAGGGACGGAATGTTGGTGGCTATTTCACTAGAGCACTGTTTAAAAAAACAAGCCATACAAAGTATTGTATTATAGCTTTGGGCGTATGTAACTATCCCTTATAAATTATTGCCAGATCAGAAGGAGAGAAAAACTTCTTACAAAGTCTTAGGAAACCTAGGTATTTCGTTGAATTCCTAGCAATATTAAAATTGTGATCGTTCCACAAATGGTGGTCAGAAATGCAGTTTTCCCCTGGACCCTTTATTTGGTTCTGGTTTGCTGACTAAAAATTAATTACCCAAAACTTTTAAAAATATCAACTTGAAGAAAAAAATCACAGCTTTTTTCAAAAATTTTTACTTTGAAATTAAATTTTTCAAAAATCATTCACTTATACAACTTGATTTAAAATATACATAAAAGAATGAAATATTAGTTTTGAGCTGTCTATAGCTTATGAGCTTTCGTTGATTTTTGAATACTTTTGCTTTTGGATTTAAGGGCAATTTTTCTGAAATAGTACACCCTACTTCATATACCTACTACATTTTTCTTTAAGAATATACTCAAAAATCAAGCTCTCAAATTTAATTGACAAATTAAAGGACAACCTGTAATGATAATTCAAAAAAAAATATTGGGGAGGTCTAATTTGTATTTTTATTTTATATTATATATTTTTTGAAAGAATTTTAAGAACATTTTTTTAAACTCGAAACAAATTTTAAAATTAAGAATTTTTTTTCCAATTTTACTCATAGTATTTGAAACTTTGAACACAGGGGTATGAAGGAATTCTTCCGCTGCCGCCTGGATAAAGGAGAAGTGCCAATGTCTCGAATAGATATTCGCAAATCAAAATTTCGTAAATCCAAATCTGAAATGTTTTCAATTTTGCACTTAAACTTGAAAAATAATATTTTTTCTTTGGCTTTTATTATTTTTCAAAATGTTTTAAGCAATTTTAAAATATATTCTATAAAATAAAATATATTTCTATGAAGGTATGTTCCTTGTTCACTTTTTCATGATTTTAGGAATGATTGAAATATACAAAAACAAAAAAATCATTAAGGGTATTCATGCAACTTCGTAAAACCCTAGATACATTTACAAATTGGTTAAGTTTATCTTTTGGTTAATGAACTGCCAAATTTTGTATGGGAAATGATTTACACAATTTGGTTAAACTTATCAAAGGATTTTGTGGCGTAAAATTAACAAAACTGGTTAAACTTATCTAAACGTCATTGTGACTCTTACTCTGATTAAATTACGTAGCATTTTATCAAATGTTTAAAAAAGGTCGTTCATGCTAACTTTGCGTAAATTTATCATTTTACACAATTTTTAAACTTAAGACGTTGCATGAATACCCTTATTATAAATACAAATATGGTCATAAAGTTGGTAGGCGGAGTAAGCAGATTAATTTTGCATTTGTAAGGGAACCTCGCAAAAATAAAGGTGAGATTTTTTATGTGCGAGATTTTGTGATTGCAAAATTACCAAAAGTAAGATTTTGTGAATGCGGGATTATAAGAAGCAATATTCTGTAATTGCGAGATTTTAATTTGAATTTAAAAGGTTTCGCAGCTTACTCGAAATTTTCAAATGCTCTTTAGTACTTAAAATTTAAATAAAATGCATTTTTGTCCGATTTTTTCTGGTGTTTATTGGAAAATTCGTTGCCGTCATCCAAAGGAGTCTGAAGATCAAGTAAGATAGCTATAGCTCCAGCCTATAAACTTGGTGGTAAAACTCAAATATTTTATGGAATTAAGAATATTTCAAAAGGGGGGCCAATAGAGTTTTTATTAAATTCAAAACCCTTTTACAATTATTTTTCCGAGAAGCACCTGCTAATTTGCTTAAGGGACGGAATGTTGGTGGCTATTTCACTAGAGCACTGTTTAAAAAAACAAGCCATACAAAGTATTGTATTATAGCTTTGGGCGTATGTAACTATCCCTTATAAATTATTGCCAGATCAGAAGGAGAGAAAAACTTCTTACAAAGTCTTAGGAAACCTAGGTATTTCGTTGAATTCCTAGCAATATTAAAATTGTGATCGTTCCACAAATGGTGGTCAGAAATGCAGTTTTCCCCTGGACCCTTTATTTGGTTCTGGTTTGCTGACTAAAAATTAATTACCCAAAACTTTTAAAAATATCAACTTGAAGAAAAAAATCACAGCTTTTTTCAAAAATTTTTACTTTGAAATTAAATTTTTCAAAAATCATTCACTTATACAACTTGATTTAAAATATACATAAAAGAATGAAATATTAGTTTTGAGCTGTCTATAGCTTATGAGCTTTCGTTGATTTTTGAATACTTTTGCTTTTGGATTTAAGGGCAATTTTTCTGAAATAGTACACCCTACTTCATATACCTACTACATTTTTCTTTAAGAATATACTCAAAAATCAAGCTCTCAAATTTAATTGACAAATTAAAGGACAACCTGTAATGATAATTCAAAAAAAAATATTGGGGAGGTCTAATTTGTATTTTTATTTTATATTATATATTTTTTGAAAGAATTTTAAGAACATTTTTTTAAACTCGAAACAAATTTTAAAATTAAGAATTTTTTTTCCAATTTTACTCATAGTATTTGAAACTTTGAACACAGGGGTATGAAGGAATTCTTCCGCTGCCGCCTGGATAAAGGAGAAGTGCCAATGTCTCGAATAGATATTCGCAAATCAAAATTTCGTAAATCCAAATCTGAAATGTTTTCAATTTTGCACTTAAACTTGAAAAATAATATTTTTTCTTTGGCTTTTATTATTTTTCAAAATGTTTTAAGCAATTTTAAAATATATTCTATAAAATAAAATATATTTCTATGAAGGTATGTTCCTTGTTCACTTTTTCATGATTTTAGGAATGATTGAAATATACAAAAACAAAAAAATCATTAAGGGTATTCATGCAACTTCGTAAAACCCTAGATACATTTACAAATTGGTTAAGTTTATCTTTTGGTTAATGAACTGCCAAATTTTGTATGGGAAATGATTTACACAATTTGGTTAAACTTATCAAAGGATTTTGTGGCGTAAAATTAACAAAACTGGTTAAACTTATCTAAACGTCATTGTGACTCTTACTCTGATTAAATTACGTAGCATTTTATCAAATGTTTAAAAAAGGTCGTTCATGCTAACTTTGCGTAAATTTATCATTTTACACAATTTTTAAACTTAAGACGTTGCATGAATACCCTTATTATAAATACAAATATGGTCATAAAGTTGGTAGGCGGAGTAAGCAGATTAATTTTGCATTTGTAAGGGAACCTCGCAAAAATAAAGGTGAGATTTTTTATGTGCGAGATTTTGTGATTGCAAAATTACCAAAAGTAAGATTTTGTGAATGCGGGATTATAAGAAGCAATATTCTGTAATTGCGAGATTTTAATTTGAATTTAAAAGGTTTCGCAGCTTACTCGAAATTTTCAAATGCTCTTTAGTACTTAAAATTTAAATAAAATGCATTTTTGTCCGATTTTTTCTGGTGTTTATTGGAAAATTCGTTGCCGTCATCCAAAGGAGTCTGAAGATCAAGTAAGATAGCTATAGCTCCAGCCTATAAACTTGGTGGTAAAACTCAAATATTTTATGGAATTAAGAATATTTCAAAAGGGGGGCCAATAGAGTTTTTATTAAATTCAAAACCCTTTTACAATTATTTTTCCGAGAAGCACCTGCTAATTTGTTTAAGGGACGGAATGTTGGTGGCTATTTCACTAGAGCACTGTTTAAAAAAACAAGCCATACAAAGTATTGTATTATAGCTTTGGGCGTATGTAACTATCCCTTATAAATTATTGCCAGATCAGAAGGAGAGAAAAACTTCTTACAAAGTCTTAGGAAACCTAGGTATTTCGTTGAATTCCTAGCAATATTAAAATTGTGATCGTTCCACAAATGGTGGTCAGAAATGCAGTTTTCCCCTGGACCCTTTATTTGGTTCTGGTTTGCTGACTAAAAATTAATTACCCAAAACTTTTAAAAATATCAACTTGAAGAAAAAAATCACAGCTTTTTTCAAAAATTTTTACTTTGAAATTAAATTTTTCAAAAATCATTCACTTATACAACTTGATTTAAAATATACATAAAAGAATGAAATATTAGTTTTGAGCTGTCTATAGCTTATGAGCTTTCGTTGATTTTTGAATACTTTTGCTTTTGGATTTAAGGGCAATTTTTCTGAAATAGTACACCCTACTTCATATACCTACTACATTTTTCTTTAAGAATATACTCAAAAATCAAGCTCTCAAATTTAATTGACAAATTAAAGGACAACCTGTAATGATAATTCAAAAAAAAATATTGGGGAGGTCTAATTTGTATTTTTATTTTATATTATATATTTTTTGAAAGAATTTTAAGAACATTTTTTTAAACTCGAAACAAATTTTAAAATTAAGAATTTTTTTTCCAATTTTACTCATAGTATTTGAAACTTTGAACACAGGGGTATGAAGGAATTCTTCCGCTGCCGCCTGGATAAAGGAGAAGTGCCAATGTCTCGAATAGATATTCGCAAATCAAAATTTCGTAAATCCAAATCTGAAATGTTTTCAATTTTGCACTTAAACTTGAAAAATAATATTTTTTCTTTGGCTTTTATTATTTTTCAAAATGTTTTAAGCAATTTTAAAATATATTCTATAAAATAAAATATATTTCTATGAAGGTATGTTCCTTGTTCACTTTTTCATGATTTTAGGAATGATTGAAATATACAAAAACAAAAAAATCATTAAGGGTATTCATGCAACTTCGTAAAACCCTAGATACATTTACAAATTGGTTAAGTTTATCTTTTGGTTAATGAACTGCCAAATTTTGTATGGGAAATGATTTACACAATTTGGTTAAACTTATCAAAGGATTTTGTGGCGTAAAATTAACAAAACTGGTTAAACTTATCTAAACGTCATTGTGACTCTTACTCTGATTAAATTACGTAGCATTTTATCAAATGTTTAAAAAAGGTCGTTCATGCTAACTTTGCGTAAATTTATCATTTTACACAATTTTTAAACTTAAGACGTTGCATGAATACCCTTATTATAAATACAAATATGGTCATAAAGTTGGTAGGCGGAGTAAGCAGATTAATTTTGCATTTGTAAGGGAACCTCGCAAAAATAAAGGTGAGATTTTTTATGTGCGAGATTTTGTGATTGCAAAATTACCAAAAGTAAGATTTTGTGAATGCGGGATTATAAGAAGCAATATTCTGTAATTGCGAGATTTTAATTTGAATTTAAAAGGTTTCGCAGCTTACTCGAAATTTTCAAATGCTCTTTAGTACTTAAAATTTAAATAAAATGCATTTTTGTCCGATTTTTTCTGGTGTTTATTGGAAAATTCGTTGCCGTCATCCAAAGGAGTCTGAAGATCAAGTAAGATAGCTATAGCTCCAGCCTATAAACTTGGTGGTAAAACTCAAATATTTTATGGAATTAAGAATATTTCAAAAGGGGGGCCAATAGAGTTTTTATTAAATTCAAAACCCTTTTACAATTATTTTTCCGAGAAGCACCTGCTAATTTGCTTAAGGGACGGAATGTTGGTGGCTATTTCACTAGAGCACTGTTTAAAAAAACAAGCCATACAAAGTATTGTATTATAGCTTTGGGCGTATGTAACTATCCCTTATAAATTATTGCCAGATCAGAAGGAGAGAAAAACTTCTTACAAAGTCTTAGGAAACCTAGGTATTTCGTTGAATTCCTAGCAATATTAAAATTGTGATCGTTCCACAAATGGTGGTCAGAAATGCAGTTTTCCCCTGGACCCTTTATTTGGTTCTGGTTTGCTGACTAAAAATTAATTACCCAAAACTTTTAAAAATATCAACTTGAAGAAAAAAATCACAGCTTTTTTCAAAAATTTTTACTTTGAAATTAAATTTTTCAAAAATCATTCACTTATACAACTTGATTTAAAATATACATAAAAGAATGAAATATTAGTTTTGAGCTGTCTATAGCTTATGAGCTTTCGTTGATTTTTGAATACTTTTGCTTTTGGATTTAAGGGCAATTTTTCTGAAATAGTACACCCTACTTCATATACCTACTACATTTTTCTTTAAGAATATACTCAAAAATCAAGCTCTCAAATTTAATTGACAAATTAAAGGACAACCTGTAATGATAATTCAAAAAAAAATATTGGGGAGGTCTAATTTGTATTTTTATTTTATATTATATATTTTTTGAAAGAATTTTAAGAACATTTTTTTAAACTCGAAACAAATTTTAAAATTAAGAATTTTTTTTCCAATTTTACTCATAGTATTTGAAACTTTGAACACAGGGGTATGAAGGAATTCTTCCGCTGCCGCCTGGATAAAGGAGAAGTGCCAATGTCTCGAATAGATATTCGCAAATCAAAATTTCGTAAATCCAAATCTGAAATGTTTTCAATTTTGCACTTAAACTTGAAAAATAATATTTTTTCTTTGGCTTTTATTATTTTTCAAAATGTTTTAAGCAATTTTAAAATATATTCTATAAAATAAAATATATTTCTATGAAGGTATGTTCCTTGTTCACTTTTTCATGATTTTAGGAATGATTGAAATATACAAAAACAAAAAAATCATTAAGGGTATTCATGCAACTTCGTAAAACCCTAGATACATTTACAAATTGGTTAAGTTTATCTTTTGGTTAATGAACTGCCAAATTTTGTATGGGAAATGATTTACACAATTTGGTTAAACTTATCAAAGGATTTTGTGGCGTAAAATTAACAAAACTGGTTAAACTTATCTAAACGTCATTGTGACTCTTACTCTGATTAAATTACGTAGCATTTTATCAAATGTTTAAAAAAGGTCGTTCATGCTAACTTTGCGTAAATTTATCATTTTACACAATTTTTAAACTTAAGACGTTGCATGAATACCCTTATTATAAATACAAATATGGTCATAAAGTTGGTAGGCGGAGTAAGCAGATTAATTTTGCATTTGTAAGGGAACCTCGCAAAAATAAAGGTGAGATTTTTTATGTGCGAGATTTTGTGATTGCAAAATTACCAAAAGTAAGATTTTGTGAATGCGGGATTATAAGAAGCAATATTCTGTAATTGCGAGATTTTAATTTGAATTTAAAAGGTTTCGCAGCTTACTCGAAATTTTCAAATGCTCTTTAGTACTTAAAATTTAAATAAAATGCATTTTTGTCCGATTTTTTCTGGTGTTTATTGGAAAATTCGTTGCCGTCATCCAAAGGAGTCTGAAGATCAAGTAAGATAGCTATAGCTCCAGCCTATAAACTTGGTGGTAAAACTCAAATATTTTATGGAATTAAGAATATTTCAAAAGGGGGGCCAATAGAGTTTTTATTAAATTCAAAACCCTTTTACAATTATTTTTCCGAGAAGCACCTGCTAATTTGCTTAAGGGACGGAATGTTGGTGGCTATTTCACTAGAGCACTGTTTAAAAAAACAAGCCGTACAAAGTATTGTATTATAGCTTTGGGCGTATGTAACTATCCCTTATAAATTATTGCCAGATCAGAAGGAGAGAAAAACTTCTTACAAAGTCTTAGGAAACCTAGGTATTTCGTTGAATTCCTAGCAATATTAAAATTGTGATCGTTCCACAAATGGTGGTCAGAAATGCAGTTTTCCCCTGGACCCTTTATTTGGTTCTGGTTTGCTGACTAAAAATTAATTACCCAAAACTTTTAAAAATATCAACTTGAAGAAAAAAATCACAGCTTTTTTCAAAAATTTTTACTTTGAAATTAAATTTTTCAAAAATCATTCACTTATACAACTTGATTTAAAATATACATAAAAGAATGAAATATTAGTTTTGAGCTGTCTATAGCTTATGAGCTTTCGTTGATTTTTGAATACTTTTGCTTTTGGATTTAAGGGCAATTTTTCTGAAATAGTACACCCTACTTCATATACCTACTACATTTTTCTTTAAGAATATACTCAAAAATCAAGCTCTCAAATTTAATTGACAAATTAAAGGACAACCTGTAATGATAATTCAAAAAAAAATATTGGGGAGGTCTAATTTGTATTTTTATTTTATATTATATATTTTTTGAAAGAATTTTAAGAACATTTTTTTAAACTCGAAACAAATTTTAAAATTAAGAATTTTTTTTCCAATTTTACTCATAGTATTTGAAACTTTGAACACAGGGGTATGAAGGAATTCTTCCGCTGCCGCCTGGATAAAGGAGAAGTGCCAATGTCTCGAATAGATATTCGCAAATCAAAATTTCGTAAATCCAAATCTGAAATGTTTTCAATTTTGCACTTAAACTTGAAAAATAATATTTTTTCTTTGGCTTTTATTATTTTTCAAAATGTTTTAAGCAATTTTAAAATATATTCTATAAAATAAAATATATTTCTATGAAGGTATGTTCCTTGTTCACTTTTTCATGATTTTAGGAATGATTGAAATATACAAAAACAAAAAAATCATTAAGGGTATTCATGCAACTTCGTAAAACCCTAGATACATTTACAAATTGGTTAAGTTTATCTTTTGGTTAATGAACTGCCAAATTTTGTATGGGAAATGATTTACACAATTTGGTTAAACTTATCAAAGGATTTTGTGGCGTAAAATTAACAAAACTGGTTAAACTTATCTAAACGTCATTGTGACTCTTACTCTGATTAAATTACGTAGCATTTTATCAAATGTTTAAAAAAGGTCGTTCATGCTAACTTTGCGTAAATTTATCATTTTACACAATTTTTAAACTTAAGACGTTGCATGAATACCCTTATTATAAATACAAATATGGTCATAAAGTTGGTAGGCGGAGTAAGCAGATTAATTTTGCATTTGTAAGGGAACCTCGCAAAAATAAAGGTGAGATTTTTTATGTGCGAGATTTTGTGATTGCAAAATTACCAAAAGTAAGATTTTGTGAATGCGGGATTATAAGAAGCAATATTCTGTAATTGCGAGATTTTAATTTGAATTTAAAAGGTTTCGCAGCTTACTCGAAATTTTCAAATGCTCTTTAGTACTTAAAATTTAAATAAAATGCATTTTTGTCCGATTTTTTCTGGTGTTTATTGGAAAATTCGTTGCCGTCATCCAAAGGAGTCTGAAGATCAAGTAAGATAGCTATAGCTCCAGCCTATAAACTTGGTGGTAAAACTCAAATATTTTATGGAATTAAGAATATTTCAAAAGGGGGGCCAATAGAGTTTTTATTAAATTCAAAACCCTTTTACAATTATTTTTCCGAGAAGCACCTGCTAATTTGCTTAAGGGACGGAATGTTGGTGGCTATTTCACTAGAGCACTGTTTAAAAAAACAAGCCGTACAAAGTATTGTATTATAGCTTTGGGCGTATGTAACTATCCCTTATAAATTATTGCCAGATCAGAAGGAGAGAAAAACTTCTTACAAAGTCTTAGGAAACCTAGGTATTTCGTTGAATTCCTAGCAATATTAAAATTGTGATCGTTCCACAAATGGTGGTCAGAAATGCAGTTTTCCCCTGGACCCTTTATTTGGTTCTGGTTTGCTGACTAAAAATTAATTACCCAAAACTTTTAAAAATATCAACTTGAAGAAAAAAATCACAGCTTTTTTCAAAAATTTTTACTTTGAAATTAAATTTTTCAAAAATCATTCACTTATACAACTTGATTTAAAATATACATAAAAGAATGAAATATTAGTTTTGAGCTGTCTATAGCTTATGAGCTTTCGTTGATTTTTGAATACTTTTGCTTTTGGATTTAAGGGCAATTTTTCTGAAATAGTACACCCTACTTCATATACCTACTACATTTTTCTTTAAGAATATACTCAAAAATCAAGCTCTCAAATTTAATTGACAAATTAAAGGACAACCTGTAATGATAATTCAAAAAAAAATATTGGGGAGGTCTAATTTGTATTTTTATTTTATATTATATATTTTTTGAAAGAATTTTAAGAACATTTTTTTAAACTCGAAACAAATTTTAAAATTAAGAATTTTTTTTCCAATTTTACTCATAGTATTTGAAACTTTGAACACAGGGGTATGAAGGAATTCTTCCGCTGCCGCCTGGATAAAGGAGAAGTGCCAATGTCTCGAATAGATATTCGCAAATCAAAATTTCGTAAATCCAAATCTGAAATGTTTTCAATTTTGCACTTAAACTTGAAAAATAATATTTTTTCTTTGGCTTTTATTATTTTTCAAAATGTTTTAAGCAATTTTAAAATATATTCTATAAAATAAAATATATTTCTATGAAGGTATGTTCCTTGTTCACTTTTTCATGATTTTAGGAATGATTGAAATATACAAAAACAAAAAAATCATTAAGGGTATTCATGCAACTTCGTAAAACCCTAGATACATTTACAAATTGGTTAAGTTTATCTTTTGGTTAATGAACTGCCAAATTTTGTATGGGAAATGATTTACACAATTTGGTTAAACTTATCAAAGGATTTTGTGGCGTAAAATTAACAAAACTGGTTAAACTTATCTAAACGTCATTGTGACTCTTACTCTGATTAAATTACGTAGCATTTTATCAAATGTTTAAAAAAGGTCGTTCATGCTAACTTTGCGTAAATTTATCATTTTACACAATTTTTAAACTTAAGACGTTGCATGAATACCCTTATTATAAATACAAATATGGTCATAAAGTTGGTAGGCGGAGTAAGCAGATTAATTTTGCATTTGTAAGGGAACCTCGCAAAAATAAAGGTGAGATTTTTTATGTGCGAGATTTTGTGATTGCAAAATTACCAAAAGTAAGATTTTGTGAATGCGGGATTATAAGAAGCAATATTCTGTAATTGCGAGATTTTAATTTGAATTTAAAAGGTTTCGCAGCTTACTCGAAATTTTCAAATGCTCTTTAGTACTTAAAATTTAAATAAAATGCATTTTTGTCCGATTTTTTCTGGTGTTTATTGGAAAATTCGTTGCCGTCATCCAAAGGAGTCTGAAGATCAAGTAAGATAGCTATAGCTCCAGCCTATAAACTTGGTGGTAAAACTCAAATATTTTATGGAATTAAGAATATTTCAAAAGGGGGGCCAATAGAGTTTTTATTAAATTCAAAACCCTTTTACAATTATTTTTCCGAGAAGCACCTGCTAATTTGCTTAAGGGACGGAATGTTGGTGGCTATTTCACTAGAGCACTGTTTAAAAAAACAAGCCGTACAAAGTATTGTATTATAGCTTTGGGCGTATGTAACTATCCCTTATAAATTATTGCCAGATCAGAAGGAGAGAAAAACTTCTTACAAAGTCTTAGGAAACCTAGGTATTTCGTTGAATTCCTAGCAATATTAAAATTGTGATCGTTCCACAAATGGTGGTCAGAAATGCAGTTTTCCCCTGGACCCTTTATTTGGTTCTGGTTTGCTGACTAAAAATTAATTACCCAAAACTTTTAAAAATATCAACTTGAAGAAAAAAATCACAGCTTTTTTCAAAAATTTTTACTTTGAAATTAAATTTTTCAAAAATCATTCACTTATACAACTTGATTTAAAATATACATAAAAGAATGAAATATTAGTTTTGAGCTGTCTATAGCTTATGAGCTTTCGTTGATTTTTGAATACTTTTGCTTTTGGATTTAAGGGCAATTTTTCTGAAATAGTACACCCTACTTCATATACCTACTACATTTTTCTTTAAGAATATACTCAAAAATCAAGCTCTCAAATTTAATTGACAAATTAAAGGACAACCTGTAATGATAATTCAAAAAAAAATATTGGGGAGGTCTAATTTGTATTTTTATTTTATATTATATATTTTTTGAAAGAATTTTAAGAACATTTTTTTAAACTCGAAACAAATTTTAAAATTAAGAATTTTTTTTCCAATTTTACTCATAGTATTTGAAACTTTGAACACAGGGGTATGAAGGAATTCTTCCGCTGCCGCCTGGATAAAGGAGAAGTGCCAATGTCTCGAATAGATATTCGCAAATCAAAATTTCGTAAATCCAAATCTGAAATGTTTTCAATTTTGCACTTAAACTTGAAAAATAATATTTTTTCTTTGGCTTTTATTATTTTTCAAAATGTTTTAAGCAATTTTAAAATATATTCTATAAAATAAAATATATTTCTATGAAGGTATGTTCCTTGTTCACTTTTTCATGATTTTAGGAATGATTGAAATATACAAAAACAAAAAAATCATTAAGGGTATTCATGCAACTTCGTAAAACCCTAGATACATTTACAAATTGGTTAAGTTTATCTTTTGGTTAATGAACTGCCAAATTTTGTATGGGAAATGATTTACACAATTTGGTTAAACTTATCAAAGGATTTTGTGGCGTAAAATTAACAAAACTGGTTAAACTTATCTAAACGTCATTGTGACTCTTACTCTGATTAAATTACGTAGCATTTTATCAAATGTTTAAAAAAGGTCGTTCATGCTAACTTTGCGTAAATTTATCATTTTACACAATTTTTAAACTTAAGACGTTGCATGAATACCCTTATTATAAATACAAATATGGTCATAAAGTTGGTAGGCGGAGTAAGCAGATTAATTTTGCATTTGTAAGGGAACCTCGCAAAAATAAAGGTGAGATTTTTTATGTGCGAGATTTTGTGATTGCAAAATTACCAAAAGTAAGATTTTGTGAATGCGGGATTATAAGAAGCAATATTCTGTAATTGCGAGATTTTAATTTGAATTTAAAAGGTTTCGCAGCTTACTCGAAATTTTCAAATGCTCTTTAGTACTTAAAATTTAAATAAAATGCATTTTTGTCCGATTTTTTCTGGTGTTTATTGGAAAATTCGTTGCCGTCATCCAAAGGAGTCTGAAGATCAAGTAAGATAGCTATAGCTCCAGCCTATAAACTTGGTGGTAAAACTCAAATATTTTATGGAATTAAGAATATTTCAAAAGGGGGGCCAATAGAGTTTTTATTAAATTCAAAACCCTTTTACAATTATTTTTCCGAGAAGCACCTGCTAATTTGCTTAAGGGACGGAATGTTGGTGGCTATTTCACTAGAGCACTGTTTAAAAAAACAAGCCGTACAAAGTATTGTATTATAGCTTTGGGCGTATGTAACTATCCCTTATAAATTATTGCCAGATCAGAAGGAGAGAAAAACTTCTTACAAAGTCTTAGGAAACCTAGGTATTTCGTTGAATTCCTAGCAATATTAAAATTGTGATCGTTCCACAAATGGTGGTCAGAAATGCAGTTTTCCCCTGGACCCTTTATTTGGTTCTGGTTTGCTGACTAAAAATTAATTACCCAAAACTTTTAAAAATATCAACTTGAAGAAAAAAATCACAGCTTTTTTCAAAAATTTTTACTTTGAAATTAAATTTTTCAAAAATCATTCACTTATACAACTTGATTTAAAATATACATAAAAGAATGAAATATTAGTTTTGAGCTGTCTATAGCTTATGAGCTTTCGTTGATTTTTGAATACTTTTGCTTTTGGATTTAAGGGCAATTTTTCTGAAATAGTACACCCTACTTCATATACCTACTACATTTTTCTTTAAGAATATACTCAAAAATCAAGCTCTCAAATTTAATTGACAAATTAAAGGACAACCTGTAATGATAATTCAAAAAAAAATATTGGGGAGGTCTAATTTGTATTTTTATTTTATATTATATATTTTTTGAAAGAATTTTAAGAACATTTTTTTAAACTCGAAACAAATTTTAAAATTAAGAATTTTTTTTCCAATTTTACTCATAGTATTTGAAACTTTGAACACAGGGGTATGAAGGAATTCTTCCGCTGCCGCCTGGATAAAGGAGAAGTGCCAATGTCTCGAATAGATATTCGCAAATCAAAATTTCGTAAATCCAAATCTGAAATGTTTTCAATTTTGCACTTAAACTTGAAAAATAATATTTTTTCTTTGGCTTTTATTATTTTTCAAAATGTTTTAAGCAATTTTAAAATATATTCTATAAAATAAAATATATTTCTATGAAGGTATGTTCCTTGTTCACTTTTTCATGATTTTAGGAATGATTGAAATATACAAAAACAAAAAAATCATTAAGGGTATTCATGCAACTTCGTAAAACCCTAGATACATTTACAAATTGGTTAAGTTTATCTTTTGGTTAATGAACTGCCAAATTTTGTATGGGAAATGATTTACACAATTTGGTTAAACTTATCAAAGGATTTTGTGGCGTAAAATTAACAAAACTGGTTAAACTTATCTAAACGTCATTGTGACTCTTACTCTGATTAAATTACGTAGCATTTTATCAAATGTTTAAAAAAGGTCGTTCATGCTAACTTTGCGTAAATTTATCATTTTACACAATTTTTAAACTTAAGACGTTGCATGAATACCCTTATTATAAATACAAATATGGTCATAAAGTTGGTAGGCGGAGTAAGCAGATTAATTTTGCATTTGTAAGGGAACCTCGCAAAAATAAAGGTGAGATTTTTTATGTGCGAGATTTTGTGATTGCAAAATTACCAAAAGTAAGATTTTGTGAATGCGGGATTATAAGAAGCAATATTCTGTAATTGCGAGATTTTAATTTGAATTTAAAAGGTTTCGCAGCTTACTCGAAATTTTCAAATGCTCTTTAGTACTTAAAATTTAAATAAAATGCATTTTTGTCCGATTTTTTCTGGTGTTTATTGGAAAATTCGTTGCCGTCATCCAAAGGAGTCTGAAGATCAAGTAAGATAGCTATAGCTCCAGCCTATAAACTTGGTGGTAAAACTCAAATATTTTATGGAATTAAGAATATTTCAAAAGGGGGGCCAATAGAGTTTTTATTAAATTCAAAACCCTTTTACAATTATTTTTCCGAGAAGCACCTGCTAATTTGCTTAAGGGACGGAATGTTGGTGGCTATTTCACTAGAGCACTGTTTAAAAAAACAAGCCGTACAAAGTATTGTATTATAGCTTTGGGCGTATGTAACTATCCCTTATAAATTATTGCCAGATCAGAAGGAGAGAAAAACTTCTTACAAAGTCTTAGGAAACCTAGGTATTTCGTTGAATTCCTAGCAATATTAAAATTGTGATCGTTCCACAAATGGTGGTCAGAAATGCAGTTTTCCCCTGGACCCTTTATTTGGTTCTGGTTTGCTGACTAAAAATTAATTACCCAAAACTTTTAAAAATATCAACTTGAAGAAAAAAATCACAGCTTTTTTCAAAAATTTTTACTTTGAAATTAAATTTTTCAAAAATCATTCACTTATACAACTTGATTTAAAATATACATAAAAGAATGAAATATTAGTTTTGAGCTGTCTATAGCTTATGAGCTTTCGTTGATTTTTGAATACTTTTGCTTTTGGATTTAAGGGCAATTTTTCTGAAATAGTACACCCTACTTCATATACCTACTACATTTTTCTTTAAGAATATACTCAAAAATCAAGCTCTCAAATTTAATTGACAAATTAAAGGACAACCTGTAATGATAATTCAAAAAAAAATATTGGGGAGGTCTAATTTGTATTTTTATTTTATATTATATATTTTTTGAAAGAATTTTAAGAACATTTTTTTAAACTCGAAACAAATTTTAAAATTAAGAATTTTTTTTCCAATTTTACTCATAGTATTTGAAACTTTGAACACAGGGGTATGAAAACTTAAAACAATGTTTATAACAATTTGGAACCAATTTAAAAATATAACTTTCGGAAAATGGAGGGCTAGGGCAAAAACTGGTTTTGAGTCCCAACAAAAATTTTGAAAAAAAAACTACAGTAATTGCTGGAATAATTCTCAAAATCTGAATCATTTGTGTTAAATAATATACATTTCAAATTCTTCGCAAAAAAATTGGGTAAAGGAAATACCGCTTTAGTTTGTTGTTTATTTTGTTTTTTTTTTATAACTGCCTAATTTTTAGGGGCAATTTTCATCTATGTACCTCGTCAATGGGTTTTATTTCTTTTTTTTTTTTATTGTAAACTCTTCATAAATTCTAGGAACAAATAATTTTTTTAATATAGGTACATATTTGACTTTTATTTTATTAATGTCAACATTTCAATTTCACTAATAATTTTGTTTTCATAATGTTGGTATGTTTAAATATACATACCTAAAGCCATATCAGGTAGATGACAGGTTCCACTTCTCATACACTAAATAAGCAGCATATGAATGGGTATGTTGGCAATTTTGACTGAATGTTCAGTGCTGGCCACGATACTAGAAAAGTCAAGGTATCGTTTGGTATTGGAAACCGAAGCGATACTAAAACAATATCAAACGATACCGTATTTCCTGGACCGAAATTTACCAATACTCTCGGTAGTATCGTTCGGTATCGGCAGAGAATATAGTTTTTTGAATAATATTATTAATTCCCGGAAAAGGCTCTAATGATTTAGATGACATTTTCTGAGTTTTTTTTTAGCAGGGAGAAGGTTTAGGCAATAATTTTAATAACAACTGCCCACTGCCACACCCATTAAACTTATTCTGGCTTTCTCTGAAACCATCGATTTTAATAAGCTTTTCAGAGTTGGCTCTCTTGAGTGAGAAAGTGACTTTAGTGAAACCCATAAAATATTTGTGTACATTGTTTTCCTGTGAACTTAAGACCCCACGTCAACTTTACTTAGACATTGTGAAAAAACCTTTAAAAAATTCTTAAGTCAACAAAAAAAAAAAACTTCAATTAGAAAAATTGACTTTTATAATAATCATTTTTACTTATATCTTAAAAATACCAAGCGAGTTCAACTACTATAATTCAAGAACATGTTACCAAGTTGTGCATTTTATTCTGTTTTGCAATTAAGATGAGACCGAAACCAAACCAGACGAGACCGTTACAGCTACCGAAACGAGATTTTCCTATACGAGACCAAACGAGACTAAGTTATACGAGACCGAGACCGATACCGAGACGATACTGAAATTTTTCGATTTTAACGATACCGAGACGATACTTACAAAAGTATCGTTTGCAGTGTTGCCCCCCAAAGCGATGAAAAATGTAGTGTTTTGAATTTTAAATGTTGTAAAATACAGTGGTAATGTTATACTGTTTTTGGATTATGAATAAGAAAAAATAAGTCAACAAAAATTACTTATCCTTTTTTTCTCATAACTCTCAATACTTCATTTGGTGCTTTTCTCTTATTTTAAGAATTTCAGCTTCGCTTAAACTTTGAATAATTTCATTCCAACTAAATTGTTTGATTCTTGGTTTTGCAATTGCAATTAAAATGTTCACTTTATTCACTAATTGAAAAAAATTAACCTTGATTGCGACTTATACCTCCATTTTGAATTGAAATTAAATATAAATATTATAGTGGTATCTCATAGCACAGTGATTAGTGCGTTAAACTGTCTTGCCGAAAGTCCGGGTTTGATTCTCAGCCACTACGACCTCAAAAGCAGAAAAGCTTTCACCGTACGAATGTGTTTTGTGAAGAACTGAGAAATCCGTCAGCTTCAAGAGTAGATAGATAGATAGATAGATAGATAGATAACAAATTTATTTTCAGAAAAATTTTACAAAGGCTTGGTTTTTACTATGTTAAAAATTGAATTAAATGACAATAACTTTTTAAGTTGCCTGTCAGGTTAAAGTGTTATCTGTAACAAATTCATTAAAAACTTAGCGATTGATTTACATTTTTTTAAGAATATTCATTTATAATTAGGTTTCGATATCTTACAGCGTTTTTTAAGAAATTGTAAAGTTGAATATAGTTTTGTCCGTTGAGGATTTCGAGAAACTGTTCACGGTTAAGGCTTTCACTACCAAGGAATTGTCTTCTGTACATCCGGAAACAAGGGCACACTCCAACAAAGTGGTATGTGTTTTCAGCCGCATCGAGGTTACAGATCGTACATATGCCTACTGAATCCCTTCTAAATGCTCTTGCATTGAGATTGAGCAATCCGCACCTGGACTTTAAGACCATGCTTATCATCTCGCGTGAGTTGCTGTCTTCGAAGTAGTTTGGCACATCGGCATAGTTCAGGTTACAATACTCATCGTGGAAGCGAGATTGAAGCGCTCTGTTTGTATGTTCCGTCCAATGTCTTTCAATAAGTTTTGTGCAAGTTTCTACATGCAAAGCTTTCCATTCAGACTTTGTTGACCAGTTAAACTCTATGTTGACTTCTTTAAAGAGTTCTGACCACTCATTTGCCCAGTGAACTTGCTTTCTTACGATGACATCTGAAAGTTTTCTCGGTAATCTGTTTTCGGGAAGGGTGCTGACTCTTTGGATGTATTTGAGATGGAGTTCAAGTGTTGAGAGGAATGCTTTTGGAAGTCCTGTTTCCAGATTGAGCACGTAATTTGGTGTGTTGTTAGGTAAGGAGAAACATTTTTTGATAAAAAACCTTTGCAATTTTTCGACTTCATTGTATTCAGAATAACCCCAAACTTGCGCACAGTAGTTCATCACTGATTTGGAAACAGCTTCATATATTTTGTACTTAGCTGAGTGTGGTATATTTTTGTTTTTCATAAAGTTTGACCAGGTGGCGTTTATTGAGTCTTTGGACATTGCAAGTCTCTGCGTAAGATGCTCTGTCCACGACATATTGTAGGTTAGGGTTACTCCTAGGTACTTGTATTTGTTAGATATTTTTATTTCATCGTTGTCAAAAGTCCATTTTTCTTCAGCTGCCCGGCGTCCACCGTTTCGAAAAATCACTACTTCTGATTTTCTTAAGTTCACCAACAGACTCCATTTTGAACAATAATTTGCGAAGCTATTTATCATTGTTTGCAAGGAAGCGGGATTGTCAGAGAGAAGAACAATATCGTCGGCATAAAGTAAGACTTTAACTGATATGCCTTCAATAGTTACTCCACCTGGTAGATCAGAGTCGAGGTCATTCAAGAACAGGATAAATAGCAGAGCACTGAGAACGCATCCCTGTTTTACACCTTGATTGATGGAAAAAAAGTCGCTCATGTTTGTTCCATTCCATACTGTTGCAATGTTGTTAAGCTAGAGAGCCTTTAGGATTGAAAGCATTTTTGTGGATATTCCCAAAAGTGTCAGTTTATGGAATAACGCGTCTCTGTTTATACTGTCGAAAGCAGCTTTTAAATCGATGAAAAACGCATATAGTTTCTTTTTTTGATTGAGTTGTAGTTTTATAAGGCAGGAGAGATTGAAAATTTGGTCCACAGTTGAATAGTTTTGCCTGTATGCAGCTTGGAATTCATTCAAAATCTCATTTTCTTCCACCCATCTACTAAGTGGATTTAAAAGAACGGTTGTGAACAGCTTGTATATAGTGTCCATAAAAGACAGACCGCGGTAGTTAGCTACATCATTAGGGTTCCCTTTCTTAAAAAGAGGAAACATTATTGACCTTTTGAAAGAATCGGGAATGGTTCCGGTACTAAAGATGTCACAAAATAGTCGATGGATTTCTTTGATTAAATTAGGTGAAGCGTTTTTATAGAATTCGAAAGGAATACCATCGATGCCAGGGGCTTTGTTGTCATTTGCTGATGCGATAGCTGATTGAACTTCATCTATTTTAATGTCTTCATCAAGCAAAGGTATATGGATATCTGTGTTTAAAGTGTATTGGTATGATATTACTGCAGGCGATGTTGGATTGAGTAGGTTTTGGAAGTGCATTCTAAACTCAAAAGATGCTATGTCAGGCTTCCGATTGGTAGTGTTACCGCGCATTATTTTAGCGAGTTTCCACCAATCGCTTGTTGCTTTGACAAGCGCTAGTTGACTTGCAATATTTAAATAGTAATTGCGTTGTTTCAGCATGCATAAGGCTTTGAGAGTATACTTGTCATGAAAAGGTGCTTCATATCTAGCTATTCGGACTCTGCAAAAAGTTGTTGGTCCCCTCCATTCCTGCCAACAACCCGCACAAAAAAATAGTCGAGAGTTTGTAAGCCACGAGCTGTTTCGGCACCAAATTTATTTATTTAATTTTACAAATATTGTATTAAAACATGAAATTATTTTATCATTTCATAAAAATGTTGTGTTTTTGAAATATTTTATGAATGTACGTAGTGACTTCCTATTAATAATAATTGTAGCAAAAACGATACAGTAGTAGTAGGGGGGCAACACTGATCGTTTGGTTTGGTATCGTGGCCAGCCTTAAAATGTTGGTCTTCAGGTCTTCTGAATTCCTTAAATAGTTGACGTAAGAAAGAATTCTTTTAAGTGCTAAATACAAAGAAATTGATATTTCAGAAAATTTGCCGTGGTTTTTTTTATATTTTCAACTCAAGAATCTGTGGAGGTGGATGCTATTAAAGATGATGTTCCCAGCCACAATGCTGCATTAAATCCAGTTGTTGGCAAAAAAGTGGCTAGTTATTCTGATGTTATTGTTGCGGATCATGTTGCTGAAAATTCGTATGTTCCTGTTCTGTCTACGGTTGCTGGATCCAATGCTGCCATAAATGCTGCCATAAATCTTGCTGCTGGAGACAATGTTTCTAAATATCCTGCTGTTGTTATTAACGACGGCGGCGGTGTAGCTAAATATTCGGATGCTGTTGTCGAAGGTAATGTTGCTAGTTATTGCCATGATGATATTGCGGGCCCGTCAGTTGTAAATGTTTATAGTCGAGATATCAAACAAAATACTAAAGCAAAGAGGTCTGTCGCTTTGGTAGATAAAAATAAACAACAATCTGCCTTAGATGTAAGACAAAAATACTCATGGCTACATTTATCCTCTTTTAAATCATCTACAACCGCTCAGTCTGTTATAAATTACGTTTCATCTGCATTCTCAACTGACCCATCATTACTCAGCTGTTATAGATTGGTCAAGGAAAACGCAAATGTTAATGATCTTAAATATGTTAATTTTAAACTTGGAGTACCGTCGAACATGCTCTCCATGTTCCTGAATGCAAGTGTTTGGCAAGAAGGTATACATGTTCGTTTGTTTAAATTTATTTCAAAAAACGATCCGCCTGTGCCAAAGACCATGCAGGAGTAACGCAAAACTTGTCTGCCTCTCCAATAATCGATAGTCTTTGCAACAATATTTCTATCTATTATCATAATGTGGGGGACATGAGATCTAAAACAACAGAGTTCTACCTTTCTGCTGCTGAAGCTAAATATTCTGTGATTGCCCTTACAGAGACATGGCTTACAGACAATATACTCTCATCGGAATTGTTTGATACCAGATTTGTTATATATAGAAATGATCGAAGTCGCACTGGAGTGACAAGAGGTGGAGGCGTTTTGCTAGCAGTTAATTCATCACTTAGTAGTAGAAAAATTAATCTATTTAATTTATCTGACAGCATTGAGCAAATTTGTGTTAGAATAGATTATATACGTTCTGAAGATAATGTGCTTATTAAGTTGTATTGCTTTTTGTCTTATATACCACCAAAATCCCCTTTATACGTTTATTCAGCTCATGTTGCTGATTTTTATATGTTAAAAAATTGTGGAATTTATCATAAGGCTCTTATTATACGTTTTGATGTTTCTATCGTTAATTCGGATTCTATTCAAAGTAATTGTGATCTCGTCCGTTATGATTTTTTGAAAATTGATTATAATGTTGTTAATAATTATCTGTCCTCCCTTGATTGGAATAGAATTCTCAGTATTGGTAATTTAGCCCAAATATATGAAATGCTTAGGAATGTAATAGAAAGTGTTTTTTCGAGATTTTTTCCTAAAAAAAAAGTTGTAAACACAAGTAAACCCATCTGGTTTAATAGAAGATTGGGAAATTTAAAGAATGCTATGAATGCCGCCTTAAGAAAAAGTAGGGTCGATGTCAGTCTAAGGCCTCAGTTTTGTCGTTTAAGGAAAGAATGTGAGTTTTTAAAAAGATTTTTATATCGACAGTATTTATGGTCTCTGGAAAGTAAAATTAAATTAAATTCATTTGCTTTTTGGAGTTATATTAAAACTAAAAGAAAATCTGTTGGAATACCGTCAACAATGAGTTTTAATGGTGCTACTAGCAATCAGTTAAGCAATATTTGTGACATGTTTGCAACTTTCTTTCAGTCAAATTATATATTTGAACGGTCAATTCCGCAACGTCATGATTCAAGACATCATGACATAGCTGTTGGTTCCATGTCGATTTCTGAAGTTGAAATCCAAAATAAACTATCTAACCTTGAAGACTCAGTCTGCCTTGCGCCCGATAATATTCCTCCTATCTTTCTCAAAAAGTGTTGTCCTTCTTTCATTAGACCTATGTTCATCATTTTTAATCGTTCTTTAGCTGAAGGTGTTTTTTTTAAACTCCTGGAAACACTCTTTTATCACTCCGATTCATAAATCTGGACCAAAACAAGTTATTGAAAATTATCGACCCATAGCCAAACTTCAGATTATACCGAAAATTTTTGAAGCCATAGTTAAGAAAAAGATGTATTCCATTGTTAGAAATTATATTTCGGAATTTCAACATGGATTTGTAAGTGGTAGGTCTACCACTACTAATCTAGCAATTTTTACAACATATTGTCTTAAAGCTATGGAAAACAGACATCAGGTTGATATTGTTTCTACTGACTTCGCTAAATCGTTCGACCGCGTACAGCACGAAGTTCTTATTCAGAAGTTGGCAGATATGGGTTTTCACTCTAAGTTCTTAGAGTGGATTGGAAGTTACTTGACGGACAGGACTCAGTCTGTTCGAATAGGGCGTATATCATCTAAAATTATAAATAATTACTCAGGAGTTCCTCAAGGAAGTCATCTTGGTCCGCTCCTTTTCCTGATATTTATAAATGACTTGCCTGTTACTATACAAAATTCTCAAAAATTCTTATTTGCTGACGATTTTAAGTTACTAGTAACTGTCAAATCCATTTCAGACTGTTGGCAACTTCAACATGACATTGATGCCTTAGTAGAATGGTGCACTAATAATTCATTACATCTTAGGTATTTCTAATTTTGCCCTCAAAAGAGTGTATGAACAAAAGGATTTAGGAGTTATTTTTGATTCTGAGCTTAAATTCACGTCACATGTTGACTATATATTATCTAAAGCAAACGCTATGCTAGGTTTTATTTTTAGAAATTCGAAAGATTTTGATGATCCATACACTGTTAAATCATTGTATGTTGCTTTAGTTCGTTCAATTTTAGAATATTGCGCTATCATTTGGAGTCCATATCACAATACTATGATGCTTCGAATTGAAAAAATTCAAAAAAGGCTAACTAAATTTGCATTACGTAAAATGTACCCTTATCCGCATATGCCCTCCTATGATGTAAGATGTCAGCTTATTGGGCTTAAGCATCTCGATAAAAGACGGTCTCATTATTCCGCTTTGTTTGCTTTTGACATAATATCTGGCCATATTGATTGTCCGGCGCTACTTTTTCTGTTAAGCATTTATGCACCACCACGTCCTCTGCGACCAAGGGAAAATTATTTCTTTAACATTCCTGGGCATTCAACTAATTATGCCCAAAACAATCCATTAACCAAAGCTTGCCTTCATTTTAATAATTTGTTCCACTTAATCGACTTTAACATGACTAGAGATCAATGTAAAGCTTCGATCTTGAACACTTTGTAAATAATTTTATTAAATTCTTATTTTTATTTTTAATATTAACTTATTGTTATGTACATAATAAAAGATATTTTAGCTGTCTAAGAAAGTTTGTACTTGGTAGATTAAATAAATAAATTAAATTAAATTAGATCGAAGTCCATCCCATTTCAAAATAACTATTATCAGAAATAAATGAGTTTTATATGTTGTTTGAGTTCAAGTTCTTGATCAAATAAGTCAATAAAAACAGTCATATTGTTAACACGAAATAGTTGTAATCTACACCGTTAAACAAGACTTATTTGTTTGCTATACATTGATATTCTTTGTTTTATTTGAAAACTCAAAAGTGACGCTTCAAGTGTGCTAACGCTCTTATTCTTGCAATCGAAATGCTAACAAAATTTAAATTTGCCTTTAATAAATTTTATTGTAATCGCTTAGTTCTTAAAATAAAAGTTAGGAACATAATATCATCCTTATGCATACATGAAACAACTCTGGTATATAATCAGGGTTTTTAGTAATTTTTAATTAGCGCTTAATAACATGTTTACAAAGTGACAATTTCATATGAGTATATGGTTTTGTTATATTTTTTTCAATTCAAAAAACACAAAATCCCACCATTTTGTATAGGTTCAACCGTGTTGACTATTTTTACAACCTAAAAACAAAACCCATGTAAGTTGAAAGCTTGCAAAACGCACCTAGTAGTACCGTCATTGCAATTTAGACCTTCAAAAAATTTGCGTTAACCAAACAATTGTGCAGCGAATTCAGAAAACGCTCACATTCTCTTTCATGTAGGTACACACATGACTTGTTTTAAGTAATTTTGTGCTTTCCTTTAGAGTATCTCTACCTACTATCAACAAAATTCCTGATGCTACACTATGTCCTTGTGTGTCCTGCTCGTTGTGCATAAATCCCACATTGCGGGTGGTAAATCCAAACATTGACTTTTTGTTATTCCCTCCTCAATCCACCGGAAAAGTACAAAAAAAAAAACACAAACAACAACATCGGATGTAAACTTCCACCATCATGGACGTGCGGGACATGTTTCATTACAAATGACCAAAATGTAAGTGAGTGTGTGAACACTTCTCGACTAAAAGTTGAGTAAATCCCTTGTCCTGCCCAGCAAAACGCTAAGCAGAGACGCATTGTTTTTAATGCCAAAAGTTTGTGGCCGCATATCACAAGAAAACACTCTTTCCCAAAGCCTCGAGTTGGTTTAGAGTTTAGACCAGAACCGGACTGTGTATATGGTACTGAAAATATTAGAGATATAGTTAGCCTATACCAAGCCAGACTTTGGTTCCGGCAAAGGCAAACTGAGGACGCTGTCACCGCTGGAGACATTCATTATCCATCAATGTACCGAATGCGGCTTTGTAGAATAGGGTATAGCCATATTAGATTCTGCATCACTGCAATCAACGGGAAATTCACAGGGCGCAATATAAATCAATGTGAAGGGTGCGAAAAACGAGAGACAAGCATTCAGGGCACAAGCAAAAGATTTATGGGGAGTCATTGAAAGGACATAGTCCTGGGCTAAAGCTGTTGAATTTGTACGGATCTGTCTGGTAATCGTGGTTTAGGGTTCTTCTTTAGTCAATTTGGAAGACAATAAGTACATAAATGGTAGACTTTGGACTCAGTTATGCAATATGTTGGGTTTTTTTTTTACTTATCATCTCCTGCATTTCAGTAGAAGAGTATCGAACGAAACAAACTGGTATCTGATGTCTGAGTTTGGTTTTAATTGGTCTCAGCTTTTGAAATTTTATTTTTACCTGCGTTGATGTAGATTATTTTCCAAGCGCTTTTTTTAAATCAGAATTTAAGCTCTTTAGAAAAATTATTTTTAACAAAAAAAATTGTCCTAGGTCATTAACCCGTGTCCCTAAAGCCATACTTTTTGTATACGAATTTCGCCCTTTTTACCTATGCATTACTTTCGTTTTTTTTTTAAATTTACTTTTTCAAAGCAGCTTTTTTTATGATATATACCCATATACCCATATACCCAGCAAATGCAGTAAAACTTCTATCTATAAGCCCGCAGGAATTTTGTTAGGGGGGAGGTTAAATGCACCTTTAATAAAATTTTAGTTCTAAATAAAGCGTTATTGAGAAAAATGTAATGGCGTATAATAAATAGTCATCAGTAAAAATTTTTTTATTAATAAGACCAAAACTTTTAAAATAAATTTAAAAAATAAAACCTTGCATGAAATTTTAGATTTATAAATAAAAAATTAATTTTTTTCATATATATTTTTAATTATTTTATTTATTACACTCGATAAATTTCGGTCCCAAAAGTACGGCCTCATATAAATCGGTCTCGTATATAACTCGGTCTCGTATATTACACAGTCTCCTTTGGTCTCGTAATATATCGTTTCTGATGTCTTGGAGCTGGTATGGTGTTGGTGTAGTTTTGTTTCCTGATACCTATACCAAACGATACCGAGACTTTTCTGGTATCGTGGCCAGCCCTATAGGAAAATATCACTCCCAAATCATAAAAACGGATCTTCACGAACCATAAAACCATAAAATATATAGTTCCTGAACGATAATATTTTAGATCAATAAGAATTTATAGTTATCTCAAGAACAAATTATTTACATCTTTTATTGTATTTCTCCCAAGGAACAGCGAAGTTGTCAAATATTGACTTTTTTTTTCAAAACACTTTATTTTGAAATTATTTTTTTATTTATTCCATCTTAATCATCACCAATGTCAATTTCATTGTGAGTTTTTCACGAAAGAACAAATCATTTTTTATCGTTCTCCTGACCTCGGTTTTCAATGCATCTTATAGCTCAATTTCAGTATCAAAACTATTTTTTTTATGAGTTTGCCCCCATTCCCATGATTAAAATCTTGCGTACGCCTTTGGTTTGAAAGTTCAGTATCATTCACAAATTCAAACTTTGTGTTCGTATTATTATTTTATGAAGTGTTTGGAAAGTAGTGGAAAATTTTGGTAAATATTTTTAACTTTTTATAAAGAATTATTTTTAAAATAATAATTTATACCTTAGTACACGCCGTAGAATGTTGTTGAAGAATTATGTAGAATGTATACGTCACTGCTCCTTTGCACGGATTTATACTACGAAAACACGTGCGGTGCATTTGCGTGCAAACAGGCCTAACTCGATTTTTCTGGTTCTTCACCACAGCAACCTATTTACTATGGAAATAAAGCAAAAATTAAGGGTTGGGGCTATAGTCCCAAAAACCAAAATCCCGAAAATCCAGAATCCCGAACACCCAGAATCCCGAAAACCCAAAATCCCGGAAACCCGAAATCGAAATCCCAAAAAATTATGTAAATGAAAAATTTGAGCAAATTTATACAGTAAGTGGTAATAATTTTATTCCAACGCATGATTTCACGCTTTGTTTCTAATTTACTTTTTGTTTTCAAATGTCGCTCGAATGCAATTACTCAAACATTAAGTATTTCTTTACTTTATTAATTTATTAAAACTATTTGATTTTAATTCTATAAGGCCAGATTTACACCATTTACATTAAAATATTTTTACAGAAGAAAAACAGAAAAGAGCGGAAGTGAATGAGGTATCGATGATGTGAATGTAGTCATTGTTTTCTGTCTTGAAGTACTTAATTTTATCGAGATTTAATCGATAAGAAAACATTAATGTGAATTTGGCATAAAAGTTCTTCAGAGAAGTCACAGTAACTTTTTTTTAAATTTAGTATATTTTTATGATCTACTCGTTTTTCGAGATTTAAGCCATTCTGGATTTTGGATTTTAAGGATTTTTGGGGTTTTCGGGAGTCTGGGTTTTTGGGTTTTCGGGATTCTGGGTTTTCGGGATTCTGGATTTTTGGGATTTTGGGTTTTCGGGATTCAGAATTTTGGGGTTGTGTCCGTCTCCTGAACTGAATAGAAATAAAATTTTGATTGACTACCACAGATTTAAAGCGCATTAAAAAAAGTATGGTAGTTCTGGGTAATAATGCCTATAGTTAAGAAAGATTTAGAATTAAAAGAAACTATTGGTCAGAATGATCAAATTTTTTTGTTAATTTGTGTATAAGATATATTCATCATCATCGGCTCGACAACCGGGGTCCGGTCCTGGCCTCTTTCAACAAGTCTCTCCACCTATCCCGGTCTCGAGCCGACGCCATCCAGTTGCGCACCCCAAGGCTTCGGGCGTCCTGGTCTACGCCATCTCTCCAGCGCAAGCATGGTCTACCACGCTGCCGTCTACCATAGAATGTACCACAAAAGACTTTCCGAGCAGGTTCCTCTTCGCTCATTCGAGCTAGGTGCCCTGCCCACCGGAGTCTACCGAGCTTAATTTTTGTCACTATGTCTGCTTCAAGGTAGATTGCGTACAACTCATGGTTGTACCGTCTCCGGAATCGTCCTTCCTCACATATGGGGCCAACAATTCTCCGTAAGACTTTTCTCTCGAACGCGGCTAAGAGGTAACAGTGCCTTTTGCTAAGCACCCAAGTCTCGGATCCATACATGAGTACTGGCAGGACCATGGTCCTGTACAGCAGCAGTTTTGAAGTTATGGTTAGATTTAGCTTTGACAGACTGTAGTAGGCTCTGTTGGATTTGAGAAGCCGCCCGCGTATTTCTTCTTCTATATTGTTATCGGCTGCTACTGTTGACCCAAGGTATTTAAAGGATTGCACCACTTCAAATTCGTGCTCCGCTACCTTGATTGTTTGACCAACTGTTCTTCTCGCATTCGACGCCACCATGTACTTTGTTTTACCTTCACTAATGTGCAGCCCCAGATTTTGGGCCGCCTGCTCGATCTGGATGAAGGAATCGTGTACAGCTTGTTCGGTTCTTCCGATGATGTCGATGTCGTCTGCGTAAGCCAGTATCTGGCTGGACCTGTTGACGATGGTCCCTCTTGTTGCCGTGCCAGAGTCACGGATTGCTTTCTCCAACGCCAGGTTGAAGAGGAGGCAGGCCAAACCATCCCCTTGTCGGAGTCCATTAAAGATGTTGATTGGTCTGGATAGCAATCCGGCTATTTTTACTTGGCTTGTTACGTTGGTCATGGTCAACCTACATAGTCGTGTCAATTTATTTGGGATGCCGAATTCTCTCATGGCTTTGTAAAGTTCTACCCTGGATATGCTATCATAGGCGGCCTTAAAGTCTATAAACAGATGGTATGTTGGAATGTTGAATTCAAGACATTTTTCCATCGCCTGCCTAAGGGTAAAGATCTGATCAGTTGTTGATTTGCCTGGAATGAAACCACACTGATATTGGCCGATGATTGTTTTAGCGTATGGGGTTATCCGGTCTTGTAGGATAGAGGAGAGTATCTTATAGGCGGTACTCAACAACGTGATACCTCTATAATTGCTGCACGTTGTGACATCTCCCTTCTTATGTATGGGGCATATAAGATATATTGCTAAACAAAAACAGTAAAACAATGCAACTTCGGCCGTAAGCAAAAACAAATTAAAAACATTCAAAAATCTTGTTAATGGGCCATATTAAACTATAGTCGGGTAGTAAGGGCTTAGTCTTTAACCTAATTTATAAATCAAAATATATTTCCTACATTTGGTAATTGAGACCAAACAAATATAAATGCATTAATAATTCTTAAAGTCATAGAAACACAACTTTTTTTTCATTGTCTAATGGCCATCGGGGCACTTTAAAACTATTTTTATAATCCACTGATAATTGCCTAGCGTACCTCTTTGAACTGCTCAGGCAGCCGATACCAAGTCATTTTCAGAACTGATTGCTCGTTTGAGAGGATCGTTGTGACAAACAGCTGTAATTATCTAATAAGATTAAAATTTTGAAAAACACTTGAAATATATTTTAAAATGGACTAATTTTTGTACAAAATGAAGGAGAATAATAAGGGCTACTGTCAAATTTCTAGGCCGTAATATCCTCCAACCCCATTTGCAAAGAAAAACTGAAAAAAATCATTATTAAAACTATAATATTTATTTTAAAGATTTAGATTAAACAAAACAGGAAATAAGCTCAAATTTGAAACATAAGTTTCATTTTACAAAAAAAAAATTGATTGGATAGGATGATTTCTTATTATTTGGGCCCCACAATCACCTTTCCCTATATGTGACATAGCACTGATGGAGATGAGTGAGCGAACACGTTGCAACAAGTCTGATTACTCATTTTTTAGTTTTAGCTACATAGTACGCTGGCCGTGAGTGCTACTATTTTAACTTGCTTTTTTGAAACTTAGTGCAAACAAGCAATTTTCTGTAAAGTAAAAATCCGAAAAAAAACATTTCAGTTTCCAATTTTTCAAAATATTTTTGAAAAGTAAAAAGGTTTGACTAATAATAATTTAAGATAGCCAGAACTTTTTGCTTTTTGACTTTGTACTTTGCAGAGGTGCAAAGTAAAACTTTTGTTTCCCAAGTATGGAAAGCTTAACCCTAAACCGTTTGTATGGCTGTTTTTCCGAAAGCTACCTATCCAAAGACATTCGTGAATAGTAGACTAAATGGAATAAATAATGTAATTACCGAAGAACGAGCTGCGGAGGGAATATAACACAACTTCAATATTTGGCTCATATTAAAAATGTCAAAATTGAGTCTGATTCTGTACTCAGCTCATTCGTAGGATTGTGTAGGCGGGTTGAATTTGAATATCACTTTGGATTGGATGAGTTTATTTTGAGATATCGCAAAAAACTCTTATTTTCAATTATTTATATTTAGTTCTTAAAAATGTAACTAAATCGATTACTGAATATTTTTATAATGTGCAGTTGTGAAAATATTGCCATTTTAAGTCATAGTTAGGGCAAACAATCAGTAATATCACTTTGGATGCAAAAATATTTCGTGAACAAGTCCATGTAAAAACTTTAGATATGCATGTAATGATAGAGTTTAAAAAGACCTTTCTTGGTTAAGTTTTCAAAAATTTCTACAAAACGATTTTTTTTCATAAAAAATGCTTATTTGCCAGTAAAAATTTCCCTTTATATAATTTTTACTGAAAAGCTTTTCAAAATTCTAAATATATTTGGCCAGGAACAAAAAAAACTTCGGAACACAACAAAATTCAATTTGCAGAAAAGAACATTTCATTTCAATAATTGTCTGTTTTCAAATTTGTGTTTGGTGAAATGAAATTTTCAAGAAATATTGCAAATTTCACACAAAAAACTTGAGGTGAAGAATAAATAAATGGTTGGAAGGTATATAGAGTATCCACATTTTAAAGGAGAATAAGACAAAAAGATCTACTAGACCAACACCGAAAAGACCGTTGCAAAGGTATTTTTATGAACTGCAATAGCTACTGTGGCGGCTTATTTCCAACCATTCTGTGAAACAGAAAGTTGGGAAACCGTTAAATGTGCGGTGGCGTATGTGCACTAAATTCGCTTCATCAATAATGTCAACAATCTTTAAATTAGCGTGTTCTAAGAGCCGATTTCTATGTTTTCGTGTGAAACTTTACTTCGTCTCGAATTTTAGGAATTCCTTGATCCCTTTGAAATCTTTGTTCCATTACCATGCCACATTTACGACCTAAGCAATTTGTTTTCGATTGTTTGCATTTGTAAGAGCAATCGTTGTAAAAGCAAAGAAGTGGCTATTGTAACAAATACTCGTACAAAAAATATATTTCCAACGATTTATATTAAATGTATACTTCTATCAACAAGCTTTAAAATTTCTCTGAAGATTATTACTTTAAATTCCATAGCATTACTTTGTGATATCGTTAGTACCTACTGCTTGTGTCATTTAATGCTATCCAAAGTAATATTATGTTCTTCAGAACTCACAGACCAGAAGCTATACCCAATCAAATATTTTGTAAGTAAAAACGATTTAACCCACTCTAAGTTCGAATGGAAAAACCTATCCAGAATTTGTAATCATACACGCACGTGTATCTATAGAGAAAATATGTGTGGGATAAATACACGGAAGGAATTCTTGTATGAAATTACAAAAAATGAGCTGCAAATCACGTAAAATTAATCTAGATTTATGCCTTGGCTTGGAATTTAGAGATTAACATTTATTTGTTCGCAATTTCGAAACTGAAGAAAATAAAGTTATTGATATTCAAAAATTTCTATCAACAAATTGCAATTTGATCCAAATATGCCTCAAAAAGTTATTATGATTTTTTATTTTGTGATATTGCAAACTCGGAAAAGCAATTTTTGGTTTCCCTCTTCTGGATGTAAGTAGCTACAAATATCTATTTTATTTTATTTTAATTTAATTTTATTTCATTTTGTTTTATTTTATTTTATTTTAATTATTTCAATTTATTTTATTTTATTTTATTTTATTTTATTTTATTTTATTTTATTTTATTTTATTTTATTTTATTTTATTTTATTTTATTTTATTTTATTTTATTTTATTTTATTTTAATTATTTCATTTTATTTTATTTTATTTTATTTTATTTTATTTTATTTTATTTTATTTTATTTTATTTTATTTTATTTTATTTTATTTTATTTTATTTTATTTTATAACCACTAAGGAAATTTGCATTAGGTACAGGTCGTTTGTGTCAAAAATTAATTATTATTGTAGATACATGCAATGTTTAGTGCTTTATCTCTTCGAAAAGTACATTGGGAGAAGATAGTCATGATTTAGGAATTTTATGTGTTTCTGATTTTCAACCTTTTTCATGGAGTTGCAAATTTGGTGGTTTATAAATCAGTGATTGTGTAATGTAAAGGTAAACTAGCAAATATTATCGCAAATCAATATTTTTAAATGCTGCAAGTCAAATAACATTTTTGGAAAGTATCTACACTTCAACAAAAAAGTTGTATTTACTATATAAGCTTGCATCCTGGATTTTAATTGCAAGTCACGAAGAGTCAAATTTTTGTAAATTGCTATGTTTTGAATGTTTAATTCTCGTAATTTGTTTGAGTTTTTCAAACAAATGCCATGATTTACGAATAAAATATGCTTTGCAAATTGCAACTGCAAATTTTGCAATTGATGATCTTTCAATTTTTTTCCGTGTAACTATATACCTATATTCTCCCAATGTTCATTGCATATAATACGAAGGTACGGTACCTACACCTACAACGAATGAAGATACACCCACATATAAGTTCATAATATCTACATACTTATGAAGGTAATCATAAAAGTATTCCCATCGCCCTCAGCTTCAAAGTCAAACTCAGGTGCAAATGTGGTTGAAGTGCAAGGATATTCCAAAGTCGTTTAGTATGCATCAAGTAAAACTCGCCCACATATCTACCCAACCCAATATCAAACTTGATTTTTACTTACAATGTAAAGATTGTGTATGTGTTTCAGGGCAAGTTAAGCATTTGTGAAAAAAAAAAAACAAACTCGATATTTTAATAAAACATTACTTTTTAGGCCAGCTGATCTGTAGGTAGGTAAGTGAGAGAAATGCTATTGGCTTAAAAATGGTGCGGAGTGTTTTCAATTTTGTTAAAAGCTATAGTGTTTAGGTTTAAATATGAAAGATGGCCTTAACTCTATTCAGGATACGTATTAAATTCTAAAAAATTAAAAAACATCCCCAAATTGAGGATTTATTTCATGGGTTTTTGGGCACTTGTTAACTTCCCATTGGAGCATTGTTTATTAGGCTTTTGATTATGTCGTTTAAAAAAGAACTAAGACCTTGATGGGTTTTTATTTTAAAAATCACTAATGTGTCATTGAAGATGGGAAAACTGTGGAGTGCTATTAAATTAGGTGTGCATTTTAGAGTGTGGGGGGGGGGGGGGGGGTTGAAAAATAACCTTTCCGTATTTTTACATATACCTTACTTGAAAACGAAGCAAAGTTTCGAGATAATGTTGAAAATCTATTTTGTAAACAATAAAATTTATTATTGAAATGAATAATTAAAATTTTTTTTTTAATATTTAACTAAATTTCAAAAAAATTATTCTTCTTTTTGCTTATTTCCTTAGAAATCTTTTACGTGCAGAGATAGGTATAGGCATTGTTTCATATAAAAGAAAATGTGATTAAATTTTCCATAAAATGAAATATTCAGAAAAAGTTTGGCATAAAAATCGACATTGAAAAAAAAAAAAAAAATTAATACCAATAAGATTTATAGTTTTTGGAAACTTAATATAAAAGTCGGGTTGACTTTGTCGTCCTCGGGTTGTTCAGTCCCGGTTGTCAAGTTGCCGTATTGGTTTAGGGTTGTGAAAGGATTGCCGTTAAGCCACGATAATGGACTGACCCTGGATCAGAGTAGAAGTGTCCTGCTTCATCGTTGATTGTTGTTGTTATATCCAGGATCTCCTTAGCTCCTAAGTACCTTGGCTCTGGATGTCGTTGCTGGTTTATCATAGTTCTCATTAGTTGATTAGGGTGGCTGAAGAGGTTCCTTATCAGTCTATCTGCAGTAAGCACTAAGTACTGGTCCAGGGGGACTACTTTGGCTTCAGAGTAGAGTTGCTCGTTCTTGAAGTGCTTACGCCGTTGACGATCGAAATAAAGTCCAGTACAGATCCTCAGGATTTTTCTCTCGAATATTTGCAGTTCCTTCATAGCTGTTTTGGAGATAGTGAACCAAACTCAGAAGCTGTAACTGATAACTGGTCTAAAAAGTTGCTTGAAGATTAAAACTTTTGTCTGCTGGCTTAGTCCATTTCTCTTTTTCATCAGTGGGTAGAGGCGATGGAAAGCAAAGTTGGCCTTTTTGAGTACAGAACGTGAATGTGAGTTGAATCTAAGAAGCTCGTTTAAGTTGATGCCTAGGTACTTGGTGCAGCGTTTGGCTGGTAATCTGGTACCACCTGGGAGTGCTAGGGAGATGCTTCTGCAGCTTCCAGCTGAGCGACCGCGTCTACTCCCTCGTTTTCTGAAGCAAACAAGCTCTGATTTGGATGATTTGATCCGGATATCCCATTTGGTGTAAAACTGGAATAGTTTGCGGATGTGTGCCTCGACTTCTCGAACAGCTATCAGTGGAGAGAATGATGAGCAGTATGTTAGTGAATCATCAGCGAAGAGAAGGTTCTCGCATTCACTTGAAATTGGTTGGTCAGAGGTCATGACGTTGTAGGGAAGTGGTCCTTGGGCAACTTCTGCCCTTATTCTCTTCACTGTCGATTTGATGTTCTCCAGTTGCACTAAAAACTGGAAGAAAGAAAAGAGAAAATAGTTTCGATTTGTGCTAAAGGAAAGCCTAGTTTGTGGAGTTTGTGGATAAGGGCTTCAACCCATACACTGTCGAATGCTTTCTCGACATCCAAGAAGCATCCGACAGTAACTTGATTGTGCAGGGTGGTATACTTTTCCCGGAAACCAAACAATATATCGGGAATGATGTTGTTTTCGCTGCAGAACTTTTTGAGCGATCTGAGTATCAGCTCTCCCAAGAGCTTACTTAGATTGTTGAGGAGGGATATCGGCCTATAGTTGGTGATCATGTTCCTTTCTCCTTTCTTGGGAATCGCCACGATTTTGGCAGTTTTCCACTTTTTCGGAAAATAACTGTTGTTGATGCAGTTGTTGAAGATGATAGCTAAAAACACCATGATCGGTTGTGAAAGCCTTTTTTAGAACAAAGTTGGATACCCTATCCGGTCAAGCTGATTTCTTTGGTTTGGAGCTGCCAATCATCTCAGCTATCTCCTTTGGGGTGCTCAAGTTTGGGGTATTTACTGGATCATTTGCAGGATTGGTGTCACTAAACATTGCTCTATCCAAGTTGGGCATCAGTGTCTGTTGGATGGATGGAAAATGCGTAAGATGATATGCTCAAACAGGGTGTATGATTCATTCTTGAACATTAAACTCAAATATAAAAGTCAAAATTTAGTTTTTTTTAGCAGTTTAAGGGTTGCCATTTTAATAAAAATAATAGCCAAAATCAACACCTCTTTCAAAAAGCAGCCAGTTTTTCGGAAGTGCTTGAATTTTCATTTTCGACAATTAAAATCATCTGACACTTTTTTCATGTTCAAGAAGGTATATTTAGCTAACATCATGTTCAAAACCCGGGTTTGTAAGAGCAAGTTTGTTGTTTTTGGCAACTATTTTAAATTTTGAAAAAAATTATATGCAAAACATTAAACTGTAAAAAGTAATAAAATTTGTAAAATTTTTTTTTAATTAAATGGTCAAAAATTAATTATACACCCAGTCTGATTGTTTCTCCGGCTTTTGACCTTTGGCACTCCATACATATATGGGAAATTCGAAAAAAGGAAATGTCATCCAATTGATCAGAAAACGTCAAACTACTCGTAGAAATTTGTCAGCCATAGATATATTGTGATCAAGTCTTAAACTTTCGCAAGGTCATTCAAGGTCACGCGTGATTTTTGGCAGCTCATTTATGGCAAATTTACAAAAAGAGTATACCATCCGAAATGTCATTAGATCATGATAAAAGGTCAGCTATTTTCAGTTATTGGTCAGCCATAGATTTCTTTTAATGAATTTTCATTCTTATTCCACACATTGTTCGTGACCTTGAACAAAAAAAAAACTTTTATCATCGCAAATAATAATAACGGGTGATTTTTTAGCTGGTTTGGTTTTGGCAACACTGGTTTTGACAGCTGACGTGTTTTTAGTACCTTGTGTCACTGTCAAACAGCATCAGTTTGGTTTGCAATTTAACCATGGATCGTCTTACAAATGAAAAACGCTTGCAAATTATTGAATTTTACTATCAAAATTCGTGCTCGGTTCGAAATGTTCATCGCGCGCTGCTTCCATTTTATGGTCGGCATTCTCGACCATCTGAGCAGTCTATTCGGAAGATTGTGACCAAATTTCGCACCAAATTTACTTTGTTGGACATTAAACCACCAACACGTTTACGTACTGTGCGTAGTGAAGAAAATATTGCGGCCGTATCAGCTAGTGTGACAGAAGACCGCGAAATGTCGATTCGGCGCCGTTCCCAGCAGTTAGGCCTTTGTAACAGCACTACGTGGAAAATTTTGCGGAAGGATTTGGGCGTAAAGCCTTTTAAGATACAGCTGGTGGAAGAACTAAAGCCAGCCGACCTACCACAACGCCGAATTTTTGGTGAATGGGCTCTTGGAAAGCTGGCCGAGGATACGCTTTTTTATCGAAAAATTGTGTTCAGCGATGAGGCTCATTTTTGGTTGAATGGGTACGTAAATAAGCATAATTGCCGCATTTGGAGTGAAGATCAGCCAGAAACATTGCAACAGCTACCAATGCATCCCGAAAAAGCCACTGTTTGGTGCGGTTTATGGGCCGGCGGCATTATTGGGCCATATTTCTTCAAAGATGATGCGAATCGCAGCGTTACTGTCAATGGTGAACGCTACCGAGCGATGATAACAAACTTTTTTTTGCCCGAAATGGAAGTTCTTGACTTGCATGATATGTGGTTTCAATAAGACGGTGCCACATGCCACACAGCACGCGAAACAATGGCGCAATTGCGAGGCGAGTTTGGTGAACAGTTAATTTCACGTTTCGGGCCGGTCAATTGGCCGCCTAGATCGTGCGATTTGACACCATTAGATTATTATTTGTGGGGGTATGTCAAGGCTAATGTCTATAGGGACAAGCCCGCTTCGATTGACGCACTGGAAGCCAACATCCATGCATTCATTCGTGAGATACCGGCCGATATTTGTGAAAGAGTATGCCAAAATTGGACTCAGCGGATGGGCTACCTGAGACGCAGCCGCGGTCAACATTTTCATTTTTTCGAATTGTTTGTGTTTTTTTTTTTTTAAAGTTCTAAACCTCTTAAAAAATCACCCGTTATATAGCTTACCAATAAATAAACCCAGCTGAACCTTAAAGACACAGAGATGCTTCAGATGGTAAACAATCTTTGCAAATTTCCCATAAAGGAGAAGCCAAAAATCGCTAGCTATAACCTTGATTTTTTTTTTAATTCAGTAAAAATTAATAAAAAAATATATATATGGTTCACTTATTACTGAAAATAGATGACCTTTTATGACCATACGGTAGCCTTTTAAATAGCATACTTCTTTTTTTTTGAAGTGACCCCAATGAAGTGCCAAAGTTTTGTCGGCACTTTGAAACGAATTTTGAAAATTCATAGAAAAAAATATGCTGACCAATTACTGAAAATGGTTGACCTTTTATCACGATCTTAAGACATTTCGGATGCTTTTTTTGTAAATTATTCATAAAGGAGGTTCCAAAAATTGAATTAAACTTTTTGTTTGGGCATTCATTTTATGTGTGTTTGGGGAGTTTTTGCATTTCTTAAAGCCTCTAAGGGCTTATTTCAACATAAAAAAAAATCACCAATTTGGGGAATAACATCATTTTTGGTTTGAGGCGTTATTTCATTGAGGAGTTATTTTATAGAGCCCTAAGACACATCAATCATGAAATAATTAGTTATGAGATTTTTAAAAGTTAATTTAACATTTTTTGTCTAATTGTTTCATAGTTGCCACTGGTGTCCCCCAAGGCAGACAATTAGGTACACTTCTCTTAATTTAACAATCAGTGATATAGAAATGGTCATCAGAACTTTCCAATGATACAAAATCCTTCAAGATCTTCCCTCATTCAACAGGATTTTAGCCGGGACCTATTTCAGTGTTAATCTTCAACAGGATTACACCCTTTTCATCTTGCAACTTAACTACTTAAACAGGAAGGGGAAGCGGAGTTGCAATAGATGTCAAAAATGCTGCAATGAATGTTAAAATTTTTTCAACTCTTGTAGCTGCAGCTGCAGCATTTTTTACATATATTCCAGCTCCGTCACTCATTCTGTTCAGGCAGTAATTCTTCAAATCAGTTCCATTTTTCTGTTTCTGTTAGAGACAACTACGAGAAATAAAATAAAAAAATCTTTTTTAAAATTCTACATTCACTTTAAAGATCATAAACATACGACATAGTTGTGTACCTACCATATTTTAGAAGAAAAAAAATTCGAGGATGGTCATCTACTCCACCCGATTCGAGTTGAATACCCATGTACCTCTATTACATGCCTCCGTTCTACTCCTTTCACAGTCAGTGTCTCTTCACTCATAACGATTTTGCATTGGGTATACCACCTCTGTACGCGGCAGCAATTCCATTTTACAACTATGCTATCACCTACTATATACCTACTAGGACTTCATTGTTATGCACGCGCTGTGGCGTGTGCACCAGGTGGTGTACATTTTAATTAAGATTAATATGCTGGGTTGCCGTTCATAAGTTTTCATATATGCAAAACGCGCGCCACGTCAACGGATTAATGGATTATCACCGGGCTATTGCGACGAGAATCCTTACTTAACTTTCAGACACACACACACACCTACACATATAGTCTTGGTTCTAATAGAAGGTGTTGTGCAGGGAAGCAGAAACGTACCAAAAGAATATCCCTTATTCCGCAGGAACTGATGTAAATGGCATCTTAACACCATTACTTGGTATAGGACAAGAAGAAGAATTTCCTTTGGGAGAAAGGGTTGATTTTTTTTGGTAGACTTGTTTTAGCCAAGAACTTCAATTAAAATTCCTGTAGTCTTGACTGAGGTTGAGAACGTAAGGTACATAGCTATTCTGTGGAGTACCTACCTACATTATTTTATCATTAATTCTAGAGAATTCTAGCTCAACTTAGGCTACAAAAGTTTTCTAAGACTGAGATAAAAAGTAAAAGGTGAGGATATGGCAAAAGAGAGCATAACAATGTGGCTAAAGCAAGGTTTTCTACTAACATAGTTATGAAAATTGTGTAAAGTTGTTTTGTGTCCAAAAAATTTTCGAACTCCTTTGAATATTTTAAGTAAATATCTATACTTATTACTTATATGTAGTAAGGAAATTGTGGTGAGGAAATATACGCAGCTTGAATTTTTCATTAGTTAATGGACTTCAATAAAACTAGTATCTACAGGGATCCAAAAGAACACCGAAATTTATAGTTGAAGGTATTTTCGTTTTCAGTAAGAAAGAAAGGGAGAGAAGCGATTTCATTTAAAGTTGTGTTTCAAGCTAATTGCTTTCTGAAACCTTAAACAACCGACCAATGCTTGTCTCTAAGCTAAAAATAGAAAAAAATATTCCTTTGAACATTAAGTTTCGACTGAAGGTTTGACTATTTGATTATTAACGTTGAAAGTATGGTACAAGGCTGTTTTGGTATAATATCGTTTTGTTTTTCAAAATGTACTATTTTGTTGTGCTTTTTAATTTTTACCTTTGATGGAAATAGCTTTAACACAAAAAAAAACAAAACCAAACTTTTAAAACTTAACAAAATCCCTGGCTGACGTCTACAAAGTTATCCTTCGTACAAAAATAAAACATATAGAAAGGGCTCATCGGTAGTTCTAGTTACACCATTTTTTTAAATGACGAGTTAGAGTTTATTTAGTTAGGTATTCAAAATAGTTTTAAAAATACCTTCATCTAAGTTGAGTCTAGAATCTGAATGCGGGTCCCTTCGCACGGCTAGTCTCCCACTTTAACCTTTTGGCCAATATGGCATTATTATGGTCAACACAAATTTTGTGTGTTTGTTCTGCATATGATTTTCTTATTCCAATTTATTAAATGAAAAATTATTTAGTTTGAAAAAGTTTTCTTTTGTGGTCAGGAGCACATTATTTGAAAATTCGTTAAAATATGTTATGGTTTGAAGTAAAAAAAAATACAAGAGGGGGTGTATATGTTCCCTTTCTTTTGCAGGAGGGTTCATTTTTTTTGAAAAATTGCTTAAATTAGAAAAAAAATATTTTAAAAACAACGGCAACACCAAAAATATCACGGTAAATTTTTTTTTTATGCTACTGTTACAATGAGTCATTCCCATAAATATTTTGTTTAATGAATTTTCAAACTCAGAACATTTTTTTATAAAAATTTTACGTAAAAAAGCTAAATTTTTGTTTCTAATTTTCAATGCTTTTGTAAACTTAAGATCGAATTTTCAAAACTAGGTTATAACTGCATAAATTTTAATTTTTGAAATATTTGAAAATCACAAAAACTTTTCTTCTTAACTTTTTTTGGTACATACATTAAAACGGTTATTTTTATTAACAAATGCACTGATTTTAGAGTGAGCTATTTTAAAATTTAACCCTTTTGTGTAGTCTCCCACCATTGTTTAATTATATTGGTATTTATACCGACCCCAACTCTTGCAGTCCATAAGTTAAAACGCTGTCCTTGTTCTTTGAGTTGCTTCCACTGATGTTCTTAAACTTTTTTTCTTAATGAACGTGCTGGTAATTAAAGAGACTCCCGGGATCTCTTTTGAGTATTTTTTTTTTATAAATTTTCAAAAATGATAATTATTGAATTTTGAGTTTAGCAACGACATATTTATATAGCAAAATGCACTATGATCATTTTCACATTATTAATAACACTTTTAATATACTAATAAAAAAAATGTGTGTAGTTTGTGACACAAGTTTATTCTGGGGAAACAACTTGAGCATTACTATTTATTACCTTTTTCAAAAAAAAAAAATATATTTATTGTTTTTATGAGAAATATGGTCACTGTATTTTAACAACCAATACAAAAGCAAACTTTAGACTTCTGTGAAGCTATCAGGGAAACTTTCACCCTTATTTAAATTTTTCTTTTACATTTCAAATAAGAGTATAATCAAGTGACCTGCTTAATTCACAGTGAAGTAAGCAAGTCAGGAACTAAGCATGCTAGGATGGCGCAGTTCGGCAATTTCATAGATTGTAAGAAAAAAATAAAAAATTAAAATTAAAAAAATATGAATTAGTATTTAAATTTTTAGAATATCCTCAAAGTGTTCTTTCGGCTTAAAATCTACAATTTTCAATATTTTTGTATGAATCCTTGGAACAATTTTTCTCAGGCGGTTCTGCACCTGGAGCAAGTTTTAACTCGCATTATTTTACTAACCACTAACACATGCACTCATGATGAGCCTCTGATAGTAGGTTTGCAGCTTGCTCTAAGCTCACTACAACAAAGAATCTGAAGTGAAAAAAAAAACAAAAAAAAAGTTTTAGATTTCCAGAGGAGCACTTTTTTGAAAGTTATAATACTATAAAACAAATTTTAAGAAACGAAAGTTTGGAAAAATTTAGAAGAGCCCTAGAACACCCCGTAACAATTTTTGAAGTTTTTTAATAAAAAAAAGTTTTAGGTTTTATTATGTTTTTTTTTTATCTTTTAACAGATTCGTTAAGATGCTTTTTAAGGTATGACGTATATGCATTATTTATCTGCGCATAGCCTTTAATTTAGTTTTTGATTTTGAGACAAATTTGCTTGGGGGAGTTTTGGGGATAATTTTTTAAAATTCGTAAGAATTTTATTTAAGGTTAAAAATCTCTTATTTGCAATATTTATGTTTAAAATTTGCTTGAATTTACTTGAAGTTAGATTTAAACTTAAACTTTTTCAATTGTTAAAGAGGGAGAGGGTTGTTTATTTATTTTCTTTAGTATTTTTTTTATTCTTCTTTGGTGCAATGAATATCATCCTATAAACAATTTTAGTTTTTCTACCCATTGATTTCAAAAAGGGGAGTGTATAGTAAGAATTTTCATTTAATATCGGAAATAGTGTTGAACAATAAGATGTAGTCAGATGTCTTTTAAAAGGATTTTTTAAAGCTTGATTTTTTGACAAGGGGAGGTATAGGGATGTTTTTTGAAAATTTGAGAAGTAAAAATATATTTTAAAGGACCTGTATTTTAAACTCTTAAAAATAACAGCTAGAAGAGTCATTTTGAATTAATTTTTTTTTGAGGGGGTTCCGTGGGGAGCAAAGCAAGTGACAACAAAACTCGAAGATGTTTTCTTAAAGCTCTTAAAGTTTTAGTTTGTTAGTTTATAGTTTTTTAGTTTATAGTTGCTCAAAGCATGTATATGTTATTAAATATTGAAAATAAAAAATGAAAAATATTGGGGAGCCGTAGTTTGTATTTTCGAAAAAAGTTTAGACTTTATCTTTTTAAATATTAATGGGGCGACTTTCCTTTACGACATCCCGATTTCGAAGTTGATTTTTTTTTTTAGGTGTAGGTAGGTATTTGAAGAGAAAATTTTCAAAATCTTAAGGTGAGGAAACCCCTCTAAATGCAATTAAAAAATTGTTTTGTTTTGAAACTTTTTACACCAAGAATTTGGAAACACGGATATCCTCATTGGATAGATTATCACTAGAAAACACTAAATATCACAATTTTAAGGAGAGGCAACATTTACAAGTATTTTTAATTAATTTTAGAACTTTATGTATTGCAAAAAAAAAATGGATGTGAAAATAATACTCTATTTCAATTAGAAATCAAAGAAATGTCAAATGGTCTGCTTAGTATTACAAGACACGTATTTTTTTCCCTTGTGTTTTTATTTTGGGAAATTTAAAACTTCCTTATATAATTATAGTGCTAGCACCCAGCATTACTGCGTTTAAACAGTGAGGTATGTATGCAACCACCCTGCTTGGGTTCATTATTGGATTTTGGGTGGGGCAAGGTTTAGTGTATGCAAAGTTTCTTTTGCATATAATAAACCAAAATGTACATCTGGTAATACTAAGCATACAATGACATTTGACATATCATTACTGTCACGATAAATGAAGCTCATTCTTCGCCATCTTGGTCTTCTTTATTTATTTTCCATGCATTTTGTATGGAAAAAGTGAAAGTTTAAAAATTATTTCAAAATACTTACAAATGTTTCCTCACCCTAAAATCCGCGTGTCAAAATTCGGGATGTCGTAAAGGAAAGATGAGTCATATTAATTCTACAACTTAAATTTTTCGGAACAATGTTTACAACATTTAAAAAGTAAAAATTTCAAAAAAAAGGCGGGTTACAATTTTGAACATAGAGGTCCAAAAATTTGGAAAAATGTTCAGAACAACTAGAACAATCTGGAACAACTTTCAAAATTTGAATTTTGGAAAAAAGGGAAGCTAGGTCCAAAACGGTTTTTTTGGGTCTTAAACCCCTATTTCGGAATGTTTTTCAAAAAAAAATTGGAGCGATCCGG